>CM034147.1:855603215-856061554 GCA_019776745.2 Taxus chinensis
CATGTCATAGGAGTAGTTCATATGCTTCACATGCTCCATCTAGACATATTTTGTGCTTCAAATGCTCGATCTATACCTATCTCATATATTTGGCCTCATGTACTCTCCCATGACCATTGGACCTTGGATCATGTTCACATACATAGTTCCTTTACATTAGCTGATCGTGGGCCCTTTCCTATTACTCTCATTACATAGATAATTTTAGAATTCACACTTGGTGTCATCTTAATTATCCTATACCACCCAATGATGAACTCTTGTTCCTCATTCATACTTGACTGTTGAGGGTTTTTGTATAAGAACCTCACTTTGCACACACACCGAGGGGAATCATTATTCCTCCCCTCTAGTTTTTATCTTTCATATAATTTCAATCAAAAATACAAAAACGTTAGCTTAGATCTTGATTGGATAGATTCTTCATTTCTTATACTACTATATATTTCGCCTTTTATTATCATATTACTATGGTTCATAGTATGATTTATTATTTTTTCTTACAAACATGCACATTCACATGGTATATTGAGGTGAATGCAGGTAACTTGAAATTTGTTCTACGATTTATGATGTTTGGGCCCTATCGATTACAAGTCCCATAGAGGATCCTACAGGAATTTAATTTTGTCATTTAATATCAGGTTCTATCATTGAAAGATTTCACATTTTTCATTCCTAAATTTTTATATTACATTTTCGCATACTACTTATCTTTCCTAACATGCTAATGGGTGCTTTATTTGTAGAATTTTCCTTGCATGACTCCTTCCAATCATGGTTATCTAATTTACTTGTACCTTGCTCGCTATTTTTGTAGGTTATGGCCTATGTTTTCTTGTTATCTTGTTTTAAAAAGCCTTGATGAATTTTATCGTATTGTGAATTCCATACTGGTATCCTATGTATATAACCAAATACTCATTGTGTCCATGTTTTCTATTTTCCTATATGCTCTTTCCTAGTTATTTCTATGTGCATTTCTTGTTTATCACTAACATTTATATACTAACATTTTCCCTGTTATTTTTCTTGCACCATGGTGACTACCACACATAATAGCTACTACCCCCTACCCATATATAATTCCTATATCATATATGCACATCAATTTTAACCTTCCTTATTTGGGCGCCATTCATTTTTTTTCATTTCACCTACCCCAAAAAAGTGAGGAAAACATTGTGTGTACCTTTTCATCCTCCCATTACTTATAGAAAATAGTTACAGAAACATATACATCAAGATCAAAATAGAAATCAATTATAGAACATGGAAAAAATAGACTTGGGCAACATTCACAACCTAGACAAAAATGCCTAGAAAAAACAGGAACACCTTGGCACTCCTATTTTGGGGGAAAAATAGTTAAAAGAGAAGTTTCAATACTTTCATAGTTAGAGTATTCTCCAGTTTTTGTAGTTACACAGTCATATTAAGATTGGAATCAATTACTAATTGGAAGTAAAAACTTACTCAGGAATGAAATCAAAAACCAAAGCAGGAACTAAATAAGGGAATGCTACCTAGGGAATATGTAAGACAATGACATGCATGGGTCAATGTTTCACCAGATGCAAGTTATGAATTGGGTTTGTGATCATCTATAATGACATCTATTTGTAGGGAAGTGTTAATGGTTGGAGGGAAAAATAGATCACTCTCCCAATACACTTTCCCTAGGTGGAGATACGATGCTTAAATCCTAAGTTTAACACCAAGATAATCAAATCCCTAGCTTGGAAACAAGACACCCCAATAAATTATGTTTTTCTAACCAGATCCTAAGAATCAAATCTACAAATAGGAACAAATATATATCACTTTCTCTTTCACCACTCTAGGTGTACTCTAATCCCTTGGTTTAGATTTTATAATACATATTTCCATTTTTATATATTTTCCAAGTTAAATTTCAATTGCATTTTCCTAGAGAATTGACTACACTAGTTTTCATTAGCAGGTCTTATCCTATCCCAACAAAGGAAAATCACACAAACAACTATGAAGTAAATCTCAAGCACACTCTAACAAAGGATACATTCCAAGGAACTACAAGCACACATCATTATCACTCCATACAATAAAATTTCACCCCTATGATCCTTATCATTCCCTTCCCTTAGAATTTCATGGTACACATATTGCACTATTCTATTCAAAACACTACAACACTCATTCGACACGTTATTAGGTATAATCTTCATTCAAATCTCTAAGGTACAATTTTATTTTCTAATTTATGATATCTAATCCTTATTCAATAGCATAAAGTGGGGGAAAATTTAGTTACTAAATCACACACTTTCTATGTAATTCTATCCTCTAAATACTTCATTTATATTCATGATTCCTAAACGAGAGAACTAGTCATTGACAGCCCTTTCACTTTTATTTAACATTGATTTTATCTTTTTCATCTTTATTTCTTACTATTTCTGACTTGCAATTTTCAGTTTTACATACTAGCTGTCATCTTCCTCAGCTCGGATGTCATTATTTAAATTTTTGAGTAACTTGTATAGTACCTCCCATTAGGAACTGGAGCACTTGGCCGCTACTGTCCCCTTTGGGAACGTTTTTCCATTTGCTCTCTTTTTCTCAGTTGAAACATTCACACTTCATATTTGATATTTTATGTAACCCCTCCCAAAAAGAAATCATTAAGGTTCTCATATTTGATAACTTCTACTGATAAGGATAAATTTTGGAATGTCTAAATATAATCTTTGATAGATAATGTTTTCCTCAAATTTTCTAACTACCCAAAGTAGTTATGTGTCACACTATTGTTGTAGTGCATTTCAAGATCATCCGTGAAACTTTTCCACATGATAGTAAACCCTTTCTTATTCTTCTACATGCAAAACCAAATATACCAAATGAACAATTATGGTTTAGGATACAAAGATGCTACAACCACCTTTTTTTGCACAAAGGGTTTGATGTAGATCAAGTAAATTCTTCATTTGATTGATCCAATTTTCCAGATCCTTACCATCAATTTTTTTCATCTCCACCTTGGGTATCATGTTTTGTAAGACCATATTAACTCTTGATGTGTTTTTAGGTGGTGGTGTATATAGAGGAGGGTTTTTAGAATCGCTGCCATTTCCTAGATTAAACAATGAACAGATAGAGAAGCTATATAATTGTATGTCTCATAATTTTTTTTGTAAATAAACTTATGCTAGTTGAAGTCTTTTCCACTTTAATGAAACTTAACAAGTATGGTTAAATGTGGTAGATTTGGGAAAACTCAGTGAGAGCCAATATCAATGTGTTTTCGGTGTATAATATCATAAACAAAAAAATAGTAATTACATCAATTCCTCAGCTAGGAAAACTAGTGATGTGTAGTGTATAATGATTGATTTTCTAGACATATACAAACCAATAGACACCAAAAAAATCAATATATAAACATATACAAAACATTGTCAAAAATATTATGATGTTCTTTTATTATATGGATCCCATGATATTAAAACACGATACCAAAAAGATAATATGTATATATCTCCATCATGAATTATCCATATGTAATTGCACTCATACGAGATTTTACCTTAAGTAACTTAGCCACTCACCTCACCACATAGATTATTACATCATATGCATTCAATTTTTTTTCTTAAATTATCCTCTATACCTTGAGAAAATTTTGGCAACTCCCAATGTTATTCGCATCACAAGTAGTACCAGGATTCATGTCACATGCCTTCGAATCATAAATTACATATGCTTTTAATAGGAACATATAACATAAGTTTAAAATTTTTAGTAGGTGTAGGGTTGAGGGACAAGACCTCGTTTGACATGGAAAAACCATATGTCAAATTTTGAGATACACTAGCAAATTTATTCAATTTAACTCCATGCTTTGCTTAGCAATGATTTAGCTTGTTCAATATATGTAACAATATTGAATAAGCTAAATCATTGCTAAGCAAAAACATGCTCGCAACACACAAAAAACAAAACTTGATATACATTCCTATGGTTTTTTGTGCGCTACCATAAGCAGGAATATTATAAGCTATACTTTTTAAACTAGTAACTACACATGAGTTGCAAAGTACGTTGTAAGGGCTGCCAATGTTGAATTTGCTAACTTATTTTCCATACATTGTTGTTTTCTATATGTAACAATATTTTATAAAAATTATTCAGGTGTCTATGATACTTTCACATTTCACATACATGTCATCATCGCTTTCCATGAGACCATTGATGCATTTTGCCAAAAAGTTTGTGTTCCTTTTGTATGCTTCCACATTTTTCATACATTTCTATAAAGAAATTCACAACTATGCCATTTAAAAAACATCCAATTTCAGTTACATTTTGATGGATGTCAATATCATGTTCCAAAACAACCATTTTAGTACAGGTTGGGAGGACATTGGAAAAGGGTGATGGGTTTGATTTTAAACCTGACTATTGCATAATTTTCGTGGATGGTTCCAAGGAGTTTTCAACAAACCCATTTTGTAATGTATATTTTGTAGCCGTGGTATTTCCTTAGATGATATTCAGTTGAGACATTTTTTTTTTAAATCCTTAAATCCTTGTCAAGAACAACATTTTGTGCTTATTATGTAATCATCACATTTTAGGACCATATTTCTTCGAGGCATTTTGTCAAATAGATCATGTGAACTATAACAACTGACCAAAACCTCATTTCCATTATGTTTTCATGGATGTGCATACCATCAAGCTGTGAGTATGGTCACAAAAGTGGATCTGTCGGGTTAGACTATTGTTCATTACATTTGATGAAATAGTAGCAATGCTTTGTGAGGATACTTGTGTCTTCTATACGCTATTTCATTAGCAATATTGTTCAAACAAGGTTAGTAAAACAATTATAAAAATGTAAACCCCAAGTGTGCTCATTAACCCCACCAACATTGAAAAGTACAATTCTTTAACTAGAACTCGACATAAATAATTACTTACATTTAATAAAAGGATTAAAAATTAATTTACTTTTAATGAAAACATTAAACAAAACATATTTCAAATCTAATTACTTTTCTATTTAATCAAAACACTATATTAATGCAAAACCGAATTACATTTTTATTTACTCAAACCATTATGAAAAAACCATGTCCAAAATCCGATTAGCAGATCTTTATACATTTGTCCAAGCTTTTAATTGACAAGTTGTTTTCGTAAGGTGACATGAGGAATGAAAAATGACACAACTTGGTGAGTGAAAATTAACAAGATAGAAATAAATTTCTCAATAAACTATGCATATATGCTGTCAATTTATTGGATATGTTGGTCCGTTCCTATGCATATCTTATGTTTCGTTCCAATTGCCGAAAAATGTAATTGAACTAATATCACCCTTGATTAAAATGACAAAACGGAAAAAATAAAATGACAATTCGTTTTTACCATAACAGATACATTGACAGAAATAACCAGCCATTAACATATGGAGAATCCCACCTTGCCACGTTTGCAAACACTGGAACGTACCGGTAAGAGAAGGCCTTCCCCGCCCATTGAGATTTTCTAGAGGATTATATTATATCATGTAGATATACATAAAATATATGTAATGCTAATGTAAACACACATAATAGGTATACACTATCCCTTCCAGAAACCCCACACAACAGAAAATTGACATTCCAAAATATTTTAACGTCCACAAGGCTACCAAAGACAGCATTGCATGTATGTGATCAACTGAAAGAACAGGCCAAAAAAGCAACAAAGGATCCGACGAGACCAACGACTACAGATGGCACCACCGCCATGGAAGCGGCGCCTGTATCCTTTGAAGGAGTCGGTGCCTCTGCGCCTGTTTCCTCCACTGCAAACACTCCACAAACCATCATCACTATTAATACTGTAGCCAAAACTGCTGCGTAAGCGGATTTTCCTGCCATCTCCAGACCTGGTAAATTACAGTCAATAAGATGCTTCAACAAACAAAAACAGAGATGGGAAACATTGTGAATGGTGGACGAGTTTTATACCACTTTTTCTGCACCAACGGACAAGGAGAAAAGATATGGAAATAGGGTAGCGGATCGTTGGACTGGTGCCGTGTTGGAGTAAACGAGGAAAATTGTCGTATTGTTTTTTAAGAGGGTTTTTTGAAAAGATGCTTTGTTGGCATGGAAAACATCTCCTTAAATTAGAGGGAATTCGTTTGTACACGCGATGCGATCGATGTTGCCACTGTACGTTCCGAGCAACTGCCAGCGTGGAATTTGACTTTGTTTGAGAGGCCCCACCAGCAAATTGAGGGACGTTAACATTGCACACAGTCCTCTTTTCCGTTTACCCTCGCTGCCTCTTCATTTGCCGGCAATTCTGATTTCAAATTTTGAAAACCCCGCCAAACCGCTTCGCTTTATCCTATCTGGTTGTTTTTATCAAAAATCATTGTCTACACGCTCCACAGACTCCAATGGCTGGTTCAGCGGGTATATTGGAAAAGAAGGCGAAAAACAATGTGAGGAGCTGTTCTATATCTAAGCTGACATATGAAGAAGATCCTGGAGCGTTGTTGATTATGCTAGCATAAATTACATAGTACATATGTGTTTTCTATTGCTGGTTATTTATTTTCCCTTTCTGAATATGGGGATTCTACTGGCTAAAGAAGAGGAGAAAGGGCTGAAGCAAATGGGAGCCACTGTAAGAGAAGATGAATATCAAAAACGTGAAGATGAATAAAGAGAGACGGACCAAAAGCTAATGGAATCCATGTCTACTCAATAGCTGTCGGATTTAATTGTGTTCTTGTCAAATAATGAATAAGACTGGATCACTCGTGTTGGATGAAAAACTTACGCGAATGTGATTACAAACGCCCCCTCTAGAATCGGGTCAGTATTTCTCTCATCATTGCATATACAAATTTTTATTACCCTAAAATATCGAGTGTTGAAAATATGAGTGTTAAAATTTAATGGAAGTTGAATGACTGGCCTTGCTCATCTTCGGGGAAGGATAAATTTTTAAAATGATGATTAAGATGCACTTCTTCCTAAATCTTTATTTTGTAATCTTTTCTAAGGATTTAAACTATTTTGATTATTTCCATGTTATCATAGATTCATATATTCGTATAGTAGGGTCCAGATTTGAATTTTTTATATAGAGGGGTGTAATAATACATTTAAAGTGATATTGATTACAATTGAACTATTATATTTGTATTCAAGTATTTACTTTGTTTGATATATTGTGAGGATAAGGGTGGCAATACTTATATTATACTTCAAAATTCATTTATTATTATTTATATTTTTTTGCAAAATGTTAATTTAGAATTAGGCTTCGAGAGAATAAGTATTGATTTCATGTGATTCACATAGAATTATTGATTTATTTAGTCATGCTCTCTATTTTTAAAAAATGAATCAATCTATAAATTTACTTAATATGAGATTCTTTTATTAAAATAAGTTATCTAACTATGCTTTGTTCACTCCACCCTTTTCTATGGGGATTTATCAGTAGAATATCACTTTTTATCATGTTTATGTTGTCATATTCTATTCTTCAAAAACTAATTCAGCAACATGTGTCTCAACTTTAGATTCTACTATATTTTTTGAAGTAAAAAAATGGAGGATTAAATGAGAATAACCATTAAACCATTAAGTCCACAAGAGTTGTCAAGAAATGTAACCAGGCCTGATAAAATGAAACTCTTGAAGTCAAAGGGCCATGTTGGCGGTTGACCCAGAACATATAAGGAAAATACACTCAATAGTTGTGTGCACTTTGTTGTGTATGACGTAGATAGTGGTTACATTTATTTTCTAAGAACCGTATTTATGGGCTATCAAATAGGTGTTAATGATACTCCCAATAGTGGAAATGCATTTATAACATTCTTAAGGAGTGAGATGAATACAAATTGATTACATATAATATGTTTAGATTCTGATTTTGAGTATAATTCTTAAATATGCATTTGACCAATTATATTGATTTGCATTCTTTGCACTGACAACTTTCATCCTTTTTATGTTACAAGTTTATTGTGTTCTTTTTCTTTTTTCATAAAGGTGTTTGAAACGGTTTTCACGTTCAAAATTGAAATTATTTGTTGAGGATTGTGTATACTCTTTAGAATCCTCTTCTACCGCTAGTTGCAACAAATATGATGTGAGAAATATGGGAAATACATTTTGTAAAAAGATGTTTATGTATTCATATTCAACATCACATATGTCCAAGCATTCATAGAAGCAAAAAATTTTCTATTAAAATTTCTTTGGGTGGGGGAGGCTAGGAACACAAATTTTGCGAGCAGTCAACCATACATAATTGATATGGCTATGATTTTAGGATAGGGTTTTTCTTTTCATTCATTTTTATTTCTGTGTTTCTTATGTACCTACATTTTGTACAATTATTCTAGTAACTCATTTTATCATTTATGGATGTTAATGATAATTTTTTCTTGTTAATAGATGATGCAATTGTATTTTCACAGGCCGCTTGCTTTCAATATTCTTATTTATAAAACATTCATATGTTTTATTGTTACAATTTGAAGAACTATATGAATGGCGAGGTACATTTAGTGTCTCTATATTCAATGGAATTTATATGATATCTCTTCTTGGTTGGATATCAGGGAAATAATTGAGTGTGATGCAAGATATACCTATTATATCTCATAATCGATGCAAGAAAACACTATAACAACTCATAATCTTCTAAACAGAAAAGTCAGATCCTTGACCTGTCGAAACAGAGATGTTCGATATGATGAAAATTTTTCCAAGCTTTGAAAAAAAATGATGTGATACCATACCTCTAATCCTACCAAGTACATGCATGATTAGGAATTTTGTAAGTTTGATTGCTTGAAAATTTGTCAATCCTTGGAATCTTAACAATTTTTACAAATTTTGGTCTTGGGGTATTTTGTTGATTTTTCTAACCAATGGCATATGATTTTTTCCCCCACTAACAAACTTCCTTACAACTTCACATCATATGAAAAAAAAAAATGAAGAATAGGAAAGCCAAATATTGTGTTTTAAACCAATCCTACTTACACCTATAGGATGCGTGGTGTAGACACAAAATCATACGATTTGGGTAATTATCTAGTCTTGATCAAATAATACTATTCATATCATTCATAAGTAAGAAAAGTACTAATTAACCCATGTATTTGGCCACCTTTCTTTACTTTATGTTGCTACTTTCAGTCGTGCACCCTTACTTGCTCAGTTTTCCTTTTTACTCTTCAGCATTTGTCATTCTGGAAACTAGCACCCGGCCAGAACAGAAACTCTAGGCTCTCTCATCTACTTTAGGCTCTCATGTCCCCTTCATACTTTACTCTCACTTTTGAGGTCCTTCCTAGCCGTTTGAGCATCTTATTTTTTTGGTAGTTAGCATTTTCGGGGTTAATTACCAAATTTAAGTGAATAAATCACATAAATATAAAGTTATGTGATCAAAATAAGGGACCAAGCACTAACCAATATCTATCACCACCTAAGGTTGCATCCATAAAAGTATCTAAGAGCTCCATTTCATCAATCTAGCTCCATCACAAGGGAAAAGGGGGCTATTTTTTTGCATCACAATTCATAGGAGTGAAGTTCATTATATTCCATGCACACATGTACTACATTATACATCAATCTACTTGCTCACTATTCCAAGTGTGACACACACAAGGGAAACCTAGGGCACAATTCAACACACACACTCCCAGAACTACATTGGGTCTGAGATGTAGTGCAACACTCAGTTGTAAGTCCATCATTGTGGTAGTTGAGGATAGTTTGATCCCTCATTTTACTTCTTTCTAGATATGCAATATGGGTGGTAGATCTGCCTAGAAGAGAGCCCTAAATCATAATAGAATGAATGGATCTAGATTTTTAGTTTGGATAGCTATGTAATGGAATAGTTTGATATAGTTGATGTAGAAATATAGGAAATTGCTATTAGTGTTTTTCCTTCTAAAATTCACCTTTATTTTTGATGGATTTGATGTAGAAATCTAGGCATGTGTAATTTAGTATTTTGCTCCAAAAATTTCCTTCATAACATTCTTATGGCTTCTCACTAAAAATCTATTTATGATGCAGTTACATTGTTTCTGATAGGTGGTAGGCTCATGGTTTCAGGAACAAGTTCATGTTAGGGATTCAGAAATAGTATATATAGGTATAGTTGATTGCATAAAAAAATCTTGTAGGGAGGCTATTCTTGTATTTTATGGTGGCTGTGTGAAAACCCTTATGCAAAAAAAACTAAGTGATGTAATAATATTTACTATTTTTGAGATGAGTACAAGGTTTTTATGGATGTTATAATCTATTTTATCCAATATTGGTAATTTCAAGAAATGACCAAGATATCCTAGAGAAAAAAAAAAGCTAAATATGTTTTCATATTTGAACACAGGGGTATATGAGATGGAATACTTTCCATGATTAAAAGTGATTAGTTGACTACAAGACATTGATTTAGATTCAAATTCTTCTAAGACTTTTGGGTCATATGGATAGAACTGCACTAAAATTGTTTTTTTGTTAGATCTATATATTTACAAAATGAAATTCAATTTGTTTGAAGGATCAATGGAACATGAATATTATTGCCTAAATTAAATTCAAATGGTATTGTAACCATGACATCCAAATCAATTAAAATACTAGGATTAATATCTTTTGTGGGTTCATAATACCAAAAGCATAACATTCAATTATGAGATTAATATGTTTTCTTGGGCCTATCTTTTTCCTCCTTTTTGATTTCGTAATCCCCAAAAAACATATTCAATTAATTTTAAAGATGTGTCTTACTAACATAGCCAAAGACCTCCATGCGAAGGTGTAGATAAGGATAGATATTCCATCAAAGAGCCGAATCTTACATGTTGGTACCCAAATTTAATCTCCTTCACAACTTGAGATGCATCATGGATTTTACAAGACACTCAGAGGCAGATAAATGGTTTATATGTCGTTTTGTACCTGGGAAAGCAATTTATCTAACTTGTTAGCACTCAGGATTTGAAGAAGTGGGTAGCACCTTGGAAGGATTTGATCTAATCCTCACTATTTTAGGTTGTGCCTATCAACCAAGGTAAAAGAACCTATATTATAGCCTCTGTTTTGTGAAGGAGGTGAAAATATCCTTGTACTGTGTAGATTGTATAGAGATGGCCTTGAGAAAACATGAGAAATTTACCATTATTCAAACTCAACAAAGCTATCACTACTAAATGATGGGAAATGCTTTCAAGACAAGGCTAAGGCTACAAAAGACATGGTATGATCCTGATTTGCTTTGTGCATTTTTGTAAATGGATTGTATTCTTTTGTTGACACACAATACAATGCTGGGGTATTATAGGTAGGATGAGTTAATTTGAAATGAATTTTGGGGTGGGAGATATTTAGAAAAGACTAACAAGAATTTGCCAACTTCTTTGAGGACGTTTGCAAAACTTGAAAGAATTAGTCAACATAAATGCTTCAAAGAGGTTAAGGTGTTCCTTCAACTAGGATATGTGCATCAAATGGAAGCCCAAATCTACACTCTTCCACACAATCTCTGATGATTCATCACAAAATCTTGAGTTAAATGAATCAGCAAAGCATTTAGAAATTTCTATTCTATGAGGCCTATGGTACGCCCAAAGGTTTACTATCAAATCTATATCAAGGAAAGTAGAGTGAATTTGAATTTGTTTATCCCTTCATCAGATGAAAGCTCTTCCAATTTTGGAATTGTAAATGCCACTAAGCTGTTACCAGAATTAGATCTGCATGATCAAAAGGAAATTCCAAACACCAGATTACAATAGGAGCAAGAAACAAAAATTGAAAACATTCGGAAACATAAGTAAATGCAAATTTTACCAAGAGACGACACAAAATAATCCAGAATGACCAAATTTATCAGTAGGGGAATGTTATAAGAACAATCTCAGAGCTTGTTAGTGGCTATACATCTGTAACCAACGTAGCATGATAAAAATTTGATACAAAAGGAGTTAAAATGGTTCTCAGGTGGTTTCGAAGAGAATGGGCTTCTTCCCATATTTTCCCGTGAACATTTTAAGTTTCTCTGACCCTTTACATGACAAATTCATGCAATATATACATTTTCAATCACTCACTCACTTTGCCTCTAAAATATTCTCTCCAAAAGTGGAATATTCAAAGAACCTTTCCTTTACAATATTTCTGGAAAATGACATTTAACAAACTCGTAAAAAGTTGCCAGTTGTTCTTTTAAAAGGTGAATCATTGCAAAAATTTCATCATTCTTCAAAGTGGAAGCACATTTTTCATTCCCCTTTCATTTCATTATTTCATCTTTTCCTTTCCCAATTTTTTACTCTATAACTTTGGATCTAGTATTTCATGTTTTTCACGAATTAGAGTAAAAATTCATTTGAAATGTGCTTTGGATTCACAAATTGAGCCCCGAATTCAATCAATTCAGACCCTGCAGGCCAAAATGACATGAATTGGCAAAAACTTTGATGAAAATTAATGCAAATAATGCATCTCCAAACTTCCTGAAGCTCAAATGGTGACCAAATTGGTGAAATGCATAACTACTGTTGATATGTTATTATCTTTAACTCTGAACCCTCCATGTGGCAGTTCTGGAAAAAACGGGCCTTAGGGACACTTTTGACCTTTTTACAACTTTTTGAAAATTTGTAAAATTTCCTGATTTCCTCTGCCGCTCCGCCTTTGTGATTTGGGTCTGACATGTGGCACAATATGACTGGATATGGAGTCGTGGCTCAATTTTACACAGTTTGTATCTTTTTAGACAAAGGAAATTTTTTAAATTTTCCTCTGCGGCTATGCCCTCCCGTAAGACACATGTCATCATATGATTGACTGAGGGGAAGTGATCTGATTTTAGATTTTAATCTTATTTCACCAAAGGAAATGTTTCAACATTTCCTCCACTAGCCCGCTCCTCCGCCATTGACTCCTCAGATGATTTTTGACTTTTTACCTTCGGGCTCGCAGGTCTATTCAATGATTTTACCCTTTTGATAACTAGAGGATAAAAATACAACTTGCCTCCAATGGCCCACCTCCCCACCTCTGAGCCTACCACGTGTAATCCTTTGATTCGATGGTGGGCCGCGGTCCATTCGGATGATTTTCTCCCTTTTTTCCAAAATGGGTGAAAATTCTAACTTTCCTCTGAGGCTCCATCTTCCGCTCTATGCTCTAATGCTGACACATGTCTTCATCCAATTTACTGTGAGTTTGTGGTCCAATTTTATACTTTAACTCTTTTTCACCAAAGGCCAAAAAGTTTCAAACTCCTCCACCTTTCCATCTCCCCACCTGCCACGTGTCCTCCTCTGGGGTCTGCGGAGTTGCGGGGGCAACTTGCACATTTTTCTAAAAATAAAAAATGTTAAGTTTTTAGAAATAACCTGTCGATCTTTGTCCAATTAAAAATGGACACATATGCAAAAGTAAATGAACTAGAATTTGACGGGAAATGGATGCTCGTATGACCGTAAAAAAACACAGAAATTGCCAGTGACCCCCAAAATCGATTTTTTCTTCATGGGTGAAGAATTTTTCAATCAAAAGACAAATGGAAAGTGATTTTAGGCAATTTACAACCATGGCAAGGGATTTTTTATGGAAAATAAGTATAAATCGAATGATTTTGAGCTCCAAAGGTTGGGAAAAAATTAAAAAACAATAAAGGCATTTAAAACGGGAAAAATTAGGGCAAAACGCAAAGTAAACCTGGGGATTCCTTCAAAATAGTGAAAAATGGAGGAAATGAGAATAACACATAGGAATCAAACACAAAAATGAGTTTTTTTTTGTCAAATTCAAAGTATATGGGAATCCCAAAACTTAGGGGAAAAACACATTTCTCCTTATAAAAATAGGGATGTTTCAAATTGGGAACCAACATTAGACATGAAAAATCATCCAGGAAAGTGAAATTGGAAGATCTTAAGTGTTATTGTATTCTTGCAAAGGGAATTAGATTCACTCCAAGAATAGTAAGCTTCAACTTCTAGGGTTAAAGTGTAAATTAAACATTGAAAATCAAATACAACATGAATGAAAGATATCGACTCTTGAGGAGGGATAGGAGATGTCAAGAGGATCATTAATAGGTTATAATTTTGTCAAAATTAATAAAAATGTGATTGATGTTGAAGATCATGGATTTTTTATGGCCGAGGAATCGAGAGCCTAACGACCTAGAGTAGTGCATTTTAGGGTGCACCTACCATCACTCATTCCAAACCACAAGATGATCCCCCTATAATATTTGGTGATGTATGCATGCCCCATGCCACACGACGTAATGTAATTAGAATAAAATTTGAGACTTGGGTGACCTAAGTTGTTATTCCTGTCCACCCAAGCTAACCTTGGGGGATAAAGATCATGGAACCGTGTTTACAACCTTCAAAAAATTTCATCATTTCAATTTGGCTTAATGGTAGGGATAGTTATTATATAATTGATTTAAGACTAGAACTTCAGAAAAAAATAAATGTATAGACAAACATTATCATGGATTGTCTTGATAATTTTGTATTCTTATGTTTTTTTACTTTATAATCAATATATGTTTACCACAATTTCAATATATTTGTTTTCAAAAATGGTTTTATAATTTCCCTACATCATTATTGCACCTAATTACCATATATCATTTCCCATTATTACATCCTTTAATGATTAAATATTTAATCCCATTGTAACAATAAGCTTAACTATATAACTCACTAGGTCAAAAGTTTTGAGCTAGGAATTTTAACTATTTCCTTGTAAAATTACTACTATAATGAAGCCACAATCTGTGTCCTCTCAAATAAAAATATTTTATTTGGACATATTCCCAATTTTTGCTTTGATGAAACTAATGCGCGACCTACTTTGAATGATCAACATCATAGGGAAACTAGATTATACCATTTTTGTCAAATCCACGTACTTCCCTATGATCAAATCCATTTATTCACTTCACTTCCTCCAAGACATCACCTAACAAAGGCTCACATAAATATTCTACATAAATAAAAAATAATTTAACTATAGGTGATACTCCTCTTTTCATACATAAAATGCACTTCTTAAAGAGCTACTAGATCACTTTGTACTGTTTTGATAGTAGATTAGGGTTTTATATTTTATTTTTTATACCATGCAATAATGATATTTTTTAATTAAGACAAATAATCATAACAATATTCTACTCTTATAATTTCTAACAAATTTTCTATAGATAAATAAAAAAAAAACATGTAGATTTTTAGCGTTAAAGAGAGGAGCAAGACTATAAAGATAGTATGTGACAAAGTGATCAAAATGTGTATAAAAGAAAATTATGGTTTCTTAAAAAAAATCTATAAATCTAAAGACCCGATAAATTGTGTGGGAAGGGTTAAAACTATCTCTTAGGTTTATAGTCTTATCCTCTAGGTCTATAAATTCAATACAAATATTACCAAATATCATTTGCATGCTTTTGATAATCTAGTTTTTGGGTCTATATTTGAGTGATGATTACATTTTGATGAGATTAGATTCTCCTTTCATTGAAATTATAATCTTTTGCCTTGTATCCTTAAAAGGGTTTACCATATTTTGAGTTGGATTATCTCAACACATTCTCTCAAATGTGACAAGTGAAGGATCAAACCATGTAAAAGTAGATTTGAAGCACCATTTAATAGAGTAGAGGCATGAATAAAATTATTGGATTCTGGATTATCACATGGTAAAGACATCACAAAACGAAACATAACAAATACTCGGTGAAATGGAAGTCGAAGATGTGTCATGGCTTAGTGAATCATACATTGTTGGAGTTGGTCATTCCATTTTTGTTATCATATGTTGTACAATCTAAAATAATATATAATATGATATTAATGAATGTTGGAATGGAAAAGGATAAAATGAAATTTAGTTTCTAACTTATCAATGTAGTAGATAAAATGATAGAAATAACCAACATGAAAATTTGGAAGTTTGACCGAGTGAGGGGCTCATCTTTCCACATTTACAAAAGAGCATGTGTATCAGCTAGATAAGGTGCTCCATACATATGGCTCTATCGTGTACAATCTTGGATATGCCAAAGCGTAAGTAGTCAGTATGTTCAAGTTCTATGTCAATGTGGTATGTTGACTACCATTGGTGGGGCTCACCACATGTGTAATGCCCCATTCATTGTTTACCCCAGTTATTACTTCGGTGACCCTGTTGCTAAGCATGGAATGGTTGTGTGTTCTCCCATTGACCATTAGCTGACTTCAACCTTATCGTAGCGAATGATTAGAATTCTCCTCACCATCTTGTGTCCTCATGTCTTTGTCGATGATTCTAGTAGAGGGCCTCTGCAATGTCCTTTACGATTACCCTATTTAAGGAAATCATGTTCTTGAATCCAAGGATGTGGCTTGATTGGCGGTTTGGTGTTGTTAGGGTGTGTCCGGTTAAAATGAGTATCCATATAATAATAATTATTTTCAATTGTCGATCTTTGGCTATTATTATTTTTAATTGTCGAGCTTGACTGCCGACCATTATGATTATGATTAATAATTATTTTAAGGTATAAAATAATAATAATAATAATAATAATAATAATGATATTATTATTTTGATTGTATATCGATGATTATATTTTATTATTATTGTATTTTGGATTGTTATCAATTTTATTATTAATTATCGTTAAGCTATTTTATTGTTTTGTTGGTTTCTCCCATAGACCAAGCCTTGGTTCACGCAAATGAAGAAGATATCCTGTTGTTGGCGCCATGGTTGGTCATAGTCCTATGGTTGCGTTTGAAGATTCAACCACTATTTTTCCCCCTCCTTGGCACCACACATACTTTGAAATTAATGGAAAATGTATTGGTAAATTTTTTTTGAGTTATCTAACCACCGAACTGCCATTCTTTATGGCAACTTATTCTTGCTTGGCATGGATTGGTGGGAGACATTATTTTATTGTTGGGGCCTTGTTGTTGTAGACTGAAACATATTTTCTTTGCTGGCCACCTTTTTTTTCTTATTTCCTTTTATGCATT
The DNA here is from genome assembly GCA_019776745.2 of Taxus chinensis. Taxonomy (NCBI): domain Eukaryota; kingdom Viridiplantae; phylum Streptophyta; class Pinopsida; order Cupressales; family Taxaceae; genus Taxus; species Taxus chinensis. The sequence goes on from CM034147.1 coordinate 855,620,302, forward strand.
GCTTGGCCCTCGATTTGGGGAAAAAAAGGAGATGTTTCGCTGAATTTTGGGAACCTTTTGGTTGTTTCCCATTTTTGTCTACCTAGTTTTTGGGATTGATTTGTTTGTTACACCAAGTTTGGATTGGCTATGCATATGCGAGCGAGGGCAGTTTGTGTAGGCCATTTTTTTGTTACTGGACCTCCTGTGCATACCCTACAATCATGGTTTTTCCATGAGACCAGACTTATTTAAGGCATTTTTTAAACATTATTTCCTACCTCATGGATGCTTACACTCCTTTCTTACATGGGTTTTGAGTTTCATGCTTCCACCTCTAACAAAAAATCCAATTCTCTTTGTGCCCTGTTGGATGTCATGGTCCTATTTTATAATCTACCCTTTTGACATAGGCTGGGAGGATGGTTGCAAGGTTGTGGGGTCTAGTTTTTCCCCTTCCTCTCATGTTTTTCTTGGGCCTCTTTATCTCACCCGTTTTATAAATTTACTATAATCATTACAGTCCACACGACCACATTTCTTTCTAGAAGTTTCAACTCATGGATTTTGGAGCTCTTTCCTTGACTAAGTACCCTACCTATGCCAAACCTAGCTATAAGATGTGTGTGGACACCAAAAAAACTTGTAGGAAATGTAATTTTGGCATTGGTTGCGTATATGCAACTAGTGGAAGTGAATTACAGGAACGATAAGCCCTACACCGTAAATATTCTGATTTTATCTAAATGTTTTATGAAATGAACTTTTATTTTCATGAAAACATCTCTTTCAGTAGGGTTATTGTGTGTATATTGTTCTTTTAATCCTGTACATTTTGTGTAAGGCTCTTATTTCTAACTAATAGGAATGACAATACTGATTTCAAATCTCTTATATAGATTTTGTGTTTTGGAAAATGTTGAAAAAAAAATGAATGTGTTGCTATGTCTATTTATATGCAAATGATTGGTATAGGATATTGTATTATTATTTTTGTTTATATCTCTTGGTAGCATACCTATTGACATTAGCACACTCACCAGGATTTGGTAGAAATATTTTTGATTCTTGGAAATGTTTGGGTTTCCTTAAACCAAGAATCATTAATATTATTTAGTGTACTTTTAAAAAACCTTGATAAAATGTTGTTTGGGTTTTGATTCATGCCTGAGTTTTGTTGTGATATCTGAGTCAAGACTCAATCCATATTTCGTCATCTCTATGGAGTTTTTTTAGCAATATAGGTGCATAATATAAAGGTAGACTATTGGGTTTGTTGTCCTTATTCCTTTTAGTTATATTTTTTTACCTCTTGTTGGAGCCTTTACTTTAATGGGTTAGGTTTATGTTCTTGAGCGTTGTCGATGTCTGATCGTTCTTAATCTTTGGGTTATACCCTGAAGTAGGTTTCGTTTTGATTTACTAAGTGGTATCCTTCGAAGATATATCATCTTCAAGTTTCGTGAGTGGGACACCTAGTATTTTTGTTCTTCTTTCTCAGTGATGGTGTTGTTTGGGTTTTCAAGTCATGAGAGTTGCAGTGGGTACAATCCTTCATGACCAAAGCATGTTGCTTTTGTGCCTTCTCTTACAGATAAAACTTATACCTTTAGTTGGTTTGAAGCACTAAGTGGTAAATATTTCTCTTTTTTTGAATTAATTTGTGTGTGATTGTAAGATGTGATTATTGTTGATTAGAAATTTTGGATTCCTTGATCCTTTAAATTTATGTATAAATTTTCTTGTGTATTCAATTGGTAGCTTGATCACTTGAAGTGCATGTTGTGTTATAATTCACTCTCTTTGTCATCTTGGTTATCTTAGTATGAGTTGATTAGGTGGATTCTTGATTTCACTATCTTGACAAAACCTTATGGAGTTCTTTATCCTTGTGATGTTGTGTCCTATCAATGCTAGAATAGACCTCCTATAGGCATGCTCAGTAAGTACATTTAATTCATGTGGAATTGTTTCTTTGTTTTGATGGCATCAATATTTAGACCGTGACAAGGACTTGGTTCGAAGGGACATAGGTGACAGAATTCCAATCATGTTAAGTCATTTGTGACTATATAAAACATCCTTTAAATAGTTGATAGGATTTGGATTGTAGTAAAGTTGAAACTTATGGGGTGTTGAATTGACTGAGATTATTGAAGACTGATTAGGATTTTTTATTAATTCTTTCCTTAAAAAGATGGCTGCAGTTTTAATATCATCATATAGGAAATGATTCTCATAATAAACTCACCAATGAAATTAATTTGGTTGAATTTAATGAATTATTTTATAGGAGATTTCTATCTAATGAGAATTAGTGATTTCTTTTCTATTGCTGGCATGATAGATTTTGAGTAGTCTACTTAATCACCCTTATCTTGAAATATTGATATGTAAGTTATATAGTCGTTTTTTAACTGACTGAATCGTCCTCATATTAGTGTAGGATCTTGTTCTGGATCAACCCCATTTTCGACTCTATGTTTGGCCCTGAAATAGTATATAAGTTGATGAAAATTATTTAGATTTTGGTTTATCTTTCAGTGCTTATAGGTTACTAATTTTTGAATGTATATATATATATATATATATACTTATTAGAGAAAGGTAGTTGTTCAAGACTTGTGCTTCTTCCTGAAAACATAGAATAAGTTTAGTTGAGGGAATTTAGTTAATATTTGACTGGAAGGATAAGGTTAGTATAAGACATATGAATTCCTTCCTTCCTAAATAACCATGTTTAGATGATTAGAAATTGGAAAAGAGTGCATGTTGGTGTTTGAAATAGAATCAATAGGATTGAATTAATGAGATCATATTTAAATACTACTACTTGTTGGATCTATGAGATTTATTTATTTTTATTGATTTTTTGGAAAGTAAATGGGGTTCACAAATTGCTTAGCTTTGGATCTTGAATTTTTGGGGAGTTGATTTCATTTTTGGAATATAATAGATCTTGGAGTTGCTTAATCTTTTAAATATTTTGGGACTTTCTTGAAAATTTGATGCTCTTACCATGGCAAGGTAGGATGCTTATCACTGCTTTTTTTTCATGAACTGAATCGTTCTAACAAATGTGATGTTATGTGTTATCATGGATAGAAAGAAGAAAATCTTGCTTGAAAGTACTTGGGTAGTAAATTGACCTGTAGTTTTTGATCGATTGAGATGTTGTAAATGGGGACTTTTGAAATATGTTTGTGGAGTTTTTGTAGAGTCCATTACTTTGGTATTCTATATTTGTGTATTATGAGGAGCTCATAAGAGAGAGAGAGAAGCATAAGACTTGTAGGAATTACCTGTAAAAGACATAGATTGATTGCAGCCTTGTGGGGAGGCATAAGATAGTTATTGACGAAAATTCAGAGTTAGTTCACTTGGAGGATTTTACCAAGGTCGGTTTCATTGGTAATTACCCTTGGGAGTGCCTTGACATACTTGTATCCCCATGATTCCTATGTCATCTTACTTGGATTATGTTGTAAAGCCATTGTCTATGCTTAATTTGCTAAAAGTTCTTGATGAATTCTCGAGTTATACCTTGTGTAGTTATCCCTTTCTCGATTATGTGAAACCATTGTAACTTTCTTAGGAAGTATATGTGGAAGCATTACAATAGTCTGCCATGAAAGTTTGATCCATAAAATCTTATTGCCTTGTGGTTGAGACTCGTGTAAAGGGCCAATTGAAAGATAATCGAAATCTTCTTCTCATTGGAGTTTTGGTTGGGTGGAGAGTGTAATTCTGAACCTCCATGTTTTGGCTATAAGTTGTGATCAATATGGACTAATAAGTATGGAAAGACGCTTGTTGGACATTTGATACTTGGTATCACTTGAAGAAGACCAAACATTCCTCTACTGTGGGTTAGCTACCTAACTTGTAAAATGTCCCATTTCACAGTGGTTGGCATTTATTGTATGTTCCTTGTTGAAGAGAAAAGTTGTATTGGTTATTAGTTATTGGTGTCATTAAGTCTTCCTGATAATGTATGTGGGCCAATTTCGTGTCAAGATTATCTTAGTGATAACAAAGTTTGAGCTAAAACTTGATGATGTAGTTGTAACTCCAAGTAGGTCCAAAGGAAACAATTTGTCTGACATTTTCAGTTGATTGTATTAACTTCACTTAAGTGTGTTTCTAGTTACTTTAAAATTATTGGAACATCTTGTTGAAAGTCTCTTGTGGGAATGTTTGGAACTTGGATGTTGTAAAGAAGAAGAAATATTAATTTCCATTACATTATTGGGAAAGACATAGGATGGTAAGATGAACTACATATGTGCATTTTCTTGTATTCATTGAAAGAGAGCCAAACTATATAAGTGTAGATGGAAAGAACCTATATTATGTTGTCATTACTTGGTCAACAAGATAGTTGATTTCTAAATCTAGTAGGAGTAAAGAAATTGCTTTTTTATAACTTAGCCCATAACCTAATTATACTATATAAATGTAATGTTAAGTTATTATTAATCTTTATACAAACCCAATGTCATTTAATGTAACAAGTGGAAGTTGGATTGATTTTTAAACATCTTATTAAAATATTATCAAATTTTTATAAGAAATTTTAAGTGTAAGATTATGATTAGTTAAAACTATAAATACCCTCTAGTGCTCACTTCCCTTCAGTACCTTTTTGATTATTGATTTCGTTACTATTGACCACACTTCTGGATATTATTGTAGCTTTTGATTTAGCATGATGTTAGATATTAGAGATACTAGACTGTTGATGATTTTGATTCATACTGATGCGTGTGGATTATTAGAGACATTTTATATTGATGCTGATATGTTGTTGACATGGTTATATTTATACATTTCAGACATGTGATATTTCGTCATATTGAGTAGAACTAGACAATTGAACTAATCTTATGATCATATGGATATTGATGAAATGTAGAATCAAGATGTTGTTAGAAATTGTAAATGATATCGTTAATTTCCTAGATGATGATTTGATTCATATATAGATGATTGTGGATTCATATTGGATATTTTATGTTGGGATGTTTTGATGTGGCCATGAGGCCAAAGGAGGTATTATGTGTTTTGCAGTAAATTATTCAGGACAAACAATGGGGGGATTAGAGACCAACCACATTGGAATTCTAGGTGAATTCAACAAGGGTCACCATGGCAACATGTTTTTGTGTGTGTGTTTGAATTTTTTAGGGGGTTAGGGGTGATTAAATTGTTACCAAGGGGTTAATGTGTTGTCTTTTTTTTGAGTTTCCTTTATTTAATATTAGTATGTTTATTTTTAGTGATGTAATTTCCTTGTTTTAATTATTTAGATTGATTTATTGTTCCCATTTATCTTAATGGGTTTAAGTGTCTCAATTAAAGTAATTAATATTGTTATTAAACTAATTATGGATGTGACCAAAACTTTTTCATTTATTATACTAGATGGACTCTTGGGTTTTGTGTTGTAAGTTGAGTGCTTGGGATCTTGAGTGTTGTACACTCTACCCCCTCATGGAAATTCGAATTTGGCCTTAAGGGCCAATTTTGAAGGCTTGTAGGACAAGTTAAACTTGTCCCATACCTTTTAAATTGATATACCCAACCCTACCTATGGGTTGGGGGGTCAAAATTAAACCCCATTATGTGTTTTGGGAAGATAAAAAGGTAAAATTTTTATTGCACCTTCTTTCATGTAATTAAGTTTTAGTCCTTAGGGGGTGTGGGCTTGGATTGTGTGTGTAAGTAACTTGTCATTCCTCTCACCCACCAATTTATGCTGCATTGGGGTTGAGGTTTGACTTGTGAGGTGGAGTTGAGGATGAGTGATGTGGAATCCTACATGGAGCCACCTCACCCTTCTCTCTCCCTTTTCTATTTATTCAAGTTATTTTTCTTGTTTGTGGGTTACTTCATTCTTTTGGTGCTCTTGCATTTTTTAGAGTTAGATGATTTTGGAGTGCTTGTGGATTTTTTGGAGCTTGTTGGTGATTTCTTGGTTGAAGAATCTTGAAGATGGGACTCTTGGAACAAGCTCTACCATGGAAAGGTAGGAGCTTTACTCTTGCTTATATTTTCCATTTATTTTGTGTATATGTGCATGTCTTTTTGAGTGTTTTGGAATGCTTGTTGGGTGCTTGGGTAGATTGCCTAAGTGTGGAGTAGGAGGAGACTATGGGGAGATCCTTGCATGTTGGGAAGCATAAGAGTTTATTTCATGTTTTGGAGGGATTTTGGGTTGGGTGCCCCACCTTGGACAAGGAATGCTTGCATTTCTTACTTGGTATTCTTTATGAGGGAGTCATAAGAGATTTGAGGGAGGTATAAGATTATGTGGGAGGTATAAGAGGTACTTGAGAGAGGCATAAGAGTATGTAGGGGATTTGAGAAATTTATTGGAGGATTTTAAGGTGGGCACCATCTCCCATTGGGAGGTATAGGTGACTTCCCCATAGGATCTTGTTCCTTTGGCTTTTGCATGTTGAAGCCTTGTATATTTTGGGTTGTTTTTCCTTCTTGTGTTGGTAGTTTCAGTTGGGTTGTGATTTTGGAATGGTTGTGAAATACTTGGTTTTGTGATGTCGAAGTTTATTTTTTGACATGTGTTGGAATCCATATTTCATTGCAATGTGATTGGGGCTCGGGGGAAAACGAGGAGGATGACTTCTTCTCTTCATTGGATATTTTTCTTGGGTGGAGAGTGTTGCCTCTCCCCCCAATTTTTTTTTTAATCAAGAAAGGCATGGAGGATCTCTCTTGTTGGTGATGTAAATCTCGGAGTTTTTTTTTGGAACCCTTAATGAAATCCTTTCTTGTGATAAAACTTCCTTATTGTTATTCTCACTTAGGGTGGAGGAGCTTGTAATCTTGTATTTAATTGTTAGCTACAATCTTTTATAATGTTCCTAGTTGTAAGTTGTAAGTCATTGTATTGGAAGGAATTCATGTGACAGAAAAATTTGTAAAATTATCCCTGGGTCTTCAAAGTTGTGATGTAAAGTTAGTTTGTTGAAAGAAAATAGAAGCAAAATGGAAAATATATCTTGTCCATTAAAAGGTTAGTTGAAAGTATGTATTGTGGGAATGAAATTTATCTTCATTGTGAAGTTGTATTATTGTAAATGAGAAAGACGGAATATAGAAGTTGTAATATTGTTACATAACTGTCTGCATAGAAGACTCGAATGTAGAACAAAGTTAGTAGATATTTGAACAAATAAGTTGTAGTGAAAATGGAAATAGGTAACAAATCTCGAAGTATATTGTTATGTCAGAATGTTGCATTTACTAATATGAATGCATTGAACAACATATACTATCTAGATCTTAGTTTCATTTTATTTTGTTACTCTTAGAATTGAAAGTTAAACTCATTTTGGAGAAAATGAGAATGATCTTGTAGTTAAGTGTTGTTACTATTAAAATATGAAATAGGTTCAATGAATGTAGTTAAAATAATAAATCTAGATGCTCAAATGAATAGATAGAATTGCATAACTACTACTAGATCACTTTATGGCACATAAAATCAAGCCCAGGGGAAATTTTCCCTCACTTTCTAATATTAGTGAATTTATCTATTTCTAAATTCTCAGAGAATGAAAGGTTATATTTCTAAGCAACCACTGCCTTGTATAGAGCAACGGTCTGATAACATACTACTTAGGCAATATGGAGGTCTTAGAACCATTGTTCAGGAAACGTGGTGGTCTGGGAATCATACACTCCAAGATTATTAATAAGTCCCAAGACCACTAGTATGCTCTGGGTGGTGGTTCTGTCACTGACGATATTTAATTATCAGATCCTTATGCCTATATACATGTATATGTAACTATGGCCTATGTATTAAAATATTTATGCTTTTAAATTTACCACAGGAAACTACTAGGACACACAAACACATGGCACAAATCTCATGGTATTTAAGCAATAAAATCTTCAAAATCGTATGATATCAAAGTACATCAAAGTTACATACATATCAAAGTATGTATACTAGGGTTTATCCCCGAATGGAGAACCCCAAATATAATTATGTATGTATGTGTGAAACCAGTGTGTGTGTATATAGGATATTCCTATCATATATATGTATGAATGTATGTATAAACTACAATGTATGTAAATCTACAATCTATGTACTGTATCTAAGCTATGATTTCTTTATAGACTCCTCCATAGTATCTCCCTCCCTTTCTCCCCATGGCTTCCATTTCCCCAACCTGTAAAATGAGACAAAATATTTAATAAGAATGCATATAGGATATTTAGGTTTAGTTTGGAACCCTAGGATCTAGTGGCACACAGTTGAATTGATGGCCAAGGGTTGAGACTCAACCCTAATGTTTTTTGGAAGGAAAATGGGATTAGGGGGTTGGTTCACTAACCCCATCACCCACCCCATTAAGGTAAATGTGTAGATGGGCGAATGGGGTCGATAACCCTCATTTAATTGCCAACCGCTTGAAAATTATTTTTTACACCAGAGTATGTTGTAGGAAATTAATAAAAAAGGACTTTACAGCTATTAGGATAATGAAACTATATTTAATAATGAAGCATGAGGTTAACGCATTTTGGGATTGATACATCCTAACGATAAAGAGGAGACATACACTACATACATACAGTACATATTTACATTAGGGCACCTTGCTAAATGACTATTTATGTATGTATGTATTGTACCTTAGAGATATGTAGTCAATTGTATATATGTATCATTAAATAACTATACCTGGTACATACATACAATTACATATGTTGAGATATCTTGCACGTAAATTTTTCTAATGTACCCGGAGGGGTCTAACCCCCTACTTACCTTTTACAGAAAACTATAAGAGTAATAACAAAATAAAATTTAGTCATAAAATATATCGGCGTATATATGTGTGTAGGTTTTAACGTGTATATGTATAATGTCATTTTTACATGGGTGTTACAATATGCTTGATGATTGGCTTTTCACTAAATGCAGCCATTTAGTACTCTAAATAAGCAAGTTCTCACCATTGTTGAGCCCATATGGTATAAATCAATGAAATCTAAGTTAAACAAATAAATCAAATCCCTTTGCAAACCCTAGGATTTTGTATAAATGAAAGTGTACATAAATCTTCGTGCTCTTGTAGCTTTCATTGTATTGAATGTTATCATGAACATGGCCTCCAATTGCTTCATTTTCTGATTTGGTGTTAGAAATTGTGCTCACATTTCAAAGAGAAAATAGTGAACCATATGGACATGCATTTTCTATGAATTGTTTTCAATAAGGATGCTACAAGACTAGTTCCTTATGTTTTCCTCCTTTCAAGATTACAAAGATTGAATCCATCCAAGGGATTCGACTTCACCCCATTTGTATTCAAAACAGTAGATGGAGCGTGGGTATGCCTGCAATCACTCTCTTTACTATTTTCATAATAATTTCATTCATCAGAATAAATGAGTTTACTCTTTGAAGCATAGTGTATCACTTGTATGAGTGGACTTAAGACATCATGCTTATTCTAACCTCCATGTAGTCTTTGAAACCTTGTTATTAGTCTATCAAACCTAGTCTTGCACAATGTATTTCAACTTGGACATCTTGTACATTGTACTTTGGCCCCTATGGAACAGGCATAACTTATTTATGAGATCTTGTAACTATAGTAGAAATTTCTTTGTTTAGTCTGGAAATTTACACTTCCGGAGAAGTCATGTTATCGTACTGAGCCATTATACTATCAATCTTATTGTACTCCTGTTCATGATGTAGTTTTTAAATGAGTGTTTTATCATGAAGATAATTATTCACTAAAAATTAGTGCCTTGATGCAATCTACTACAATACTGGCAACTGTTATGAGATTCCTTGAGTAAAGTTTTCTTGATGTTCACGGCTTTTTACATAATTCTACAAAATTATGGAATATATTGTTCTGAATTGAACTATTTTGATGTACTCCCTTGATTATTCGTGTAGGAAACTATATAGTAGTGATAATGCATTTGACAACCTCTACCCTCTTTTCTTGAAAAAATATGTATCTTCTAGATGCCTTTTATAATTGTATTACTTTGAAGGAATTGACCATTACAAGTTTGTTGAATCACATGTTGAGCATGTAATTGGATTGCTAGTCTCAAGTCTATAGACAACTCTTTGCATGTTGAACTCATGAAGGTTGATGACTGCCTTCTGGTCAATTTATGATAAAATCTTAAATGGTAAATTTACATACTATTACCTATAATGTGCAAATTTAAGAGAATTACGTTATAAGAAACAAGTGAAAGCTTGAAGCCTTTATTTTTTATGTTGATTTCTTCCTTGTGTAATTTTTCTGAATAATGATATTCTACCACAAAATTATGTTGAAGCATACTTCACATGGTAGTGTCAAATTTAAAATCAAATAAATGTTTAAAAAAAGGAGGGGAGGACATCGAAAGGATGTTATGGATGGAAGAAAATGGAACGTGATTAATGATGGGGTAGGTTTTACATGGAGCGTGAGTTGATGGTGAGTTTTAGGTAAAATACAATTAAATGGGCTCCCCATAACGAAAATCAGACCTGTCATGAGTCCTTACATGTAATCTAGCACTTTAACTATCCTTGGTAGGTTAACGTGGGAGGACCTCCCAGCCTGTACCAAAAAGGGAACAATTCATTTGCATGGGAAGGATTTGGTGTTAGGCATGACCTATAACTGTCAGGTTCTGGGAGGCATAATGGACATTATTCTGAAGAAACTATTTTAACTAGTGCACTTACCTGAAAAGCACACCAAAACCCATGAGCATCCGTTATGCTTGCTGATTTTGGTTTATCACAGGGTATGGTTGTCCATCCAGTACAAAGACAGAGGCCCTGACAAATGTTGTATTTGCAAGTTCTCTAGCCTGACATGCTAGAAAGTGGATGCATTCAGTTGGTGTGTAAATTGTTTGCTAAATAATGCCTAAAAGAAATGGCCATGGCTTTATTGTTGAAGACTATAATGTGCTTGAAGGATGTATGAAAGTGGTTTTTGAATTTGGCTTAGAAATTTCAAGAAAATGCTTTTTCCAGGTGTAAATTAAGCCTCCACGATTTTTGTCATTCCTTCTATCCTTGTGTTGTATGGTTAAGTGGTTTTCTACACCTGAATGGAGGCGCTCCTTCTATTGCTTGTGAAAAAACTCATATTTAACTCTGACAAGGATATTTCATGCCGAAAAAATGTTTTGATAAGGTATATATATACAAGTCTGTATGATTCTTATGTGATGGATATTCATTATATATCTATCCAAGTCAAGATAGTAATAATAGATTATCCTTACAATAGATCTGATTACAGTCAAAGAAGTTATCCAATGGGAAATAATACATTCTTTGAACAACGTTTTGAGACTCACCATTCACATGCTCACATAAACTAGTGGTTGAAGCATGCGTTTTCCTTTGAAAATGAAAGCTTATGCCTCCCAGCAATGTCAGATCACTTGCTTTCATGCTTTGTGCATGTTGATTGATATATTTCCCATCTTTGGTTGGGTTCTTATTCTTCATGTTTTAGTTTATTTACATGTCCTTGATTTCCAGACTATGGAATGGTCACACCTACAAAACCATTGAGGTTGGATTTTCTTATTCATTAGGGTTGTGCACGCTGGTGTCATAATAGGTGAAACACTCGTATATTGTAGGTGGAGGAGATAACAGGAGAGGTATATCTTTTATGATCCTCTAGGAGATCATTGTCAGGATGTGATCAGACGGGTTTGTTTATATGGCCCTGAAACATCTCAAGAGAATGTGATTGATAGAGCTTAAACCAAATTCCAAAACCTTGGTCATCACTCCTCCCTATCTACGCCAATGGGAGCATTGATACAAAATTGTGGAGGACATATGGTCATTGTGGTAAAGATTATACAAAATTCCAATCATAGTGCTTAGAGAAGGTGTAAATGGCCTAGCCATAGAGAGCCAACCTGTGCCCAACATGAGAGCTTTAAATAGGGTAAGAGATCTACACAAAAGCTAAAAAGGAAAAAAAATTGAAATCCAATTTTTACTTTTGTATTGTGGTGTTGTAGTTGCAAATTCCCTGATAAACATGTATGCGAAATAAAAGGAAGCATTCTTTGATGGCTCGCCAATGGGTTGACATATTGCTTAATGCCAATATAGTTTCATGGATCGAGACGACTATTGAAAAGGTAACAAAATAGGTTCTAATGAAAAATGCTTTGAGGATGCAATGGTGAAATAGTTTGGGTCTTCACGTGACAATCTGACATGATTTCACAATAATGGGCTCTTAATGAATCGCGAATGTAAAACACTTGGATCCCTCATACCCACTTTGGTCATCATTCCTAGGCATGGTTCATCTCTCCTCATCTCTCATAATTTTTGTTCTTTAGTTTTTCTTTTCGCAATAATATAAAAATTTATAACCAAAGGATTTTCATATGTTATACTAAATAAAATATACTTATTTTAAAAATAGTAAAACCTGTATATCATAACTTACAATATCCAATTTTGCTTGGTAGACAATAAAATTGAACACTCAGTTCGTGATGATCTATAAAACGTCGCAACCAAAATTAGATTACTACATTATCTTTTTTTATTTGACAAGTTGAAGTGGAGTTCCCTGTAAATGATTTGACCGCTCCCTTGTTTAAATAGATCAATTACTATTTTTCTGAGACTTTCCAAGTAACCTTCGTAACTCTAAAAAGGAGATCATTAAGCTTCCTTCATGTGTACCTTGTTATGTGAGGTGTCACTTTATTCTTTGGATTGACCTCGAATGAACATTTTTGACCTTTTTGATGCACACTTCTAGGAGCCCTTTTTCACCATTGTTTGGCATCTGTAAGAAGCTACTTAAATCTAAAAAAATTTGGGTTTCATTATCAACTCTTCATTCTGAAATTTAGGTCAATAGAAATACTTATTCATCCACCTTCGCAAACGCTCTAGTACTTTTACTAGACACTTACCTGAGAAATTCATTTTGGAAAAATCATCATTCCAGGTTAGTTTGGCAAAGATATTTTGTATGCCTCCAGTGTAGTTTGACGAGGTCAAACTAGGGACCAATTACGAACTCCAGAAAACATGTTGCCATTTGAAAACTGTTTTCTACTTCTCAGTTCCGTCGACTCTGATGAATTCTCCTTATATGGGAACTTGTAGGAAGTTCCTCATTGCATGTTCATCCATCAAACATTAAGTTTTAGATGTGGATTTTTCTGAGCCCTTGAGCTCACTTTTGATCATTCAATAGCTCATTTATGCAACTAGAATTATAATTGATTGCCCCAGAAAACTAGCTGTCTAATCATAAATCATTCGCTAGTTCCAAAAATTTATCAGTTCCTGTGAACTGTTGGTTATATAAGTCGAGCACGTAGAAATGTCAACCGTGGTGTGTTTTCTCATCAAAATAAAATGTTTAAAAGTGGATTATTAGCCTCCGAGCTTGAATCGAACGCTTTTGTAGCTAGCAGGGAAAATGTACAAAGAGAATTTGTACGACCCCTGTCGGGTTGCCAAACCACCGTGGAAACTTTTGACGCATGTAAATAACTGTTTGAAAACTCTATAGTTTAGCTTGTTGTGTGAAATATAAATTTTGACAAAATGGCATTTCTCTCTCTTCCTTTCTCCTTCTCTCTCCTTCGATTACAAAATTAAGTGAAATGAAATGTAATGAATTCATGTCTCTAAACCTTTTCTTTTGATTGCAAATTTGTAACTATTATTATATGTAAATGGGAAACTAAAAAATGTTAATTATGTTAGATTAGGGTGGATGCCATGCTAGTGATTTATCACAAATGCCATGCTCAGATAGTTTTGTAAGATGTAAGAAAGATGGTGAAAAGGTGGTGTGTAATTCATTATTTATTATTGTAATTTAGACAGGTCATTATAAAATGAACATATTTATAATGTAGTCTCTTGTTATAGGAAAGTTATATTTAAATTTTTTTAATATGTATGAGATGGTAGTTTTAGGGATACCTTAGTAAATGTGTTTTTAATCATAGGTTCAATTTGATTCATAGTTGTGTATGAAGTAAAAGGGTTTGATATATATATAGTAAATGAATTTGAAGTTAATATATTGTAGTGATTTTCTAGTGTGTAATAAATGATTAATTAATTACTAGGTTGTATTCTTACCTCGTAAATGTAATAAAGAAATTTCAATCAAAACACTCAACCCTAGTATAAGATATGTGCATAACATGTCTTCATGTGTGGATCCGTTTTACCATAGAAGCGATTGAAAACCGTAGAATGAACTTAAAATTTGCACTCAATGGAACATCCTAGCTTTAGGTAAATAAGAGCGTAAGAATGGGTTTATCATCTTAGTCGATATGTTTAGTGACATTCCTCATAAAACTGATAGATTGGAGCAACACAATCAAACTGTATCCTGGAGTAAGTAGAGCTAACTCCTCCTTCGTATCCTAGTGGACTAACCTTGTCTTCCGAAGATAGATTTAGAATTGAATTCTCTTCAGGTCGACAATGAAATGCTCGTGAAGACCACAGAAGTAACATCATGGAGTCCTTGTTGAAGCAAATATGTACTATCACCTTACCATTGTAGAGTAAGTAGAGCTCTTTAGATTCTCTCAACTAAATGTCTTATCCTTTGGCTAGTGACATATCAGTTTCTTGACCATTTATGGAGGGTATTTAGGGTGAATTATGTTTTGCACCTGAATAAAATCCTTAATGGTTCTAGATGACAGCGTAAATGGAGCCTGAGTGAAAATATTGGAATCTAGGTCTTAAACTCTTAGTTGATTGGAACTCCTTAGTTCCTGTGGGTAGAAAATTATAAGTAACACTTGGTTCTAACAACATGAACACCTTGGTATTTGAAAGATGTTGACTTTAGAGAACCCAGGAAAACAAAATCCTCTGTCCTGAAATCCCTTTTCATACCCTTTTATGACATTAAGAATAAAATAAATTTCACATGTGGAATTGTGAAATGAAACTAAACATGGGATCTTACCTTGAACACAGGTTCACTTGTGGTTCATGTGTAGTTTATGATTCTTCCAAGCATGTACTTCTTCTAGATGTCATAGTCAAGTACTTTTGTAATGCTTTTATTATAAAGCGATTGCTAATAGTGAGACCATAATGAGATGTAAAAGTAAAGCATATAAGAGTAAAAAAGCAAGATTTGAGGTTAGGAATAATGCCACTCTTCGAGTCCTTATAACTCAATTAAAAATTTTCATTTGTTACAAAGAATATGAGTTTCCCTTGGTGAGATCAAACTTCAAGAAAAACAAAAAAAAACAAAAAACAAAATATATATACATAAAATCTAAATACAATTTCTGTTGTGGGAATGTTGAATCAGGAAATAAAGATATCATGATCAAAGAATGTTTAATGGGAAAAAGGTATCTTGAATCTAAAGCACCATCCTTAAATCCTAATATTGCTTCTAGAGACATCAAGTCAGATTTACTTGAGTTGCTAGGGTAAAATAGTAGACATTTAATAAATGTTTGAGAAGCATATTCTTAACATAAGAACAAGATAATTTAATTCATTTATATGAAATTTTAATTATGCTAAATAAGTATGTAATTTTATGAAATTTACGTAAAGGGAAAAACAAAAAGCCAACTTAAAATGGTCGAAATGTAATTTATTTGTGGAATGAACTTAAGAATATGTCGGTGGAAAAAGGAGAAGATTATCCTTGCACAATGATGTTTTTGGAATGTCAATCATAACTAAGATACAATTAAAGAAATGATGTGTTGTGGGTTTGCTAATCCTCGTGTCCTTTTTCTTATGGTTGGGTTATTGCTAGTATTGGTTAATTGGGGAAAAGTTTTGCGTAGACATTTATATGATGTTGTCATGTGTCTATGTGAGTCGATGAATCTTGTAAGTGTTGTATGTGTTTTTGAGTTTTCTCTTTCTTGGAGCCCGTTATGGCGTTGTGTAGTGAGCAATGTAAGTCAAAAATATATTATCCTAGTATTTTACTGTTGTATTTGTGTGTGTAAAATGTGGGTGTTACATTTGGTATCAGAGAGAAGGTTCATGCTCTTGAACCTCTGGGGAAGAATGATTTGTGATGGTGCTGCATAATGGTGGTGGATATTGGAAGAGTAATGCGATATAATCGTGAGGGGAACAATGTTGTAATTACGATCTTATGGAAGCACATGTAGTGTATGTCACTTAGTGCATATTTTTTATCATGTTGATGTTCTTGTGATGAGATTATTCTTTCTCCTTTTCGTTGATTCAATAAGGAATTCATCTGTGATGTAGCACCTTCTTGTGTGTGAAAAATAATGTTATTGTGGATCATGGAGTATTGGTGCATTTTGGCATTATGTGATATGAAGGTGTATTGAGGTATTGCATGACAAAATTGTTGTAAAGTGAATTGGATTTTATCATGATGTCATCACTATATTGTGAGGAATCGTGTGCATCACCATGTTGTATTGTGGTTGACTATATGTTGTAAAGTTAGACATTGTGTTCCTCATACGTATAATTCATGTAATATGTGATGGTTCATATCGTGATTTACAGGCATATGGTGAGCGTATGATCCCTATTGTACAGTGATTGCACTTTGGGTGAAAAATGTGGTAATGTGATGTATCGTAACCTATGAAAGTAATGATTGTGTTTTACCCTTTATATATACCATGCATAAGATGCTATGGTAATTTTTTGTGAATCACCTTTGTGTTAGTGATGTAGTTATGTGTTATGTTGTATATCCTACACTAACCGACCCTAAGAAAAATTGGTAAAAAGTGTATGCTTGGAGTGAGGAAATGTGTACCATTGACCAGTCACTCGAACCGAGTATGAGATAGGAAGTGGTGTTATTTCACCTTTTTTTTTCCTTAGATTGTTTCTTTGAATGGTTGACGAAATAGATAGGGTAACGGGCATAGGAGGAATACCTATTCAAATGTCGGTTGATGGGTTGTTGTGTGTGTATGAATTTTGAATCCACGGCTGATTGTGAGAGCTTCCTTTTGGCTAGGAGGAACTACTTGTAATGAAAAGAAGACCACCAAAAAGAATTAAATAGTATGGGCAGTGAACTGCCTAGCGTAAGCTAGATCCAAGAAGTATGATACTTCCTAGATGGCTATTAGTCCATTTTTTTACACAAATTAATGTTATAAACATAGTAAATCCTATTTTTATTTTAAAATGATTTAGGTATCTAACTTAAAATGCAAAAAGAAATAGATCTAATCTAATAGGATAAGCTAGAAGAGAATCCACAGGTCAAATGGTTGGTTCTGGGTTCTGTAGGTTTGATAAAGGTCTCGAGTAGGTCACAACTGAGTGAGGGTTCTGTAGGTTTGATAATGAGTTAATTTAATTCAATCAATTAAATTAATACTAGTGAGGTGAAGGGGGTCATGGCTAGGTTAATGTGATGAAGGGTGTTTATATGTTGAGGGATGCAAGGGGAGTGTGAACTAATTTTAGTGTCTACATTTTTCCCCTTTTTGTTGTGTAGCTTGTATTGGTAAGCGATGCGAAAAAAAATAATATGTGGCTGCCCCATGTGCAGGTGAAGGTGATCCCCCTCAAACCAGGAACTGACAAGGTAGCTGGCTGAAGTGGTGAGTTGTTTGATAAATGGTAAATGTGAGGAAAAAGTAAATCGGTGTAGGGGAAGAGGGTGAAGGTCTACTAAAGTGATCTTAGGTAATGAGTTAGGGCCAAAGGTAGCAACATTCAAATGCACGTACATGTATAAACTGTAGCACGTTACCAGGCTGAAGAGCAGGAAAACTCTAAATCGTCTAAGGTCAATAGATTTATCCTAACAAGGGTGAAGTGAATCTAGTATCCAAGGTATAGGATATGGTTAGGAAACACAATGTAGGTTAGGTGCAGGAACGTGTAGGTATGTTCTCGTACACTAAAGGTAGGGTCAGGATAAATGGTCACAACAATAGGCTAGGTAAAGTCATTAGGTCAACAACACAGGTAATAGTGCCACAAGGTATAACAAACACATGAGGTCAAAGGTCACTAGCGATGGTCTAGGTCCAAATATTGAGATCACGGCACGGGTAAGGCCAAGGTAGGGGTAAAATAATAAGGTGTCAATAGCGGACGCGAGTGAAGAGGGTGGAGGGGCAGAGGGGAAGGTAAAGTGGTCCAGGTAGGTGTATGAAGGGTAAAAGAAAAGAGAGATGAGGTAAATGAGGTCAATGTGAGGGTAATGAGTACGCAGGGTAACCGACATCGGTTGGTTTGAACTAATGACTGTGTATGGGAACCGACGTCAGTCGGGTCGGGTTGGGTATAAAAAGTAGAAAACCCATGTTTGAAAAAGTCATTGGTGCATTTGGAAAAGGAGAAAACTACAAGAAGAGAGAAAAGGAGGAAGAGGACAAAAGAGTACAACAGAGAGCTTGGGTGGTGAGCCACATAGGTGATATTGGGTGAGTGAGAGGTGGGGCCGTGAGATCAGGTGGCACGATTCATGTAGCTGAGGATTGGTTGAGAGATTTTGAGGTCTATTGAGGATGACAGAGGCTAGAGAGGGCTTGAGAGGAGCGGCATAGAGACCGGATGTGCCACCACAATGGCAGCAACAAGATTAGGTAGGATTGGAACCTTTGGATTTGATTTTGGAGTGAATTTAATGTAAGATGTAGAAAATATAAGAAAAATGGGGGGTTTGGGGGAAAGAATTTCAAAATGGGAAAAATAGAGGGAAAAGGTAATAGTAGATGGTAAGGGGTGGGGAAAAAGGGTAATGTAGGAACAATTAAGGGTGTAAAGAGGGATTTGGGTGGGTAGAATGTCAAGGAAGGGAAAAAGTAGGGTGGAAAAGTCAAGGTGGGTGGTGTGACAATGATTTGATGTGGACTAGCCTGCGTGCCGAGTTATTTTTGTATGTATGATAATGGCCTACGTGCCAAAGAGATATTGTATTTATTTTTGGACATGATACCGGCCTGTGAGCCAAAGAAATTTTTGTATTGGATAGCGACCTGCGAGCCGATGATGATTACTTATAGTATATCAGCCTGTGGGCAAGCATTTTTGAGATGATAGCTATGATGAGACAGGCATGTTTTTTGAGATACACATTTATGTGATACAGGAGTACATTGTATTGATATACACATGTATATAAGAGGAGATAGATGATATTCAAGTGATGTTGTTGTGATGTGTATGAGGTTTACTTTACTTATGATATGGATGGAAAATAGATGAGCTAGGCATGATAGAGTTAGGTTAGTTTAGGCATGGATTGAGTCAGGTGATAGGCATGGATCAAGCCAGGTCAGTTTAGGCATGGATGTTCATTTTGGTATTTTGGTAACAAATGGCAATGTAAATGCATGAGATAGTGTAAAATGTGAAAAATGTTGGTTATCTATGAAAATGTGAAATGATATAAGTGGTAAAAATTTTGTGGTATATGGTTTAAATGTCGAGGTTTTTGACATGAATAGGAAATCAGGTAAGGGTGAGGAAAATCATTAGGGTAAAGAGTGGCCGAGCTAACCTTCCAGGGCCCCATTCCCTAGAAGTGCTACCTACATAGTCCCAGTGAAAAGGGACCTCAGACCGATGTAGTTGTCCCATAAGCTAGGGAAGAAGATGAAAATGAGTTGGTAGGTTTTTGGTTATGTTGTGGGTTTGGGTTGAATAAGTGGGTGTAGATGATAGTAAAAAATGTTGCAGGTGAGAGTGACTATGGTGAAAGGGGAGGATGACCCCAAAAGCATTGAGGACTAAGTCCTGTATAAGAAGATCAAAAGGTAATGAAGAAGAGAAAAGATAAGAGGGGGAAAGAAAGCCACCCGATTGGTAAGGATCAAAACGTATGAAACACATCTCTAGATAGTCTAATGAACGTAATACCCTAAAGACATTACATGATTGATAATTCTAAGAGTGACGAAGAGTCACATGATCACCAAATGTTGTAGGTTTAGTAGGTCCCTTGAGGTATGAAGTGAAAAGACAATGGGTAGAGAGGTGCAGCTAATTGGGTCATAAAATGGGAAGTAGAATGGGCAATAGAGCCAAGATCACAATAGGCAAGTCCATGACGAAAAAACATATATTTTGTTTTGCTTTTTTTATTTTTTTTACTTTTAGATAAACTCATCGATGTGGGAAGTCTATATAGGAGGAATATATGTCTCCTTGAGGTCTTTGCGAAGCTGATCGATGTGGGAAGCTTCCAAATATTTAATTTTGAGAAACAATAGTCTTCTATTTGGAATAAACTATGTAGAGAGTTGTGAGATTTTTATAGAGCTATCCTTCGAGGGTGCAGTCTACTTATAGTGACATTTAAGGGAAAAATATGTCCTTTTGAGGGATTCATCTGTTATATTGGAAGTTTGACTCAAGGAGTTGATCCACATTTTGGAAGATGTCCTTCTGAGGGATTCATCTTTTTTTTTGTTTATTTGTTTTAGCACGTAATTCATGAACGAGACTATTACAAAGCATTTGGATCTTGTTGAGAAGGCAAGGGTGAACGACCATGGGATCTCATTTAAAAGAAGACAAAAAGTATCCATGAGAATCATGCCATGCACAGAGCCGTGGTGCACATATGTAAGATAAGGAAAAAGGGTGATGGGTAATCACATGATCCTTGTTTAATCATTGGAGATGAGGTATGGAAAAGGTAAATGGCACTCAAGGGATGAGCATGAACTAGATAAAATAGTGTTGTAGGACTAGATGTCAACAGTAGAATGGTCGAAGATGGAATGCGTTAAGGGGCTCAGGTTCGGGCTTACCCTCAAGTGAGGACAAATGATAGGAACCTGATCCATAGGTATGAGTCACAATGTATGGTCCAAGCCAATTAGGAGAAAATTTTCCCCATTTGATTTTCTCTGCTTTGGTTACATGTTGATTTTATTTCAAAACAAGGTCACCAACTTGGAAGGTTCGTTCATGAACACGTTTGTCATAAGCATGTTTGATACGTTGTTGATAAACTTGAAGGTGATCTAGAGCATTAAGATGGCGTTCATCTAATAACTCCAATTGTGCTAAGCAGTCCTGATGAAAGGCATCATCAGTGAGCATATCATGGAGAGAAATACGAAGTGAGGGGATCTGGACTTCGAGAGGTAGAACAGCCTCAGTACCATAGACTAGTGAAAAGGGTGTAGCCGTAGTGGCAGTGCGAATACTAGTAGGGTATCCCCATAGAGAAAAAGAAATGTGGGTATGCCAATCCTTCCTCGTATCGTCAACCACTTTCATAAGAATTTTTTTGAGGGTTTTGTTAGTGGATTTGGCTTGGCTGTTGGTTTATGGGTAATAAGGTGAGGAGAAACTAAGTTGAATGCCGAAGGCGTCACAAATTTTTTGCAGTGTTTTGTTTTTGAATTGTTTTCCATTATCAGTGATGAGTCAATGAGGGACACCAAAGCGACAAATGATGTGATGGTTAATGAACTCACATATTTTCTTGGCTTTTGTGGAGATAAGTGGTATGGCTTCTACCAATTATTTACATAGTATTTGGTAGCGGTTATGATCCATTGATGGCATTGGGAGGAATGAGGATTGATTCATCTGACAAGATCCAAACCCCATTGAGGGAAGGGCCAAAGGTCGTGAGTGACCTGTAAGGCATGACTGGGTGTATGATGAAGGTTGGAATGTTGTTGACATTTTATGTAGCATTAGACATAGTCGCAACAATCATGATTAAGGGTTGGCCAGGAATAGCCTAGGTGAAGAATATGCTTAGCAACAGTAAGGCCACTGAAGTGACCTCCACATATGCCATCGTGAACTTATTTAATTGTATAGGATATTTCAGAGCTGGTGAGGCATCGTAAGAGAATACCGTCAAAGCCTTGTTTATAGAGAAGGCCACCCATGATGACATAATGAGAGGCCTTTTTGAGAAAGGTGCGTTGTCCATTACGTGTGAGATCAGGAGGATATATAGAAAGGGAAAGGTAGTCCGCAAGCTACTTATACCAAAGATCTTGTGTGTTCAGTGAGGTATTTTGGAAAAGGTTAATACAACAATATTTAAAAGAAGGTCTCAGTATGCGTTTTATGGTAATAAAGATGTTTGAATCGTTAGGCGAAGCGGGTATTTGAGAAGCGAGGCAAGCCATGGTATCCGAGAATTTATTGGTGGATCACAGAACATTTTGAATTTTATAGTGGTCAAAGGTAGTCAACATGATGCCAACGTAACATTTCTATTCTTGAAGTATTTCATTATGACACTGATAAACACCATTGAATTGGTTTACTACCAGTTGAGAATCACCAAAGATATTAATGGACTTAACGTCTAAGGCATAGGTAGTCATGAGACCCAATACGAGCACTTCATATTCGGTGATATTGTTATTGCGTTTTAAGTTGATTTTAAATGATAAGGGCATGGGTTCACCATGAAGAGGAATTAGAATAAGGACTACACCACCCCCATGTTGAAATTTGGAACCATCAAAAAATAAGGTCATTTGGTAAGGGTCATCATCCAAAGAGAGGTTAGAAATGGATTCATCAGGGAAATCAAAGTTCCAGGGTTGGTCCCTGGAAATAGGTGCATCAGCCAGTTGGTCGGTGATAGCCTGGCCATTAATGGACTTTTGGTGAATGAATTCGAGGTCAAGATTAGCTAAAAGCATAAGCCATTGCATCGTGCGCTAATTTTGATAAGGTTTAGTGTACATGATGTGTAAAGGGTCGGTGTTGGTAACAACATAGGTTTTGTGGTTGAGTACGTAATGGCAGACTTTGGTGGCAACAAAAACTAAGGCTAAGAAATTTTTTTTAGAGTGTGTGTATCGGATTTCATAGTCCAGAAGGGTATGACTTATATAATAAACTTCCTTCTCCCTACGTTATTCATCACGATGAGTGAGCATGGCTCCTAAGGAACGATCGGTAGCTGATATGTATAGGTAAAAGGGTTGATCGTCTTTAGGTGGAATGAGTACGGGTGGTTGGAGAAGGTATTGTTTTAGGACCTCAAAAGCTTTGTGATTATCAACATCTCATTTGAAAGAGACATCCTTCCTAAGTAGATGATGAAATGGTTAACACTGGTTGGAGAGTTGGGAAATAAATCGACGAATGGACTATAATTTACCTTACAGGCTATGGAGTTGTTTAAGGTTAGTGGGCGGAAGCATTTTCAGAATGGCCTTGACTTTATCTGGGTCAACTTCTATACTATGTAAGGAAACGATAAATCGTAGGAGCTTTCCTAAGAGAACCGCAAAGACACACTTTTTAGGCTGAAGGTGGATGTAATATATAATGAGGTGGTCAAAGATGGTTTTGAGGACAGCGAGGTGCTTGGTGCATCATTTATATTTAGCTAAGAGATCATCCACGTAATCTTCCAATATACTATGCATGATATCATGGAAGATGTAAGTCATAGCATGTTGATATGTAGCACTAGCATTTTTAAGGCCAAAAGGCATGACTCAATAGCAGAAGGTCCCCCAAGGGGTAATGAATGCGGTCTTGTGCTGATCTTCTAAGGAAATAAAAATTTGGTTATAACCCAAGAAACCATCTATGAGTGAGAGCATCTCATGACCCGTGGTAAGGTCCACAAGTTGATCAATACCGGGCAAGGGAAAGTTGTCTTTCAGGCAGGCGAGGTTGAGGTCCCGGAAGTCCGTACAAATGTGGAGTCCCCCTGTTGCTTTAGTGACAGGGACAATGTTATAAATCTAATGAGGATAATCAATGGGAAAGATGAAGGAAATGGAAAGAAGACACTGAATTTCTTTTTTGATGAGAAGAATAATGTGAGGGTGCATTTTACTTAGCTTTTGTTTGATAGGTTTGGCATTGGGAATGGTTACAATATTGTGGACCACTATGGTGGGGCAAATACAAGGCATGTCTACATAAGACCAAGAAAAAGCATGGTTATGCTCTTAGAGAAAAGAAGTGATGGCTTCCTATTTAGCAGCATCTAAAGATTGTCTGATCTTTAGGATGTGCGGGTCATCCTGAGTATGAATGTTGATCTCAATAGTCGATTCATTGAACATGGTTTGCATCTCAGAGGGTAATGACCAATGAATATATGAGTCTTCTGCACCAAGGTAGGTGAGTATGGAGTCGTCATCCTGACATTGAATGATGGTAATGGTTGGTGTGTCATCGTCAATCATCTCAGGATAGAGGAATGGAAGAGTGGAAAGAATGTGAGGGAAGCTACATGATGGGGTGTGATAATGGAGGCTATGGGTGTAGGGTCATTCAGTAAAAACTCGATAGATTTAAGAACCTCCGTGAGGGATTGACGATGGGATTCCAAGGTTTGGATGAGGTCATATAAGGACATTTTGAGTGGATATTGGTGTAGTTGTTTGAGCATGGTGCGATATGTGACGCCATTAGAAATGGGGTACGTGGGGCCAAGGATAGTTATCTTAGGTATGGGTGCAGATGGTATGTTGGGTATAGGATTGGTTGGTGGGTTAGCTGCCTTTTCTTTACCTTTCTACACACGTGTACCATGTTGATTTGAGGGAATTTGTCAAATGGAGAGGGTGTAGGGTAAGTGGTATAATGACATGAATGGAAAAAACCTACGAGAGGAGAAAATCCCTGTGAGGTCAGCTGGGTGCAACAACATTTGGGTGGTGGAATGGCAAGTTCTCTAATGCAAACCATGTTAATTTCAAATTTTGTGTGAGGTTATGGGAGCTGTGAGGGTGGAGGTTGTGGTTTTTGAGTGGGTAATGTGGGAATGGGTGTAGGTGAAGCAGGGTCCTTGTCCAGAAGATCGTCATCGTCAAAGTTGGTTTCGGGTGGACACAATTGGATAAGGATGGTTTTCAAAGCCTTGTAGTTCTCCACATCATGCCCTAACACACGATGGTATGCACAAATTTTGGTATCACCAAACCCCTTTGGCGTGGGTTTGAGGGGGTCATAAGGTCGGAGTGGCAGTAATGTGATAACAGAAGTCTCGAGGAGGTTGGTTAAAATCTTGGCATAGGACCCTACTAGTGGATCATAATGGGAAGTGAATGTAGGTTTGGGTGTGGTTGGTTGTCTAGGAATATTTTTTGGAATTGTAGGAAGGGGTCAAGCTATGGGTTTAGGCTCCGGTGTGGTTTGAGGTATCGGTCAAGTTTGTTTGGGTAGGGGTATAGTATATGGAAGGGTAGGAGGGTGAGGTTTTTTTTTGACTACTTTGTTGTGGGGTATTGGGGTTTTGTTTTTGGGGTGCACCCTCTTGGGTAAAGGTGATGTGGGCGTACGAGGTCTAGAAGGAAAATCAGATGGAGGAAGAGGGCAAGTTACCCATGGGCGTACGAGGTCTAGAAGGAAAAGCATATGGAGGAAAGAGGGCAAGTTACCAATCCCATGAAGCTACGCACTTTAGTCATAGTAGTGGGTGCTAGCGAGTCCATGATAGATCTAATCTTGGAAGGATTGACGGTGATACCTCCCTAGAAATGATATGCCCCAAATATTGTACCTCCATCTTAAAGAATGCACACTTCTCCAAGTTCCCATAAAGCTACTTCTCTCAAAGACACTAAATAACCTGGCGAAGGTTCCCCTCATGCTCCTCACGCGTACATGAGTAAATAAAAATATCATCAAGGAAGATGAGCACGAAGCAATCTAAGAAATTCCTAAATACCCCATCCATCAAACTCATAAATAATGTGGAGGTATTAGTTAAACCAAAAGGTACCACTGTGAACTCATAGTGGCCATATCTCGTACAGAAGGTGGTCTTATGAATGTCTGCCTCCAAAATCCTCAGTTGATGGTAGCTTGAATTAAGGTCTATCTTAGAGAAAATTGTGGTTCCCTTAATCTGATCAAATAAATCATCAATGCGTAGAAGGGGATAAAAATTCTTGATCGTTACCTTGTTCACCTGGCAATAATAAATACAAAACCGCAAGGATCCGTCCTTCTTCTTTACAAAGATCACCAGTGCAACCCAAGGGGATACACTAGGTCGGATTAGGCCCTTCTCTAGAAGGACCTCAAACTACAACTTGAGCTCACATAGCTCAGGGGTAGTCATCTGGTAACGTGCTCATGAGATAGGAACTACTCCCGGAACCTGATCTATATGAAAATCAATCTCACATGAGGGTGGTAACCCCAGTATCTCCCCTGGAAAGACATATGCAAACTCTCTAAAAATGGGGTGATCATCTAGCGATGGTCCACTAGAACCATTTTTTGATCTATCACTAATTATAACAACATAAATCTGACAATCCCGTCGCACACACTGCTTAAGCTACATAACAGAGATGGTGCAAATAGAAATGGGTCTCCTGACCCCTAATATCTTCGACTCAACTCCCAAATTATCTACACAAGATAAAATCTTGTGGTAACAATCCATCCTGGCCTTGTGAGCAGACAACAAGTCCATGCTCAAGCTAACTCCATAAGAGCCCAACAGAAGGATACGAAGATCTGAGGTAGTTGTGAAAGGTCCTAAATCCACCGCACACTCCTTAACTAAGTAGTCTATAGAGATCTTGGCTCTAGAAGCCATTTCAACATCCCAACTATGACCCTTCCTCACTGCCACTAGCCTACATCACTCTACTAAATATGGTGCAATAAAAGAATGAGAATAACTATAATCAAACAAGATGGAGGTAGGAATTCCTCGAATGTTACCTGTAGTCTCACTAATTGTACTCTGATGCTATCCCTGGTTATTTTCGACCGCTGTGTACATCCTATGACTACACCCTATATCACCAACAGTAAGCTCTAAGATTTGTGTCTTACCCTTGTTATTAGGTTTATGTGGGCAGTCTCTCCAAAAATTTCCAGTAACACCACACCCAAAACAACCATATGATCTTCTCCCCTGTGTAGCAGCTCTGGTCGATACTTTGGAGGTCTATGGTGTGGATCCTGATGATCTAGTCGCGGTCTGTTGAGGTCTCTGTTGGCGAGCTCCTGCTAAGTGAGCTCTTTGGGAACCTTGTGTCCTGATGGGACCCCTAGGGATAGGCCCTATACTCCAACCTCTATGTGCATCAAACCTCTATAGAGGTCTATAAGGTGGGTGAGACTACTATGACTGTTGTGGTCTAAAATATGACTGTGTTGAACACTCTCCACCATGAGGAAGAGGTACTAACCACCTCAATCTACTATCCTACATCTGTTGTATACAGCTCTAGACTCGGTCTCTAGCCTATTGGGTATCTCCTTAAGTCTCCTATGCTATATAGGCCTTCTCGATGGCATCAGCTAATGTTTGTGGACAATGGATCCGCACTGCACCTCCAATGTCTAGATTCAGGCCTTGAATGAACCTATGGATCCACACCTGCTCATCCTGCATGTAATCAACATACTGGAGTAGATATAGAAATCTAATTTCATACTCAACCACTGTAAGAGATGCCTGTCGAAGGTCATGGAACTCATATATCCGCTATTGTATGAACCTCCCTCATAAATATCTACTCCTAAATCACTCCTTAAAGATCTCCCAGGTAACTATCTCAGAATCAACATGGAGCTTCTTATCCTCTATCTACCACGAGACACTAGCTCCATCCCTACGTAGATGGATCACAACACGAGATTTCGTGTTGCTAAAACAAGAACAGAGCTTGAAGCACCCGCTCAAGCTCACTAACCATGCCTCTTTCCTGAAATCCACATATGTCACTAGAAGAATGTGATGGTTGAAGCTTCAGGAGATACATGACCCTCAATGGAAGTGAATCTATCGTGTCCGGCTACATACCCTCATACTGATCCTCTGCGTAGAATGACATAAACATCCTAAAGAGTCTGTAAGATCCGGGGTAGGATAACTACTACGACATGCTCTGGAGGTGGTATGCCTAGGTCTATGTGAAGAGGCTCCTCATCTTGTTTGTGCATCTTGCACAGAGCAAGATGAGAGTTAGTTCCTTATTCAGTTAGGAAAAATTATAGAATAATTTTTTTTGTTTAAAAGAGTGTACAACCAGGGTACAAAACAACAGTTGCCACTAACAAGTTTTAGATCAATTCTAATCCACTAGAATATTCTTTCTTTAATTAACAATTATTAGAGGTTACAAGGTCCAAAATCTAAGGTTAGAAGATTCAATTAGGTTAAGAGGGTAATTCCTCACCATACCCACTCTCTTACAGGCTTTAAAGATTCAACTTAATTTTACACCCAAAATTAACGCATTCAAAATTTTCCTAAATCATTCACATTGGATAGGAAATTTCCTCACCTTTCCAGTGATATAAAGAAGTCCTCCTAACTCCTCATGTTTTTCAATTTATGGGCCGGCGGGCCTTGGGGTGAAAATTTTCCCCAAGAGCGGGCCTGTGGGCCCAGGGAAGAAATTTTTCCCCAAGGGCGGGTCGGTGGGCTGCGGGGAGGAAAATTTCCCCATGGGTGGGTCTACGGGCCGTGGGGAGAAAAATTTCTGAAGGGGCGGAAAGACACCTTTGCACCCACGCTCCTGCGAGTCTGCGAGGGACACGCGGTGTCTTTTAAGCCAACGTGGGGAAAGCGGGGTGGCAGGGAGAAAATTTGTTTAATGCGTCGAAGGGAAAAAAAAGGTAACATTCACCTGTGCCTCCGCTGACACCTCACGATGCTACGTGGTAGCTCCTGATTGGTTGTGGCAGGTGGGGAAAATTTGAAAAATTTCTCAAATTTTTTTGAAATGCAAAAAGGAAAAAAGGGGTCCACTCCTCCGCCATTACCTCGCGATGTCATGTGGCAGCTTTTGTTTGGCTACGGGCTGGCGGGGCTACGGGGAAAATTTGGTAAATTTTCCTAAAAATTTTCGGAAGTGCTAAGTTCAAAAGGGATTTTCCCCTCTGCTGACACCTCGTGGTGCCATGTGACAGCCTCTGATTAGATGCGGGCCGGCGGAGAAAATTTAAAAAAATTTCTGAAGCTCTAAGGGACAAATTCGGGCCCGTGGGCCCGCCAAGGAATTTTTTCCCAATTTTTTTTGACGCCAAATGAAGAGAAACTTCAGAAGGCCATAAATTTTGATAGAGATCTCAGTTTTGGGAAAACGAGGACTTTCTATAAATATCTCGGTGTCCTCTTTAGAAAAAAATCATTAAATTTTGATTTTGATAGAGTTTAAGGGGTCAATTTAACAAAAACGTTGTGCAGGCTTTTATAGTGCAAACATGTAATTTTAACTTATAAAACTTTGTTCAAATTTGTCATTCTTTCTCCTTCAACATGTCAAATAGACATGGAGGTTTCCATTAAGAAAGTGTTAGGATTTATAGCAAGTGTAAAATTGTTGGTTTGATCTGCATTTTGAAATTACAAATTTCTTTTTTTTACAACAAAAAGCCTGTAAATTTGCCTTAGCTCGACTAGAAGATTTTCAAGACATTTCCTAAGTGTTTTTAGTTTGGTTTGGGATCATTTTGTCCTCATTAATTCCAATTGATTATTTCATTTCCTATTATCTATTTGTGGGGGTATTTGAACATTTGATAAAAGAGGTTTACAAAGTATACAGTGAATTGAAAGAAGTGTTACAAAACAAAAATTAACTATCTCTTTGTCCATGAAATAAAATATTAAATTCATTCCATGGTTGTCATAAATAGTTTTCTTTATTTTAATAAAATATTAAAACAAGAATGCAGTTTCTATTCTTTCCAAAACCATATATTATAAAGAAGGAAAAATAATACATTTTCTCTCACGTGTTCCACTTTTCCACTTCCAAACAGGGATTTCATAGTGCATGTTAAACACAGATTTCCAATGGAAATAATATCATATGAATAAGGAAAACATTTCCATTAATTTAAATGAAACTCTTACAACTTCCTTTCCATTTGATTTCAAAATACAATATACAAAATACATATCATTCTTTCACATTCTTTCCAAAAAATAGAATGCAGAGTATAACTCTTTTACATTTTGAACTTCTTCTTTCATTGTCAATACAAAGTACCTTTCCATTACAATTAATATACAGATCATCCACTTCAAAGTGGGAAAGGGCTATAATAAGATTTCATTCCACAAGGGACTGTCAAACTATCTTTTTCTCAGCTCGAGAACAATAGCATGTGTATTTCTCATTCTTCCAATTTGGTCACAACAGGAATAGGGGAAAGGCAACGCTCTCCACCCAACTAAGACATCCAATGAAGAGTAGAAGCCATAATTCTTCATTGGCCCTCGAGCCCCAACCATAATGCAATAAAAGATGTGATCCAAATCATGGAAACAACAGGCTTCCACAAACACACAAGCAACATTTTCACAACAAAAAAATAGTCGAAACAGAATGTAGTTTACAACTACATTTAAAGCATGAAAAACATTACTAAGGCTTCATCAACAAGCCAAAGGAGCAATAAATTATGGGGGATGCTTCTTATGCCTCCAAAATGGGAAATGGGTATCACCACCTAAATTAAAAACCTCCAAAATATAATATATCAAAACCCTGACATTCGTTAAGCCTCTTTAAGTACCCCTTATTCCTCACATTTTCTTATGCCTCCCCGACCTCTTAGGCAGCCCATAACGAGTAAAGAAATGCAAACTATTTCTTTGTAAGATGGAATCCAAATCTTAACTCCCTCCTCCCTTAAATACCTCCCTAAAACAAACTTGTGCCTCCCACAAAATAAACCCCATAGTCATCTCCTACACCATTCCTAGGCCATCTACCCAACAACCCACAAAAATGCCAAAATATTCACACATTAACATTTTCATAAACAAAAAAATCATTTCAAGAGCCAAACTCCTACCTCTCCATGATGGAGTTGTTCCAAGTTCTAAAACAACAAGCTTTATCCCAATGCAAGAAATCCAAAATAGCTAAGCACAAGTATGCCACAATCTTCCAAAAACTTCTTCAAAGCAACAACTCCAAAACAACAAAAGAATTCACCCAAGAATGAAGTCTCCAAAATGAAGCAACCCAAAACAAGGCAAGGAATTCGAATTTTATAGAAGAGGGAAGGGAAGAGGATGAGGTGGATCCATGTAGGATCCCACATCACACCTCCTCAACCCCAACCCCAAAAGTCAACTTCATTCTCCAATGCATAACAAATAGGTAGGTGAATAAAATGACAGTTTACTTACACACTCAAATCCAACCCACACCCCAAAGGACTAAAATTAAATCATGTAAGAAAAGTGCAATTAACACTTACAATTTTCCTTCTCAAAAAGCATTATAAAAGTCTAATATTAATTCTTCAACCATAGGTATGGTCGGTAATTAAATTTAAGAGGTATGAGACAAGTTTAACTTGTCCCACAAGCCTCCAAAATCATCCTCCAAGGACAATTTTGAATTTCCAAGAAGGTGGAGTGTTTCACACTCAAAAGTTAACTTACACATCACTTACACATCTCTTACAACACTTTAATTCAAGGCCAACAACTCTATTAATTAATTTATTATGACATAATTTATTTAATTAATATGAACCACATGCTTACCCACAATATTAATAAAATATTTAATAAATAAAGAAAGGGGAAAATGCATCAAAAAATAAACACATGCAACATTAAACAAAAGGGTCAAATAAATTAAAAAACATAACCCCTTGGTCACATTTAAAGGTGATCCCCCATGGGAATCCCTAACAAGCACAAACACGCATAAACAAATACTAGTTGCCATGGTGACCTTGTTTAATTCATCTAGACTTCGAATGTGGTTGGTCTCCAATCCGCTGATGTTTGTTGTGATATTTTAACCTATAAAACAAAAATACCTCCTTCGGCCTTGTGGCCATATCAGAACATCGAAAATAATATAAATAAAATTCCAAGATCATCTAGATATATGAATCACAACAACATCCAAGCAACCAACAAGATCATTTGCAATTTTACTCAACAACTATATCATCATCAAATAATTTCCATTTCTGGGTCTACTCACAATATCCAAATATCACATGTCTAAACAACATCCATAATATAACCATGTTAAACAGTATATCAACATCAATATCCAAAATGTCTCTAATAATCATCATGCATCATAACTGAATCAATTCAACAATAATCCATGATCTAACATCTAACATCATATTATAATAAAGTCCATAATCATGTCCATAATATAATCAACAATATCATGATTAGTATAAAAAAGGGTGTCAAAGGGAAGTGGGCACTACATCCCCCTACCCTTAGACTTGACTTTCTGCTGAAAGTCACTAGAGAAAATGTGGAAATTGAACTCGTACTAAAGTAGCATCCTCCCATGTAGCTGTAGTCTCATCATATATGTTCCACTGCACCCAAACTTGATCAACCTCTCTGCCTCAAAGGCCCAGGATCTTGCGATCTAGGATGCGAACGAGTTCCACTATCACCTGCCCCTGATCCTGTCCCCGCAATGATAACCAATCTAACACATGAGAAGGATCTGCAACATATCTTCTACAAATTGAAACATGAAACATATTATGTACACGAGACAAGCTAGGTGGTAATGCTAGACAGTAGACCAAAGGGCTGATACGCTCCAAGATCTCAAAAGGACCAATGAATCTAGGGGCTAGATTAGAACCTTTTCCATAATGGATGGGTCTCTTATGTGGCCTGACATGAAGGAATACCTTCATGCCCACATTAAAACTACGGTTGGTTTTATGCTGATCCGCGTACTTCTTCTGCCTATCCTGCACCTCCTGCAATCTCTGTCTGATCAAAACCACTTGCTGCTCCATGTCTTATAACAAATTTGGTCCAAGAGAAACCCTATCCTCTAACCTGTCCCAACTAATAGGTGTCCTGAACTCTCTGCCATGCA
The DNA here is from genome assembly GCA_019776745.2 of Taxus chinensis. Lineage (NCBI taxonomy): Eukaryota > Viridiplantae > Streptophyta > Pinopsida > Cupressales > Taxaceae > Taxus > Taxus chinensis. The sequence continues at coordinate 855,653,089 of CM034147.1, forward strand.
AAGTCTTAAAACGATCCATGCCTATAGAACTCTGAAAACTATTATTGATTGCGAACTCCACCAAGTACAGATACTCCTCCCATCTAGACTGCCGATCCATCACATACATCCTAAGTATATCCTCTAAAATTTGATTCACCCGCTTGGTCTATCCATCTATCTCGAGGTGATTTGCTATGATGAAGTTGATTCTCGTCCCAAGGGCGTGCTGCATGGTAGTCCTTAAATGAGAAGTATACAAAGGATCACGGTCACTGATGATCTTCTACGGAATCCCTTGTAGCCTAACAATCTCATCAAGATATAACCGTGATACTGTACTATCCGTATAAGTGGTCTTTACTGGAGAAAAGTGAGCCACTTTTGTCAATTTATCAACCGTGACCATGACGGAGTCGTGGTGATATCTCGACACCGGTAGCCCAACAATGAAGTCCATAGAAATGGTGTCCCACTTCCATTCTGGTATAGCATGAGGAAAGAGAAGGCCAACTGGATGTTGATGCTCGACCTTCACTTTCCAGAATTTTAAACAACATGACACAAATTGAGCTACATCTCTGCAAAGTCCTCTCCAGTGATACAACTGTCTCAAAGTAGCGTGTATCTTCGTCACCCCAGGATGGAATGAATAGGGTGCACAATGTGCCTCTGTCAATATGTCCTGCCTCAATCCTCTTTCTTTGGGAACATAAATCTGACCTCTGTTCCTGAGAAGGCCATCTACCTCTAGTGAGAAACCATCAAACTTCCCCTCGATGGGTCTCTGAGACTTGATCTCTGCTCGAACTACAATGTAGAAGTCGTCAAGAATAAGTTTTTAAAGAATCCTACTCCGTAAATCTATGCCCACTGAAGTATCCATATCCACATGTCTTCGTCTGCTGAGAGCATCTAACACCACATTCTCATTCCCTTTCACATGTTATATCTCCATATCATACTCATAAAGTAACTCTATCCAACGCCACTGACGAGCGTTGAGATTGGGATGCATGAAGAGGTGGCGAAGACTCAAGTGATCTGTCCTGAGTGTGAATCTCTGACTAAGAAGAAAGTGTCTCCATCGAACCAAAGCATGTACAACTACCACAAGCTCAAGATGATGAGTCAAATAATTAAGCTCGTAATCTTTGAGTTTGCGAGACTCAAAAGCCACTACTCTACCCTCCTGCATCAACACACCTCCAAATGCTGCTAAAGAAGCATCTGTGCAAACGAAAAAATCACGCTGTGGATCCAGCATTACAAGAATAGGTGTTGTAGCGAGACATTCCTTTAGTGTCCTGAAGGCCTGCTCGCACCTGTTCGACCAAACAAACTTCTTCCCTTTCTGCTAAAGGTAAGTGATAGGGTGCGCAATCCGAGAGAAGTCCTGAAAAAATCTCCTATAGTAACCTGCTAATCCCACGAAGTGATGCACTTAAGTCACAGTAGTGGGTGTTGGCCAATCCATAATAGCTCTAATCTTGGAAGGATCGACGGTGATACCTTCCCCAGAAATGATATGACCCAAATACCGCACCTCTGTCTGAAAGAATGCACACTTCTCTAAGTTCATGTAAAGTTGTTGCTCTCGGAGACACTGAAGAACCTGACGAAGGTGCCTATACGATGGAAAAGTGACATGCGAGCATGGAAATCTACAAGTAACTCTTCCTCGCACCTGACCTCCCAAAGTCATGCCGAGACAGCCGGTGGGGATGGAATATACACGGGGTACATGCAAACTAGCTAGGTAATCTTATATCTTCGACACGCACTAAGGGAATCTGTGAATCTAAGGAAAAGAAGGCCCTCCTAACCTGAACTGGCATGATAGATTGGTCGGCAAGGATGACTGCTCGAAGGCTCCAATCAATATCGAGCTCTGGCATGATCCGATCTATGGGTTGTGGGATACGTGGAAAATGACCTGGGATTGTTTCGTGTATGTCTCCAGACAGGGTCATATGATGGATGATGGCTATATAGTGGATTCTATGGTCGATTCTCTGGTCTAGTCCAGAAATCTTTAGCTTTTTTAGCTGCTATGTCTAACAAGGATAACTGTGTGATGATGATAGGTGGAAGTGGAGTAGATCTGAATACTAATGTGTGTAAGCCAGCATCTATGTCTGATTTACCTGTAGACTCGTTGGGTTGTGGGATTTCTGGGTCACAACCGTAGATTCATGGTTGTTGTGGACCTACTATGGTCATGTGCGGAATCAGTCCCTAATCCCTAGTATCCAATAGTCGTATGCCTTTTCGGCCTCTATGTTCAGAATTAACAGTTGTGCAATATTTTCTGAGTATCTTACAGGTGTTCTTGCAACCTGAATTCTTAAACTAGTATCTATGTCCGTGAGAGTGTCTCTTGCGTCTGGCTGTGGGACCAAAGGATCACAGCAAATGTTTTCTCTCTTTCAAGCCCTTCTACAGTCATGCAGATATTTGTCTAGGGTAATCTGTAATTTGGCTAGTTTGACCAAAATGTGTGTGCCTGGTCATCTTCTACGTTTAACCCTCTTAACTGTGAGCTGATCTGTTGTAAGTCTACTGTTGTTTGGAAGACTTGGATTCTAAGGTTCTGATCTATATCAGTTATTTCCGTAATAAGATTGGGTTGAGGCACGATTGGCTCGAATACGTATTCTCTAGGCTCCCTAGGTCCCGTGATTGTCATACAAAAGGAAATGATATAAAGCTAACTAATGACAAAATAAATTAACTATGCAAGATATATCTATGTATATTCCTAAATTTGATATTTATTGATAAACTACTGGACAGAATTTAAAGAACAATTATCTAATACATCTAAAATTGACAATTAAACTAATAATGTAGTTAAAACAAACAAAGCAACCGAGTATAGCTACTTGTCTGTGCAGTTTGTAGATCTATTCTAAATAACCTGATAACTGATCTACTCTATTTGAAAGACTCTCGATCCTACCTCAGAAGTGAGGAGTGAATCATAGTTTCTCAGAAACTATCAATCCCCACAGCTTCCCTGGCAATATCGAAAGTAAAATTAACTGAAATGAAATGATTGGCTACTCTATTTGATATGCTTTTAACTAGAACTTTGAAAGCTAGAACCTGGATTCTACAGAACAGTGGTGAATCCAATGGTGTGTGACCTTGTCCCCTCAGTGTGATCTCCTCATTCCTTTGTGCTCACGTGGATCCAGAAAAGTGTGTAATGCTAGCATCAATAGAAGTAGATATTGGAACAAAGGCAGCTTAGGATGCAGACTGAATATAATTCGAGTAGGAGAGGGATAGCGCAAGAGTACAGAGCTTGGCTTATGCAATTCCTAGCGGGATTTATTACGAGTCATGCAACATAAAACGTCTAGAACCTGAAACTATCCTATTTGATGAACAAAACCTGCAACTTTAATGGCTTCCTATTGAAAATCAAACTATCCTACTCCAATTGATTTAGATGAAATGATAACAACACTTGCACAAGGAGAATATGTGGCTTTCTGACAGCTAAACAATACTAACCATGCATATAACAAATGAAACTATGAATCCTAAGTAAAATTGAAAGGCTAAGCTATTGAAATGAGAAATTCAGAGGCAAATTTGAGGGGCCATTTACTTGAGCACAAGCCAACTATTTATAGAATCCCATTTACCCAAAGGTGAAAACCAATTTGATCTCTTAAACCATAAACAATGCCAAAACACTATTCTAGGGAACCAGAATCATAAATACAAGCAAAGGCGGTGAAAAAAGCTGGTAAACGTTGATTTTTATGTGAGTCGTGATAAAAAGAACATTATGGAAAAACGCGTTCAGGACCGCCGCCCTGAGCAGGGTGGCGGTTACAGGACTGCCGCCCTGTCTCAGCGGTGGTCACGAGACCGCCGCCCAGGTGGGGCGGCGGTTTCATCACTGAAGACCAAAAGCAAAGGAAAAGAGGGGAGAAGGGAAAAGCAAAGCACACAGGGGCTAAACGGGGCATGCGGGATGTTAATGCATATTTGGAGAGATTTTTTCAGATCCCGAACACCTTGCGAGGAGACCTGTATCATCATTGGGGTACGTGTAACGTTGTTCTGGGGTGCAGTACCCTACAATTTTGGGTACGTACATATTGCCCCCTCAGAGAATCGTTTTAGCCATGAAGAGGCGTAAAACGGTGGGTCCGAGTATGGCGGTCCTGAAATGGGAAGTTAGAAGTTATACCTGATACGTCCGTGTGTCAAAATGACGCCATCCGAAATTCCCGCTACCTGTAAAATGAAAAGAGGACTCAAGTGCAGATAGACAAAATAGATCGAAGAATAAATACTAAAATATCATGAAATGAGGATTTACCATTTGTGCGGGGATAAGAACTTACCTCCTTCGGCGCTCCAAACCTGCGAAAAAGGGGCATTCAAAACAAGTCAGGTTGTTATATATGTAAAAGTGGGCCCATTTTCCTATTCATTTGCGCGTGTTGATTTGGTTGATTTTGAGCTCTGGGACCCACGGTGACGGTTTCTGACGAGAGTATAGTCAAAACATCTAGGATGAGATTGTGATCATGCCTCCACGAGCGGAACATCGACCCGCGAGATCACAGGTTAGTTTTTCTCGATTTACCGTTTTTATCCCCAAAATGTTAAAATGATGAAAACTTTGTCATGGGGGGATTATTTTTGAAAATGTTAGTTTTAATAGGTCTATCTAGGGGGGCGCCTACTGGGTAGGCTTTGTTTTAGTCAAAATAGTGGTCTTTATTTTACGTTTTTAGCCTTTTTAGGGCACATGACCCGCGTGGGTTTTCTGGGACACGACTGCCACCCTGAGCAGGATGGCGGTTACACAACCGCCGCCCTGTTCAGGGCGGTGGTTACAAGACCGCCGCCTTTAAGGCGGTGATTATAGAACCGCCGCCCTGCTCAGGGCGGCGGTCCTTCACAGAATGCACAAACAACACCTTTTTGAAGTTAATTTTGCATTTTTAGCATTCTTATATGTTTTCATGATTTTTCTAATGTCATTTGGATACTAACTTACTCTGTTTTGTGTGTTTTTGGGTGTATGCAGGTGAAGGAGGAGTATATCAGATGGAGCCGAGAGAGAGAGAGAGTTGATTGGCTTCCAGCAGTATTGGATGCCCTTTCTCAGGATGAGCAGGACACTCTTCAGAGGGCCGGTATACTGCGCATATCACGGGTCCCCATGTTGCATGTTGCACCATCTAGTCACATACTTTGTGACTTATTTTCATATTGGGATGCTGATCGGAACACTTTCCTGATTACCAGGGGTCTAGGTGAGTGGACCATTACTTTGGAGGATGTTTACCGTATCTTGGGGGTCCCGATCATCGGGAGATGGCTCACTCTTGAGACAACAGGTTCACGGGCTCAGATAGCACAGTGGGCCTCATACATGGGAGATGCAGTTATCTCCACTGGTTCGAAGAAGGGGGTGAGGGTCCGATCTATTCCTAGCCTGCCTATCCCCTTGATTCGTCAGGCCATTATGGGGATCCTTGCCTCGAGATTGATCGGGGACAAGGGAGGAGACACTTTACTCTATTGCTAGTCCCCCATTATTGCACAGATTGAGGGACATGGCCAGATTTACACCTGGGGAGCTGACATTCTTGGGACCACCTATCATGATTTGTACCTGGGTGGTCCATTTACAGGGGCAGTCATTGAGCCATCCGACCCTGGTTATGAGCTGGGTCTACGAGCGTTTCATCCCTTATGGGAGAGGTGTAGAGGTGGCAGATCCCGGAGCCGTGAGGGCAGCCAGATGGACAGACATGTCAGTGCTCAGAGCACCCCACCAGCCAGTCACCTCCTTGACCACTGATGACATGGAGGCCACACCTTATCAGGCCATGGCAGGGTTATGGGGGCAAGGAGGCTCTTACTTTGATTTCTTGCTCCACCACAGGGCAGCTTGTGGACACAGTGGGGAGGGTGGAGATACATTCCTTTGGTCGAGTGCCTCAGCAGTTTGGCCTGCCTTATGTGGGTATGCTTCCCCCAGTGGTGCCAGTATACAGATCAGTTTGAGAGGCCAGGGGAGGTCCTAGAGGCTGGGGTTGGACAATTGTTACTCCTGGTGTCCCTATTGCAGCTAGGTGGGTAGTACGTGCTCGAGGGAGAGCCGGTGCTCCTCAAGCACCTTTACTTCAGATTGCCGCCGGTCCCGCCCACAACAGACGACGACCCCATTGACATAGACTCTGAGTCTGAGGAGTTCACAGGGGGAGAGACGGAGGAGGAGACCTGAGGCTGAGGTCAGTGAGTCGGGTGGAGAGGAGGATAGCGATCCTGAGTGGCATGACACTCAGGATATTTTACAGGCAGAGAGGGCGGAGCAGAGTGCAGAGAGGGTGACCCTAGCTTCAGAGGAGCCACTCTCTCAGGGCCTTGGTAGAGAGGATGAGTCCGTAGCGGGACACTATGTTGCTCCAGCCATGGGAGGAGTACCTCAGTCAGCGGTGACATCTGTGGCAGGTGCTGACCCTAGGGATCCCTCTTGGAGGCCTGGAGATCCGAGTGAGTTATCATCCCTCTCTTAATATTTGTCTTTAGCTAGGATTTGTCTTAGTTGTTGTCTCTACTCTTGTTTGTTTTGTTTTTATCTTTTGACTGTTTCTAATTTGTTTTCTCCTTTGCTTGCAGAGACTGCCGATGAGTGGCGAGACCTGATTCGCTGGGTATGCACTGATACCCTGATGATCCCTATGGAGAAGACCATGTGCGGAGCTATCCGTGGATGCAGGGGAGCCTTCAGCAGCCGGTAGGCATACCGACATTTTTTCCCCTATCTGGCATGTGGCCAGGATGGTGTCTACCCTCCGTACCGAGCTGGCAGGGTACAGGAGTAGAGTGCCTGATGAGGAGTCATTCTCATGGCGAGACCACAGCTGCTCCTTGGGATCGTGAGCCCTCCGTGCACTCAGAGCACCGGCGTAGCCAGAGTCCTAGATGTGGGCGTGCACCCTCAGAGGGATCTCATAGGGGTTGAGAAGCCACTTGGCTCTCTTAGACTTGTTTGTATGATGTATTTTGTATTTCCCGGGCTCTTTGAGCATTTTGACCATGCTTAGCGCATGATGGCATTGTACAGGAAACTTGACTATATTTATATATATATTCTTTTTGGATCAGACTCTTGGCATTTATGACTTTGTTTTCCATATGTAAACTATAATGTTATGTTTATATGCTTTTCAGAATGTATGCAATGGAGAACAAATGATACAAATGTTTACTTTCTTTTTGTATTTCGTGATGCTGATATATGATAATGTAGACACAATGTGATTTTGAACTCTAGTTTCTTATAAGCAATTTTTCGGTACTTCATATTTGTTGTGACAAAATGAGATGATAAATCGGTATGATGAGCAGATGAACTTGCCCCACTCCTAACTCCACGCAACTAGTAAGATGCGAGGGCTCTTCACCGAGAGCTAGAAAAGGGCACAAGCTATGAAATTTGTCGAATGGTTGTGATGAGAGATAGACAAAGCTTTGGTGGAACCAAATTAGGATGCTACAAACCTACTCTACTCGAGTGACTCCATAGTTTAGAATGCGACTTGACTTTGCGGTTTATCTAGACTTAGATCCGTAGATGGCCACATGGTAGACAAAATCTGGTTTTCGGGGTTTTGAACTCTCTTGGAATTTTGGACATCTGATTCATTTGTTTTTGACTCAAGATTTCAAAAGTTCATTTGAATTGTTTGCTTATGACCTTCAATGTTTATTTGTCAAGAGGACCCCCTACACCTTGCCCCATGCTACTAGTAAGAAGCATGGGCTTATCACCATGGACAAGGTATAGGTGAGTAAGGGCATTCCCATCCTTTCCCAACCCTACGTCACTAGTAAGAGATGCAAGCTCATCACCGAAGGTTGGTAGGGCAAGGAAATGTGTAAAAATAAAATTTTCTGTTTGATCTATGTTTGACTTGCTTATTTGAGCAAAATGTCAGTGTGTTCTTATTTCCAAAGAGATATACATAGGGGATAGATGTGACACGATGAAGCTTCTAGAACAGACCATAGGCAAGACACCTATCCTAAGAAGAAACCAAAGGTGAGAACAAGCATGCAGACCTTGGTATGGTTACCGTTAAGACTTTGTCATATCTAGCTTTATCTGATGAAATGATTATGAAATAGTTGATGATGCTATGGAAGTGAAGAAGTATGATTAGAGTGTTCATGCCAATAACATCAGAAGTTGTAATGAATTGCTTTGAGAATGAGTTCCTTGATCACAAAATTGTACGAAACAAGTGGACAAAATGAACCTAACTACATGAAGATGCAATGTAGATATAATTATACAAATAGTGTTGGTCGCTTATGCATAGAATCGTTTAAGGTGCAGGGAATTGACAGTTTCACCAAATTCCTCACCTTCTAGTGTACATAAGAGATATGCTCCATTTCCATAGTCCTTCGTGACTCGGTATGGGCCCAACCATTTGGGCCGGAATTTCCTTCCTTCGCCGGTCTTTTTATCGATCTGGCTGTCTAGTCTTAGAACTAGATCTCCTTCATATATATCTCGTTCATAGACCTTTTTGTTATACTGCCGGCACATCCGGTCAGCATAAACTCTATGCCACTGTTCAGCATCTAACCTGGCCTCATCTAGGCTTTCTAGTTGGGAGAGACGTGCTTCTCTATAAGCTTCTTCATCCAGAATCCCTTGTAATGAAATACGGAGACTAGGTATTTCAACCTCAAGTGGGAGAACTGCTTCTGCTCCGAATACCAGCGAGAAAGGAGTTGCTCCTGTTGGTGTTCTTATTGAGGTTCGGTGGGCCCACAAGGCCGGGTATAACTTTAAATGCCAATCTCTTTTGTTTTCTTTCACCGTTTTGAGAAGAATGGCTTTTAATGTTTTGTTTGTTGCTTCAGCCTGCCCGTTGGCTTGAGGGTAATACAGGGAGGCCGTATGATGACTTATTTTAAATTTACTGCATAGTTCACGGACCTCATCATTCTTAAAGGAAGTACCATTATCTGAGATAATGATTTGTGGGACACCGTACCTGCAAATGATCTGGTTCAAAATGAACTTGGCGATCACGGAACCTGGTACAGTGGTGAGAGGCATAGCCTCTACCCATTTGGTAAAATACTCGGTGGCCGTGATTATGAAGTTATGGCCATCTGTAGATGAGGGAGAGAATTTCCCTATCAAATCTAGGCCCCACGTAGAAAAGGGCCATGGAGTAGCGATTGGTTGTAGAGCTTGTGTCGGCATGTGAATCTCGTGGGAGAATTCTTGGCATTTATGACACCTGCGTACAAACTCTACTGCGTCGTGTTCTAGAGTGGGCCAGAAATAGCCCATCTGGTGTATTTTGCAAGCGGTGGCATGGCCACCGAAGTGGCCTCCACATATGCCACTATGAGATTCATGGAGAATCTTTTTGGATTCTTCTGTGTCAACACACCTTAGGAGCATTCCATCGAAAGCCTTACGATAGAGCACCTTGTTCTATAATAACGTATTTAGCTACGATAATGCATAACCACCTTCTTTGTTGTGGTGTAGCACCTTCTGGATAAGTATGGTCCATGATATAATTAATAATATCAGTATACCAAGGACATTCAGAGATGGGAGGTCTAGTTTCGACGTAGTATATGCATTCATCGGGAAAGTCTAGATCTACTAGATCGCCTCCGTCTAATGGGTTATCAGCTAACCAATCTGCAATGATTTGTCCCTTAATGGATTTCTGGTTAACAAAAGTTAATTCGAATTCACCCATTAAGGTTATAAAGCATCCAACCTTTTTAGACAAGGACCCTTGTGTGAGGAAAGTTCGTAAATGGTCTGTTTTTACAATGACCCTTGTTTCTTGATTTAGCATGTAATGTCTTAAGCATTTGGTTGCGAAGACTATGGCAAGGCATTCTCGTTCTGCTTGCGTATAACGTGTTTCATAGTCGAGCAATGTTTGGCTAATGAAATAGATCACACGTTCTCTTTGTCATCATCTTCTTGGGCTAGCATGCAGGCTAGCGAGACATTGGTAGCTCGTGAGTATAAGATTAAAGGGTGGTCTGGCTTAGGTGGCATTAGCGTGGGTGGTGACAACAAGAAACGCTTAACTAGCTTCGAAAGCTTCGTTGCAGTCTTCAGTCCAATCGATACTATAATCTTTCTTGAGTAGATTGTTGATTGGATGAATGGAAAAGCTTAAATCGGGGATGAATCTTTGGATTGCACCGAGTTTCCCAAGAAATGACCTGATTCCAGATTCATCCGAAGGTGGGATCATTTTGAGAACAACCCAGATTTTGGCTGGGTCTACATCGATCCCTCGTGATGATATAATGTAACCTAGGAGCTTCCCTCCTGTCACACCAAAGACACATTTTTCTGGATTTAGTGTGACTCCGTATTCTATTAGACGTGAAAGGATGATGCAGAGCACTTCTGGGTGATCACAACACTTCCTGGCCTTGGCCAACAAGTCATCTACATAGGATTCCATGATTTTGTGAATAAGATCATGAAATATGTATGTCATTGCCCGCTGGTATGTAGCACCAGCGTTCTTGAGACCGAATGGCATAACAACGTAGCAATAGGTTCCCCAAGGAGTTATAAACGTGGTTTTGGCTTGGTCTTGTTTGGATATTCTGATTTGATTGTATCCTGAGAACCCATCCATGAGGGACAAAAGCTCAAATCCAGCTGTTGTTGCATCAACGATGATGTCAATGGATGGTAACGGGAAGTCGTCCTTGGGACATGCCTTGTTAATGTCTCGGAAGTCTATGCAGATGCGTATCTTCCCATTCTTTTTGAGAATGGGAACGATATTAGATACCCACTGAGAGTAATCGACCAGTTTGATGAATCCTACTTGGAGGAGTTTCATTACTTCTTCCTTCACCATGAGAGCTACCTTAGGTTTCATTGGTCTCGATTTTTGTTTAATTGGCTTTGCATCTGATTTGGTGACGAGGTTATGTACCACTGCGATGTGTGGTGCAACCCCTGTCATTTCTTTATAATTAAATGCAAAAGCCTTTTGATGTTCTTTGAGGATTCGCGTGTGTATTTCTATTTCTTCTGGAGTTAACGAAGATCCTAGTTTCAAGATCTTTGGTTCTTCCTCCGTTCCGATGTTAATATCAATTGTTTCTTCGATTAAAGAAGCGTTACCTTCTTCAAACTCAGGCGGGGCTGGAGGTAGTTCCAGATCGTCTCCATTCTCTACCGTGTATATGTTGAGTTCCTTTTGTGGGGGAAGCTCTATCATGGGATTTCCGAAGTAAGAAGATGAATGTGGGATTAAAGACAAATCTACCACGTGATGGGTGAGATGTAACACTGCATAGGTGTTTAAGTAATCAAGAGTAGCTCTATCACTATCAACGTGATCTAAGATAGTAGATTTGTTCTCAGCTATGTTTGTTAAGAGAGGGTTTGACATTTTCTTCACTAATGGTTCAGTACGAAGGGATACCATGAAACGGGTGTCTTCCAACTCTCTGTTTGGAGTGAAGCATGAAGCTGAGGTTGCTATTGAATCTGCGAGAAGATTTTGTTCTCGCGGGATTGCCTCAATGGATATGAAGTCAAATCCTTTACTTAAATCTAATACTGTTGTTTTGTAGAGCTGTAAGTGTTCAGCTCTGGTCTCATACACCTCAGAGACTTGGTTTGCTACTAATTGAGAGTCTCCTAACACCCTGATGTTATTAACCCTGAGCCTCTTAGCTAAGATGAGGCCAAGGAGGAGGGCTTCGTACTCAGCGCCGTTGTTTGTACACTCAAAATTTAGTTTAAAGGTGAACGGTAAGATCTTTCCCTCGGGAGAAGTAAAGATCACACCTGCCCCAGCCCCATAACGACATCTAGCTCCATCGAAATGGAGAGTCCAATATTTAGTTGGGAAGATGGATGTTGGGACATTTGCTACGTCAATTTCTTCTACTTCGGTTACTTCTACCATGCAGAGATCCTCTGCTGGAAGAGAACCAACTCCTAAGGTATATCCCATGCCTACAGAATCAAATGGTAGGAAGATTGGTAGATCCTGTTCTAACAATTTGACAATCTTTGCAGTAGTTCCTAATGATACTGTTTTGACAATGTTAGCCTCATCCTTGAGGGTTGGGATAGTCTTGATTGGGTTCGTAACTTCTATTTCCGTTGTAGGTACCAACTTTTCTTCTGGTTTCGCGTTGGTTGGTTTATTAAGTTGGTTTGTTGGGAGTTCAAACTCAGAGTGAACGCCTGGCCTTTTCTTCAGGTCTGCTAGGTGTATATCGAATGGTTTTGGATCACCTTTTGCTATGAATACCTTTCCTAAGTGTAAAAACCTTACTTCTTGAAATAATGTAGAAGGGATTGCCTTCATACGGTGTATCCATGGTCGGCCGAGGATCATATTATAGTTAGTTTCCCGATCTATAATATAAAACTCAGTCAGGATTGTTTTGGGTCCTAAGGTGACTGGTAGTATTATAGTTCCAATCGAAGTGGCTTTAAGGCTATCATAGCCTCTTAGTGTATTCCGAGTTGTGGAACAATTTGTTTCTCCATACCCTAGCTTTTGAAGGAAAGAGAAGGGGACTATGTTAACTGCTGCCCCATCGTCAACCATTGCACGTTTAACGTAATTGTTATAAACCCAGACTTGTAAATATAAGGCTAGATCACCTCTACGTGCAATCTCAACGTCTGTTGGCATTTTGTCTATTTCGAATATAAACTCGGTATCTCTATCCGGCTATCCCGGAGGGTGGATATCAAAGTCTATATGGTTTACCTATGTTTCGGGAGGTGGAGTGATGTTAATTAAATGACCTAAACCTAATGCTTCTAAAAGAGCAGCCCTGTGGGCAGGAGAGTTCTTTAATAAATCCAAAAAGGAGATATGAGAGAAGGTCTTTGTTAGGTCATTAATCAAATCATAGGCACCTATGGGTTTCACTAATATTTGTTGGATGTTATCTGTCTCTAGCGGGTAACTTGGACTTGGCTGAGAGGAATACTCTCGTGTCCTTGTTACAGCTTCTATGGGTAGTTCGGTGTCTAACTCCACTAAACCGACTATCTTAGGTCGTGGCTGACTTCCTAATTGTGGTGCAACTGGTGGATTTAGTGAAGTCGAGGCTTCATGATCATTGTTTCCTGTCATTACACCTTTGTTCGTCCCATTTGGATTTAACCTGTTGTTATTGTGATTTGGGAGTGGATCATTGAAGATCTTGAGGGGTGCATTTTGAGGGGAGACTACCCCTGTAAAAGTATTTGGTGCTGGTGATGTAGGATCTGCTAAGAACATATCTATGAAAAGTTGTCTTTGTTCTTCTGGAAGATGTTGCATGAACTTATTGTAGTCACGACACGTTCTAGTGTCATGGCCTTGAATCTTGTGGAAACCACAATACGAATTGGGATTATAATTCCTAGGTTGTTGGTTTGGCGCATATTGTGGTCCAAAACTCTGATCAAACCATTGCCTATTAGGATTAAGGTTTTGCATTTGGTTTTGGTTTTGGTTCTGGTTTTGATATCCAGTTGGGTTTTGATTTGGACCCTGTGTCTAGATCTACCATTGTTGTTGTTGTTGTTGTGGATGATTAAAATCCACTGTATTGATTGTTGGGGTAATATTGTTGTTTCGTTGATTGTTAATCAGTGGTGGAGTATTTACAACATTTTCCCTTTTAGCTTGGTCAGTTACTCCATCTGTGGTTGCGCCGCGATTTTTGTTAAGGATTTTAGGTCCTTGATTGACATTTGTGGTAGTAGGATAAGTCGTAGTATTCTGGTTGGGGGTGACTAACCTCCCGTTTGTTCCATATGTCTTGCGACCGCTATCTATTGCCGCTTGATCTATTCGGAGAGCGCTCTCAAGTACTTCATCGTAAGTCCTTAGTGGGAACTTTTGGACTTCTTCCTTCACCTCTCTACTGAGAGAATGAAGGAATAAATCACATAGTTCCATCTGGTCCATATTTGGAGCACTTGCCGAAGAATAAAGGACTGTACGCCATCTTTGAATGAAATGAGCAACAGATTCATTGTGTTCTTGCTTAATGTGCAAGAATTCCCTGATTCCTGTTCTCAATAGTTTGTTCATGTCAAATGCCTTGATGAACTCAGAAACGAGTTGTTTAAACGAATGGATGGAGGCTTTAGGTATTCTGTAATACCAATCGAGGGCGATGCCCTCTAACGTTTTGGGAAATATTTTGGCAACAACCCCATCCCAAGGGAGCAATTCTCGAATGGTTGTGGCATAGGCCTTGATATGTGCGTTCGGGTCTCCCTCCCCTTTGTATTTGGGAAAATCGGGAAGAGGTCTTGGAAGCATGATGCTTCGTATGGTGAAGTCCAAGGGCTCTTTCAAATATTCTGAATAAGTCCCTATCGCGTAGGTTTCGACCATTGATGGTGCCTGCTGAGGGGGTGGAGGTGGAATGGGTTGTTGATATGGCGTAGCATATGCATTTGCCGGGACATAAGGAAATCCCTGTGGTTGAGCAAGCATGCCGAGAGAGGAGAACATATCTCCTTGTGGCGACTTGGAGTACATGTTTAAGTATGAAGGGGTATTGTCTAGGAATGGATTATTTTGTACTAGACCGGGAAGTACTGGAACGGTGTTAGAAGCGATGGTTCTAGTTGGCGCTTGTTGTGAATACTGAGGAGGCATGCCCAATGTGCCTATTCCTGTGAGGAGGTCTACTTGGCTAGGATGGTGTGGAGGATTGGAACTTCCTGCCTGCATGAATTGAGAATTTTGACTTGCTTGAGCAAGTTCTAATCCTCTAACCTTTTCTACTAGAGTTGAAATGACTTCATTTGGTGAAGTCACAGTATTTTTCCTTAGTGGCAGTTTGTTGTATATTCTGAGGTTGTATAGGCATGTGATACCCCGCTATGAACTGATTGTTGCCCTGCCAAGTTTCCCCAAGGTAATTTCCTATATGTAGTGGCATGGAGGTATTTTCTTGAGAAGAAACCTCGGTTGTGTTTGTAAACTTCCTACAGGTGGGTACATACTCCAAGAGTGTTGTTCATTCCTGGCATAATGCACTGAATGTTCATCATCTAAAAATAGATATGGAGATGAACTAGATGGATCTGATTGTCTACTAATTTGTGGTCTAAGAAATACCTGAGGGGATGAACTATATTCTCCTGTAAATGTCATGGTTGTTCGAGCCTAAAGGCTCTGGGTATTGCATTGGAGCGAGCTGATCCAAATCCTCTGTTTGGAAAGAAGAACTATATCTAGTCCTTTGAGGTGGAGTTTGTGTTGAAAACTGGTTAGTTGAATAGTTGTCACCCCATACTGAGAGCGAGGGTGATACTGTCTATTCAGTTGAGCATAGTATGCCTCAAGACCTAGGAGAGGTCTGCCATATGCATCGAATCCCGACATATTGGGGGGGTATATAAATACCTGCAGAATAATGGGAAAGAGCGAAGGTGGAAGAAAGAGGTAATAGTGAAAGCACTGTGTTGTTCATGTCAGGCTCACCAATTTTGTTGGTGAAGCTGATGGTGAAGGCTAATGAGTTAGAGGTGATGAAGCAGTTGTTTGTTTCACGTCGGGTTCACCAATTTTGTATGATGGAAAAGTGACAAGCGAGCATGGGAATCTACAAGTAACTCTTCCTCGCACCCGACATCCCGAGGTCATGCCGAGACAGCCGGTGGGGATGGAATATACACGGGGTATAGGAAAACTAGTTAGGTAATCTTATATCTTCGACACGCACTAAGGGAATCTGTGAATCTAAGGCAAAGAAGGCCCTCCTAACTTGAACTGGCATGATAGATCGGTCGGCAAGGATGACTGCTCGAAGGCTCAAATCAATATCAAGCTCTGGCATGATCCAATCTATGGGTTGTGGGATACGTGGAAAATGACCTGGGATTGTTTCGTGTATGTCTCCAGAAAGGGTCATATGATGGATGATGGATATAGTGGATTCTATGGTCGACTCTCTGGTCTAGTCCAGAAATTCTTAGGTTTTTTAGCTATTATGTCTAACAAGGATAACTATGTGATGATGATAGGTGGAAGTGGAGTAGATCTGAATACTAATGTGCGTAAGCCAGCATCTATGTCTGATTTACCTATAGACTCGTTGGGTTGTGGGATTTCTGGGTCACAACCATAGATTCGTGGCTGTTATGGACCTGTTATGGTCATGTGTGGAATCAGTCCCTAATCCCTAGTATCCAATAGTCGTATGCCTTTTCGGCCTCTATGTTTAGAATTAACAGTTGTGCAATATTTTCTGAGTATCTTACAGGCGTTCTTGCAACTTGAATTCTTAAACTAGTATCTATGTCCGTGAGAGTGTCTCTTGCATCAGGCTGTGGGACCAAAGGATCACAGCCGAATGTTTTCTCTCTTTCAAGCTCTTCTATAGTCATGTGGATATTTCTCTAGGGTAATCTATAATTTGGCTGTTTGACCAAAACATGTGTGCTTGGTCCTCTTCTACATTTAACCCTCTTAACTGTGAGCTGATCTGTTGTAAGTCTATTATTGTTTGGAAGACTTGGAATCTAAGGTTCTGATCTATATCATTTATTGCCGTAATAAGATTGGGTTGAGGCAAGATTGGCTCGAATACGTATTCTCTGGGCTTCCTAGGTCCCGTGATTTTCATACAAAAGGAAATGATATAAAGCTAACTAATGACAGAATAAATTAACTATGCAAGATATATCTACATATATTCCTAAATTTGATATTTATCGATAAACTACTGGACAAAATTTAAAGAGCAATTATCTAATACATCTAAAATCGACAATTAAACTAATAACATAGTTAAAACAAACAAAGCAACCGAGTATAGCTACTTTTTTGTGCAGTTTGTAGATCTATTCTAAATAAGCTGATAACTGATCTACTCTATTTGAAAGACTCTCGATCCTACCTCAGAAGTGAGGAGTGAATCATAGTTTCTCAAAAACTATCGATCCCCACAGCTTCCCTGGCAATATTGAAAGTAAAATTAACTTAAATGAAATGATTGGCTACTCTATTTGATATGCTTTTAACTAGAACTTTGAAAGCTAGAACCTGGATTCTACAGAACAGTGGCGAATCCAATGGTGTGTGACCTTGTCCCTTTAGTGTGATCTCCTCGTTCCTTTGTGTTCACGTGGATCCAGAAAAGTGTGTAATGCTAGCATCAACAGAAGTAGATATTGGAACAAAGGTAGCTTAGGATGCAAACTGAATACAATGCGAGTAGGAGAGGGATAGCGCAAGAGTACAGAGCTTGGCTTATGAAATTCCTAGCAGGATTTATTGCGAGTCATGCAACATAAAACATCTAGAACATGAAACTATCATGTTTCATGAAAAAAACCTACAACTTTAATGGCTTCCTATTGAAAATCAAACTATCCTACTCTAATTGATTTGGATGAAATGATAACAACACTTGCACAAGGAGAATATGTGGCTTTCTGATAGCTAAACAATACTAACCATGCATATAACAAATGAAACTATGAATCCTAAGCAAAATTGAAAGGCTAAGCTATTGAAATGAGAAATTCAGAGGCAAATTTGAGGGGCCATTTGCTTGAGCACAAGCTAGCTATTTATAGAATCCCATTTACCCAAAGGTGAAAACCAATTTGATCTCTTAAACCATAAACAATGCCAAAACACTATTATAGGGAACCAAAATCATAAATAAAAGCAAAGGCGGTGAAAAAAGCTATTAAAATTTGATTTTTATGTGATTCGCGATAAAAAGAACATTATGGAAAAACGTGTTCAAGACCGCCACCCTGAGCAGGGTGGCGGGTACAGGACTGCCGCCCATGTGGGGCGGTGGTTTCGTGACTGAAGACCGAAAAGGAAAGGAAAAGAGGGGAGAAGGGAAGAGCAAAGCACGTAGGGGTCAAGTGGGGCATGCGGGATGTTAACGCATATTTGGAGAGCTTTTCTGGATCCCGAACACCTTGCGAGGAGACCTGTGTCATCATTGGGGTACGTGTAACATTGTTCCGGCGGTGCAGTACCCTACAATTTTGGGTACGTACATTGCCCCTCATGCTCCTCACGAATACATGAGTAAATCAAAATGTCATCAAGGAATATGAGCACAAAGGGATCTAAGAAGGTCCTAAATACCTCATTCATCAAATTCATAAACATTGTGGGGGCATTAGTTAAGCCAAAAGGTACCACTATGAACTCATAGTGGCCATATCTCGTAGGGAAGGCAGTCTTATGAATGTTCGGCTTTGAAATCATCAGTTGATGATAGCCTGACTTAAGGCTATCTTAGAGAAAATTGTGGCTCCCTTCGTCTGATCAAATAAATCATCAATGCACGGAAGGGGATAAAGATTCTTGATCATTACCTTGTTCAGCTGGTGGTAATCAATACACAACCGCAAGGATTTGTCCTTCTTCTTTACAAAGATCATTGGTGCACCCCAAGGGGACATGCTAGGACGAATTATATCCTTCTCTAGAAGGCCCTCAAGCTATAACTTGAGCTCACAGAGCTCAGGGGTAGTCATCCGGTAAGGTGCTCATGAGATAGGGTCTACTCCCGGAACCAGATCTATATGAAAATCAGTCTCACGTGTGGGTGGTACCCCAGTAGCTCCCCTGGAAATATATCTACAAACTCTCTCAAAATGGGATGATCATCTAGCGATGGTCCACTAGACCCATCCTGCAATCTATCATTGACTGTAACAGCATACATCTGAAAATCCCGTCGCACACGCCGCTTAAGCTACATAGCGGAAATGGTGCAAATAGAAATGGGTCTCCTAACCCCTGATATCACTGACTCAACTCCCAAATCATCTGCACAAGATATAATCTTTTTGTAACAATCCATCTTGGCCATGTGAGAAGACAACCATTCCATGCCCAAGATGACTCTGCAAGAGCCCAACAGAAGGATACGAAGCTCTGAGGTAGTGGTGAAAGGTCCCAAATCCACCATACCCTCCTTAACTAAGGAGTCTAGAGAGATATTTTCTCCAAAATTCATCCCAACATCCCAACTATGACCCTGTGTAACTGCCACCCAGCCTGCATCGCTCTACTAAAGATGGTGCAATAAAAGAACCAAAATAAAACAAAATGGACGTAGGAATGCCTCAAATTTTACCTGTATTCTCAATAACTATACTCTGATTCTCTTCCTGACAGTTCTCGACGACTGCGTACATCCTATTACTGTGCACCATATCACCAACAATAGGCTTTGATATCTATGTCTTACCCTTGTTATTAGGGTTCTATGGGAAGTCTCTCAAAAAATGTCCAGTAACACCACACCCAAAACAACTGTTTGATCCTCTCCCTTGTGTAGTAGGTCCTACCAGTACTCTAGAGGTCTGTGGTGTGGATCCCGATGATTTGGCTACAGTCTACTGAAGTCTTTGCTAGTGAGCTCCTGTTGAGTGAGATCTTCGGGCACCCTGTGTCCTGATGGGACCTCTAGGGGGAGGCCCCATACTCTGACCTCTCTGTGCATCAAACCTCTGTGGAGGTCTATAAGGTGGGCGGGACTGCTGTTGCTGCTGCTGTGGTCTAAAAGATGATTGTACTGAACCCTGTCCACCATGAGGAAGAGGTACTGACCCCCTTGATCTACTATATGTGCCTCTGGACTTGGTCTCTAGCCTGTTGGGTCTTTCCCTGAGTCTCCCCTGTGATATAGGCCTTCTCCATGGCCTCAGCTAATATCTGTGGACAATGGATCCACAGTGCACCTCTAATGTCTAGATTTAGGTCCCAGATGAACTTGTGGATCCGTACCTACTCATCCTGCATGTAATCAACATACCTGAAGAGATCCAAAAATCTACTCTCATACTTAGCCACTGTAAGAGATGCATGTCAGAGGTCATGGAACTCATCTATCCGCTACTGTTTGAACCTCCGTGATAAATATTTGCTCTTGAAATGCTCCTTAAAGAGATCCCAGGTAACTTTCTCATAATCAACATGGAGCCTCTACTCCTCTGTCCGCCACCAAACACCAGCTCCATCCCTTAGTGGATGGATCGCAACATGAGCTTTTGTGTTGCTAGAACAAGGACAAAGCTTGAAGCACCTGCTCAAGATCACTAACTAGGCCTCTACCTGAAATCCACCTATGTCACTAGAATAATGTGATGACCGAAGCTTAAGGATCTCCCTGATGTGATCTGAAGTTGTGGTCTGAAGGCCTCTAGGCCTCTCTGTATGCTCATCCCTAAGCCTAAGGCTCTAATACCTCTCTCTATGTCCTGAAACTCGGTCACCCTATCCCCTCTATGGTGACTTTTCTTTGGATGAATCTACATGGAAATTCTCTCCTCCATGCTCTCCTCGCTGGGTCAAGGAGATACATGACTCTCAATGGAAGTGACTCTATCGTGTCTGGCTATATGCTCTCCTACTGATCCTCCGCATAGAGAAACATTAACATCCTGGAGATTCTGCAAGATCTATGGTAGGATAGTTGCTATGACATGCTTTAGAGGTGGTATTCCTTAGTCTATGTGAAAAGGCTCCTCATCTTTTCTGTGCCTCCTGCACAAAGGAAGACGAGAGTTAGTTCCTTATTCTAGGTTTTACTTAGTTTCCATGTTTACTAAAATATGTAATTTCTAAACTAAGTTGTCTTCCAAATTTAAAAGTGTGCTAGGTTTAAGATTCATGTCTCAAGTTTTCTAGTGTTCCCAATGGCCCAAGATTTTGAACCACTGCTCTGATACCAAGTGTGATGCCCGCTAAAACAACTCATTTGAGACTCAAGAACAACCTAGGATTAGTTAGGAAAAATTATGGAATAATTTTTTTTGTTTAAAAGAGTCTACAACCAGGTTACAAAACAACAGTTGCCACTAACAAGTTGCAAATCAATTCTAATCCACTAGAATATTTTTTTATATAATTAACAATTATTAGAGGTTACAAGGTCTGAAATCTAGGGTTAGAAGATTCAATTAGGTTAAGAGGGTGATTCCTCACCATACCCACTCTCTAACAGGATTTAAAGCTTCAACTTGATTTTACACCCAAAATTAATGCATTCAAAATTTTCCTAAATCATTCCCATTGGATAGGAAATTTCCTTACCTTTCCAGTGATATAAAGAAACCCTCCTAACTCCTGATATGTTTCAAGTTATGCGCCGACAGGATTTGGGGTGAAAATTTTCCTCAAGAGTGAGCCTGTGGGCTCAGGGGAGAAATTTTTCCCCAAGGGCGGGTTGGCGGGACACGAGGAGGAAAATTTCCCCATGGGCAGGTCTGTAGGACGCGGGGAGAAAAATTTCCCAAGGGGCAGAAAGCCACCTTTGCACTCGTGCTCCCGCGAGTCCACGAGGGACACATGGTGTCTCTTAAGCCAACATGGGGAAAGTGGGGTGGCGAGGAGAAAATTTGTTTAACACCCCAAAGGGAAAAAAGGGTAACATTCACTCGTGCCTCCGCTAGCACCTTGCGATGCCACGTGGCAGCTCCTGATTGGCTATGGCCAGTGGGGCGGTGGGGAAAATTTGGAAAATTTTCCCAAAATTTTCTAAAACGCAAAAAGGCAAAAAGGGGCTCACTCCTCCTCCATTGCCTCGCGATGCCACGTGGCATCTCTTGATTGGTTACGGGACGACGGGGAAAATTTAGAAACTTTTCACAAAATTTTCTAGAAGCGCTAAGTTAAAAAGGGATCCACACCTCCACTGACACATCATGGTGCCACGTGGTATCCTTTGATTGGCTGCAGGCCGACGGGGCAATAGGGAAAATCTGGAAAAATTTCCCAAAAAAATTTCCCAAGCTCTAAGGAAAAAATTCGGGCCCGCCAAGGAAATTTTTCCCAATTTTTTTTTTGACGCCAAGTGAAGAGAAACTTCATAAGGTTGTAAATTTTGATAGAGAGCACGGTTTTGGGAAAACGAGGACTTTCTGGAAATTTCTCAATGTCCTCTTTACACAGGAATCATTAAATTTTGATTTTGATAGATTTTAAGGGGTCGATTTAATGAAAACATTCTGTAGGATTTTACAGTGCAAACTGGTAATTTTAACTTATAAAATTTTGTTCAAATTTGGCATTCTTTCTCCTTTAACGTGTCAAACAGACATGGAGGTTTCCATTAAAAAAGTGTTAGGATATATAGCAAGTGTAAAATTGTTGGTTTGATCTGCATTTCAAAATTACAAATTTCTTTTTTTACAGCAAAATGCCTGTAGATTTTCCTTGGCTCGACTGGAAGATTTTCAAGACATTTCCTAAGTTTTTTTAGTTTGGTTTGGGATCATTTTGTCCTCGCTATGTCTAATTGATTATTTCAATTTCCTATTATCTAATTGGGGGGTATTTGAACATTTGATAAAAGAGGATTACAAAGTATACAGTGAACTGAAAGAAGTGTATACATTTATAAAACAAAAATTAACTATCTCTTTGTCCATGAAATAAAATATTAAATTCATTCCATGTTGGTCATAAATAGTTTTCTTTCTTTCAATCAAATATTAAAACAAGAATTCTATTTCTATTCTTTCCAAAATCAAATATTATAAACAAGGCAGAATAATACATTTTCTCCTCATGTGTTTCGCTTTTCCACTTTTCAAACAAGGATTTCATATTGCATGTTAAACATAGATTTCCTATGGCAATAATATCCTATGAATAAGGCAAAAACTTCCATTAATTCAAATGAAACTCTTACAACTTCCTTTCCATTTGATTTCAAAATACAACATATAGAATACGTATCATTCTTTCACATTCTTTCCAAAAAATAGAATACAGAGTATAACTCTTTTACATTTCAAATTTCAACTTTCATTGTCAATAAAAAGTATCTTTCCATTACAATTAATATACAGACCATCCACTTCAAAGTGGGAAAGGGATACAATAAGATTTCATTTCTTAAGGGACTGTCAAACTATCTTTTTCTCAGCTCTAGAATAACAACATGCAAATTTATTAGTCCTCTAATTTGGTCACAATAGGATTAGGGGAAAGGCAACACTCTCCACCCAACCAAGACATCCAATGAAGAGGAGATGCCGTCCTTCTTCATTGGCCACCGAGCCCCAACCATAGTGCAATAAAAGATGTTATCTAACTCATGGCAACAATAGGATTCCACAAATAAACAAGCAACATTTTCACAATAAATCACAGTCCCAAAACAAAATGTATTCTACAAATACATTAAAACATGTCAAACAATACTAAGGATTTATCAATCAATCCAATGGAGTAAGAAACTATGGGGGATGCTTCTTATGCCTCCCAAAATGGGAAATGGGTATCACCGCCTAAATTACAAACTGTCAAAATATAGTATATCAAAACCCTGACATTCCTTATGCCTCCCCATGTACCCCTTATTCCTCACATTTCCTTATACCTCCCCAACCTCTTATGGCACCCCATAACGAGTAAAGAAATCCATGCTATTTCTTTGTATGGTGGAACCAAAATCCCAACTCCCTCCTCCGTTATACCTCCCTAAAACACACTTGTGCCTCCCACAAAATAAATACCATAGTTTTCTCCTACACCATTCCCAGGCCATCTACCCAATAGCCCCAAAACATGCAAAAACATTCACACATTAAAATTTTCATAAACACGAAAGAAGCATTGCAAGAGCCAAGCTTCAACCTCTCTGTGTCACTGGATGATCGCTATATTTTCCTGTGACCTGAAAAGAGAGATATAACCTGAAAAAGCCCAAAACACATCAAATACTAAAAAAATGCAAATGGGGAGTCAGGTTGACCTTGGTGGTCACCTGACAGTGAAATCATGCCCTAGGAAGCTCTTGTGCACTGCACTACATCTCATAATCCATGTAGTTATTTTTAAAGTGTGTGTGAAATCAAGCCCCAGGAAGCTCTTGTGTAAGATGCACTTGATAAGGAGAAATAGCTAGATGTAGAATGTAGATAGATGATTGCATGTCAAAATGAACTTCCCCTCCTATGTGTGTATGTACAAAATATAGTCTGTTGTCCCTTGAGTGATTGATAGATTGATGCTTTTATGCTCTTAAAATTCCTTTGGATGCAACCTTTGGTGACGATAATAGATGCTTAGAACTTGGTCCTTTATTAGGTTCACATAGCTTTGTATTTACATGATTCCCTTGTTTGAATTTCGTAATTGATAGCTAAAAGTTTGAACCATAAGAAAAAAATATGCCCAAAAGATAAAAGAGGCCCAAAAGAGGTGATTAAGATACAAAACATTTTGGGGCTCCTAGAGGGGATGAGGGCATTGACATCCTAATTGAGTGCTAGTGTCCAGGGTAAATGAAGAAAAAAAACGAAGATCATAATTTTTTGTGAGGTTTTCAAGACCAAAGATAAACCATAAAGATAGAAAAGTGGTCGAAGATGGATGTCAATTACTAGTTTCCTCTCTTAGGAATCATATCAACAGTAGTATGTGATTAGGACCTAGAAATGTGCCCAAGTGCGTGAATTAGTGTCTACAGAATTAAGTATTAGTTTACATTCTTGTATAATTTTAAAAATTGTTTTAATTTCTTAATTTGTTTGTGTTATGTTTTTTAATTACTTGAATTTAGTTATTTTGTTTCAAGTAATTTTTTAAAAAAATATTTTCAAATACATTTTGTTCGAGTACAAAAATGGTTGATAAGTTATATTGAAAATGAGTTCAGACCTACCGTGATGTGAATACTTATGAAAATTTAGGGCAAAGGCACTTAGGTGGATGAGACAATGTAATTGGTTCAAATATTTCTCTATTAATATGTTTTTATTTGTTAATTTCTTTTTAAATAGACACGAGAACTTTAAGGATAATACACATGAGGAGAGAAAGAGTGAAAGTATCCATGTACTTATTATCTTGAGTGGGAAACATTATACAATGAGTGGCTCAAATGGAATAGAGACCAATCTATACACTACTACATGAAGTGCAATGCAACTAATTAGGTCAATTCCACATCATTTTTTTTTATTTAATTAATCTAATTGTGACACAAAGAAGGTACAAAGGTTGAGAAAATTAGTTACATAACTACTATCACATTTGTGTCACCTTTTATTTTAGTGTAAGATCATATTGCACCCTTATTTAACCAATTGTAAATGTCATTTTCATTACCCAAGTGTCATTTTCATTTTGAAGAGAAGGAAGTAAGTGAGAGGGCGAAGGGAAAACACTTGCATCATATTTTTTAGTGGAAAAAAATAAGTTTATTGTTTCCTTTTTACGTTTTCCAATTAAACATTACCAAATGAGTAATTTATTAGTATAATACTATACTATTTGTAATATTTTAATTAAGTGAACAATAAGGTAAACAAAGAAAATTTATGAATTACATAATTAATGAAAGAGTTTAAAATTTAGGAAATTAGAATTATTTTTTGACATTAAGTGTCGAATTGAAGACAATTGCGTAAAAGTAAAGTAAACTAGAAACAAAAGTGGCATGTTCAGAAAATGAGATGAATGCGAGATAATTCATATTGAAACCCTTGGAAAACATTCTAGAGCATTTCATAGCTACTATGGTGTAATGCAACTGTTACCACATTATTGACAAGTATTATATTAAAATATGTCATTAACAATCTATCATGTCCCAAATAGATCATATAATCACCTTATTGACCAATAGGCCTCCTCCATAAATGAAAATCAACATTATAACAATTTTTTTGTATTAAGATACCTTTAGGTCATTCCCATTGTAGGTGGGATATTAAGGTTTAAGTATAATTTTTGAAATAATGTCAAGCCTGCTTATTAATTAGGAAAGTGATATAAACATGTAAAATACAACACCAACCATGGAAAATTAGGGTGTCCTAAAAAGTGAAACTATATATATATATATCATATATATATATATATTATACCATCACACACACACACACACACACATACAATATATATATATAAAGGATATTATATAATATATATATATATATATTATACACATCAACCACACACATACATACATACATTATATACTATTAATATATATAATATCACACACACACATATATACATATACATACATACATACATACATACATACATAATACATACATACATAATATATATATATATATCTGTGTGTGTGTGTGGTAAAATCATGAAATTAGGTTCTAAAAAAGTGAAAACTATTTTCTATGTAAAACCTCATGTTTTAAAGTGAATTAAAATGTAATAACCATTTTATTCAATTTTCAAGAAATTATATATATATATATATAATATATATATATACACATATACATACATACATACATACATACATATACATATATACATACATACATACTATACATACATATACATATATACATACATACATATATATATAATCATTATATATGAGTTTTCTATACATATGGGACTAAGTCCCATGGAATTATGATACCTTCTAATGTTCCAAATATACCACTAACTATAACTTCAAATATTTTACCTTATTTTTAATTAGGAATTAACAAGTACTTTGACATTAATTTATGAAAAATAGTTAAAGTTATAGAAACTACAGTAAATTTTAGGAAAACATGGGGAATTTTTGAAAAACTACAAAAATTAATGAAAATTGGAGAGTTTGGGTAAAATTAGGATTTTAACTTAGAGTAAAAGTAGGCCTCATAAATGAAATTAGAAAAAATAGTGACATATAGAGAAAATTACAAAAATGCGTGTAGTGACTAAATCAAAAACTTACTGTGTACATCAAGCATCTAAATACTTCATTTATATGCACGATTTTTAAACAAGAGAATAAGTCATTAACAACACTTTCACTTTGGTTTGACATTGGTTTTATATTTTTCATCCTTATTGGTTATTGTTTCTGACTTGTAACTTACAATTTTACATGCTAGCTCACATATTACTTAGCGATGCTTTCACCATTTACCCTTTTGAGTATCCTATACAGGACTGTCCATTAGGGACAAGAGCATCCGAGAACTTTTGTCAACTTACTCTCTTTTTCTTATTTTTCAGATGTTACTTCATTCTTATATTTATTTGTCACTCTTAGTCAACTTTTCACTTGTTAATGACAGAAATTAAGCAAAGGAATCATATATATATATATATATATATATATATACATACATGTCGTATTTAACCTCATTAAGGGGGGGAGCATTCAAGAGGCACATACTATTATAAGGAGAGAATATTTAATATCTAATACACTAAGGACTGTATATTTCATTGCGTAGGAGGGTTTATTATGAATTTCATACTAAACATCTGCATTGGGAAAAAATTGTTGTATCCTATTATCTTCTTGTGTGACTCAAACTATGGAAACCTAGCTCAAGGGAAAATATTAAAATCACTCACACACACTCATGCGCACGCGCAAACACACACACACACAGAGAAGAACTACATTAAGTCTAAAATGTAGTGTAATGCTCGGTGAAATTAACGTTGGGGTGATCAACAAGGTCACTCTGACTCAATCATAATGAAAATTTTATTCATATAATGTGTTCTTGAGTATTGTGTAAGTAGACACGGTTTCTTTTGCAGATACATGTGTGATAGAGTAGGAGTAAAAAAAATTAACACGACCTACAATTAACAAGAAGTGACATAAAAAAAACTAGATCATGATTATTTTTGTAGACACCGGCACCCAAATCGGATGCTAGCACATAGGTAGCCTTGTCCGAGTCTAGGCGCTCTTGTCCCTGAGACTATTACAGTCCACTTTGTGATACATAGATTACAAAACCCAAAATCTACCCTTCCAGATCAGTCTCCAGTCCATAATCAGTTCAGACCTACATATACAAGCTGAGTCATTCTCTAAACCAAACCTATCACTCTTGTTTACATTTCCTTTGCTTGATGTTACTTATTTACTATTTTATCTATGAGATAAAAAGTGTCCTTATCTTAGATTTAATGTTATTAAATCATTTGGTGAATCCAATCTCTTACATTGATATTGTGGATCTCTCCTTTCATGCCCATTACACATAGGGGATGATTTGGATCCCTAACCTATATAGAAATTTCCCTATCCATTCAGTATCATCCTTCTCCTATGGATGACCCCATAAAGGAAAACATTCTTAGCAATTCTAAGAAGACCCATCTCGAGGACATAGAAGCATCTGATAATAAAAATTCTTATGATGAAGATACCAATGTTGATCAAGCCCAATTGGATACACTTACAATTTTCTACTATGTAATGTGTGATAATATGACCTATGTGATAATGTGTGATAATATTGGAATGGATATATCTTATGCACAAATGAATAAAATTAAACAAGTATCTAATGAACATCTTAGTGATTATGTATTGCATTACAAGAACAATTTTTCTAAAATGAACAATGTATTAGTTGAATCTAAATTACAAGATTTATTTATTCAATTTTTTTCACCTCCTTTACAAGAATGTGTTATATTTGATTCCTATCATTCATTTGACCATATATGCCATACCTTTAAGACTTGTGAGACTAAGATACTTTATTTGGGAAAAGTCAAATATGGTTCTGATAATTCCAATCATTCTTCTTCTAAATTTCCAAGAAAGGTTACCTTTAGACCTAACTCTATTGATGTTAAGCCTAATATCAATGTTGTTTGTAAACCTCCTAAGCTTCAGTTCAAAGCCCCTCATTATATATTTACTTGATTTCCTTATCCTTTACATGTGTTGTTTCCCAAAATCATTGAAATTAATTTAATTTTTCTCCCACTTTGTCTCGAGTATGATCCTAATAGGCCCCATGGTAGGAAGTTTTATGAGCATGCATATTATGATTACCATAGATGCAATGGCCATTTTTTTGACACGTGTTTTAAGTTTAACCTTTTGATTCAAGGTCTCATTGAAAATAAAGATATGCAGTTACTTAAATCCACTGCTTCCAATTCTAAATATAAAAATGAAAATGGAAAGTTAAAAATCTTCAGTGACCCATTATGTAAGCATGAAAAGTCAGTCCCAGAGTCATCTTCTAATCATACTTGCAACGAAGTACCTCCTGCTTATTCTTTGGATCATCCCCTTGGATTCCTTGTTAGTGCTACTGATATCCCATCACATGCTATCACCTTCATCAAATTTTGATTTTCATTTCTCATTATCCTCCCATAGATTACATATCGATGCTTCTGTTGGGCCCCATGCCATCAAAAATGTTATGGTACATCCTACATTTAAATAAAATACATGCTGATTGTCTTTACTGCAGCCAATTGGCTTTGCTCTATCTCATATAACATGTAAGTCTACCACTTCTCATGGCCATGTTATTTTACCCATTACTGTTGGACTTGGGCCTCTTACTATTGTCATTCAATTTACTATTGGACCTACTGTTACACATTGTATCATGTTCTTAGGACTCCCTTGTCTCTGAGATTCCAAATCCATGCATTCTGTCGTTCACCTCTACCTTACGTTTATCCATGAGAAACATCTTATTGCTATTCAAGGTATTCCACCTTGGACTCCTTTTTCCTTGGTTTCTTTATCCATCCCATATTAATTATCTCCTACTCATAGTACATCTTCTCCTATTCATGATGGATCTTTAGCCTTGACACCTTCTATGGTATCTAGATCCCTTGCTCCTTTTGTAGCACCTTTTGCACATGTATCTTAGTTAACTTCACATACGACTAATACTCATAGGAATCATTGCATCTATATATCCCATAGTCCACGTCATAGGAGTAGTTCATATGCTTCACATGCTCCGTCTAGACATATTTTTTGCTCCAAATGCTCGATATATAGCTATCTCCTATATTTGGCCTCATGTACTCTCCCATGACCATTGGACCTTGGATCATGTTCACATACATAGTTCCTTTACATTAGCTGATCGTGGGAGATTTCCTATTACTCTCATTACATAGATAATTTTGGAATTCACACTTGGTGTCATCTTAATTATCCTATACCACCTGATGATGAACTCTTGTTCCTCATTCATACTGACTGTTGAGGGTTTTTGTATAAGAACCTCACTTTTCACACACACCGAGGGGAATCATTATTCCTCCCCTCTAGTTGTTATCTTTCATATAATTGCAATCAAAAATACAAAAACATTAGCTTAGATCTTGATTGGATATATTCTTCATTTCTTATACTACTATATATTTCACCTTTTATTATCATATTACTATGGTTCATAGTATGCTTTATTATTTTTTCTTACAAACATGCACATTCACATGGTGTATTGAGGTGAATGCAGGTAACTTAAAATTTGTTTTGTGATTTATGATGTTTGGCCCTATCGATTACCAGTCCCACAGAGGATCCTGTGGGAATTTAATTTTGTCATTTAATATTAGGTTCTATCATTGAAAGATTTTACATATTTCATTCCTATATTTTTATATTACATTTTCGCATACTACTTATCTTTCCTAACATGCTAATGGGTGCTTTATTTGTAGAATTTTCCTTGCATGACTCCTTCCAATCATGGTTATCTAATTTACTTGTACCTTTCTCGCTATTTTTGTAGGTTATGGCCTATGTTTTCTTGTTATCTTGTTTACAAAAGCCTTGATGAATTTTATTGTATTGTGAATTCCAGACTGGTATCCTATGTATATAACCAAATACTCATTGTGTCCATGTTTTTTGTTTTCCTATATGCTCTTTCCTAGTTATTTATATGTGCATTTCTTGTTTATCACTAACATTTTCCCAATTATTTTTACTGCACCATGGTAACTACCACGCATAATACCTACTACCCCTACCCCTATAGGATTCCTATATCATATATTCACATCAATTTTAACCTTCCTTATTTGGGCCCTGTTCATTTTTTTTCATTTCACCTACCCCAAAAAAGTGGGGAAAACATTGTGTGTACCTTTTCATCCTCCCATTACTTATAGAAAATAGTTACAGAAACATATACATCATGATCAAAATAGAAATCAATTATAGAACACAGAAAAAATAGACTTGGGCAACATTCACAACCTAGACAAAAGCGCCTAGAAAAAATAGGAACACCTTGGCACTCCTATCTTGGGGGAAAAATAGTTAAAAGAGAAATTTCAATACTTTCACAGTTAGTGTATTCTCCAGTTTTTATAGTTACACAGTCATCTTAAGATTGGAATCAATTACTAATTGGAAGTAACCACTTTCTCAAGAATGAAATAAAAACCAAAGAAGGAACTAAATAAGGGAATGCTACCTAGGGAATATTCAATACAATGACATGCATGGGACAATGTTTCACCATATGCAAGTTATGAATTGGGTTTGTGATCATCTATAATGACATCTATTTGTAGGCAAGTGTTAATGGTTGGAGGGAAAAATATATCACTCTCCCAATACACTTTCCCTAGGTGGCGATAAGATGCTTAAATCCTAAGTTTAACACCAAGATAATCAAATCTTTGCTTGGAAACAAGACACCCCAATCAATTATGTTTTTATAACCAGATCCTAAGAATCAAATCTACAAATAGGAACAAATATATATAACTTTCTCTTTCACCACTCCAGGTGTACTCTAATCCCTTGGTTTAGATTTTATAATACATATTTCCATTTTTATATATTTTCCAAGTTAAATTTGAATTGCATTTACCTAGAGAATTGACTACACTAGTTTTCATTTGCAGGTCTTATCCTATCCCAACAAAGGAAAATCACACAAACTACTATGAAGTAAATCTCAAGCACGCTCTAACAAAGGATACATTCCAAGGAACTGCAAGCACACATCATTATCAATCCATACAAGAAAATTTCACCCCTATGATCCTTATCATTCCCTTCCCTTAGAATTTCAAGGTACACATCTTGCACTATTCTATTCAAAAAAATACAACACTCATTTGACACGTTATTAGGTATAATCTTCATTCAAATCTCTAAGGTGCAATTTTATTTTCTAATTTATGATATCTAATCCTTATTCAATAGCATAAAGTGGGGGAAAATTTAGTTACTAAATCACACACTTTCTATGTAATTCTATCCTCTAAATACTTCATTTATATTCATGATTCCTAAGCGAGAGAACTAGTCATTAACAACCTTTCACTTTTATTTGACATTGATTTTATCTTTTTCATCTTTATTTCTTACTATTTCTGACTTGCAATTTTCAGTTTTACATACTAGCTGTCATCCTCCTCAGCTCGGATGTCATTATTTAAATTTTTGAGTAACTTGTATAGGACCTCCCATTAGGAACTGGAGCACTCGGCCACTACTGTCCCCTTTGGGAACGTTTGTCCACTTTCTCTCTTTTTCTCAGTTGAAACATTCACACTTCATATTGGATTTTTTATATAACCCCTCCCAAAAAGAAATAATTAAGGTTCTCATATTTGATATCTTCCACTCATAAGGATAAATTTTGGAATGTCTAAATATAATCTTTGATAGATAATGTTTTCCTCAAATTTTCTAACTACCCTGTAGTGCCTCATTGCAATTTACTTGCTGAGCTGGCGGATGGGTGACATATCATGTCACTTCTTAAATGTCTATAATCTCCTTTGGTTGGCGTGGGGTTGAAGGCTTCTTTTTTTATTGTTTCCTGGCAAGTGGGGGGTGCCGTGAAGAAGAATCTGTCTTTGTGCAGCCGCTACAGGGCAGAGAAGTCAAAGCATATCCCAGAAAATCCGTGGTTTCCAGTGAGAGTGAGGTGTGTCAGCTGCAGGGCGATCCCAAGGCACCACCGGTGTTGATCCTGATGTTCTAGATGCACGCAACCTCAACCATGTTCTATTGTTGCAAAATCCCGTAGCTGTTTTGAGCGCTTCCAATGTGCAGGTTGTCCACTATGTTGTTATCTGTTCAGTTCGACTTCATCCTCAGACTCGGGGTTCTCCCTTCTGGCTATGTTCTCAGATCGGCGAAGTGACAGTGAAAGTGTTGCAAGGGCAACGTTGTTGGCGGGTTGACCTTCTTTGGTGTTTTGTCCATTCTGTTTCTGGTTGCACGCGACCACAGCCATGATCGGCTGTTGCAAAATCTCGCCGCTATGGTAGAAGAAACGGGATAAAGTTTTTGGTTGAGCTGTTCTTGCCTTTGCATTTTGGGAAGTCACTTCTGTCCAGGTGACAGATCTTGCGTGGAAGAAGCTCGGACAAACCTTGAGGCAAGTTTTGCAATGAGGCTGAGATTGTGTTCACCACTGTTCCTTGCAGTTCTGGCCATGGGTTTGATATGGCGGTTACAGTTGAAGCTACAAGATAGGGAGGTAGGCGTGTTACCCCCATGTTCTTTGGGGTGCTGTATGGTGTGTTTCTTGTTTGGGATCCACAGCAACTGCCCGCATCATTCATTAGCTTGGCAGCAGGGCATGTGCTGTAGTAGAAGTTTTGTTTGAGCGCTCCAACCAACAGGTTGTCCAACTTCCTTGTTGTCTGTTCAGTACAGAATGCATCCTCAAATTTGAGATTCTCCTACTAGATATTTTTTTATCAAAATCGATTAAGTGACAGTGTGGCTTGTTACCAGGAGACCTGATGAAATTTATTTACAAAGATTCTCTTTAGAGATCTTCTTGCTGTTTGATGTAACTCATGGAAGAGAACCTCATAGAGGCGTGGATCTGGTTCAAATCAGAATATTCATGAAGCACAAATTTCCTTGCAACTATATGAGCACCTTCTACGAGTCACTATGTTGGCAGGCATAAAGGGTGCTGATGGAATTATCACACTTTCAAGCTACCGCTGAAATGTTTTCACCGAGTGTATGTTGCTGTCCTCAATTCTAATGAAGGAAAAGGTTTACCCATCAATAAGATAAATGCCTACCAGAGCCAAGAGTGTGATGTAATCAGTTTATTTTGTGTCCAAGCTTCAAATCATGGAGTTGGCTTTGTAGATGATATTCGCCGCATGAATGTGGCAACTGGCACGAGCTCGCAAAGCAGCTGCATTGAAGCAATCTAGTGACTGGTCAGCCTTAATTGAGGATGCTAAGTCTAAGGACTGTTTTATGGATATGGAGTCTGTACCAAGAGATTGTTTTTGGTTATAAGCCATCTCCTTTTCCTTTGTCTCAAACTAGGGCTGCTCCTAATATGAGAGCACCAAGGTTAGGAGGTCCAAATTAGAAACAATTAGATGCATATGGAGATGGTGGAGGTGTTTGGATGAATGACGAAGGATTAAGCTCAATTGCCAAAATGGGACCTACAGAAGTTCTAGGGCTGATCTTGGAGTGGTGTTGGGAGAATGATGGCAAGCATTTTAGACCACCCACCCTGGCTGTGAACTCCTACCTTTGCCAGCATGAAGATGTTCGATGTTTGGGCGCACAACGAGCTTGAAGAAAATGGATTTAGGCTTCGGTTGTTGTTGCAGGTCCCGTTCATCTTGTCATCGACTGCGGGAGCTTAATCAGGCACGATATTCTCTATACCATTAATTCTTATGCTGTTATTTAATTGAATCACTAAATAACTCTACTCTTCATATTAATGTCTCGTGTGATGGTATACTGTTTGGTTTCCAGTTCCCTTGCTCATTTGTATTCTTTTTTTGGTGTTAGAAATGATTGCGCTGGTTGAAGCCTCTATATTGTTTCTGGGTTTTAATAAATATTAGTTGGGTGAACTTTGTTCTTAAGTCTAATAAAACAAAAGAGGTGGGGTTCCTGTAATGAACACCCCCTAGTTCCTTATGTTGGTCTCACGATTTGAATGTTTTATCAAACATTGTTGTTGGAATCAACCTTACAGTTCCTGTTTTGTTCTTATTCTTGTTTCGGTTCGAGATCTTTAGTTCTGGGTTATGTCGAGTATTTGCGAATTAGGGATTGAGTACTACAAGTGCATTGTGTACAGGTGAATGATGCTTTTCCTGTCTCTATTCTTTTCTTTTAGTTTCTAGTAACCCTTCCCGGTTGGCTTGGTGTGTGCTTAGCTTGACTGATTGTCGATTTGAGCCAAGTTGATATTACTCTGAACTAGGTTAGTTGCTTTTGTTACTTGTTTGAATCACTCAAAGAAATACTTTTATTCTTCAAGTGTCATGGTTGATCGTCATAAGTTGATATCAATTCATGTTCACCGTTTGGGGATTGTCGTCTTTGGAATCACCTTCTCTCCCTTGGTAACTGCTGTATGTTTTGAGGAATGTAGCTGATCCTATGGAATGTCTTCTTTTGACGATACTCACATTCCTTTTGGATAGTTTAAAATGTCAGAGGAAATACTCTCTTTCGTACCTTGATTTTATTTCACACATGTTGGAGGATACGAGATCTACTG
Source organism: Taxus chinensis (assembly GCA_019776745.2). NCBI lineage: Eukaryota > Viridiplantae > Streptophyta > Pinopsida > Cupressales > Taxaceae > Taxus > Taxus chinensis. Next base: position 855,688,349 of record CM034147.1, read on the forward strand.
GATCATTAATGAGGAAGTTTTCAAATCTTGAAAATTGAGATGTGGGTTTTATGCGTAAGAAATTACTCTACGTTTTGCTCCGTAAAGATGCTTAAATTTCATCCTCCTGTGACTCATAGGTTGGTGTGTTTGGAAACTCTTTGGTTGACTGGTTTTCGTGGTGATCGTTGTGATACGACCTCCTTGCTGTCATTGTAGTAGAATGGTTATGTATTGACCAGAAAGGTTTAAGTCAACTTGTTGTTGACGACAGATCCTTTGGAAGCTATGTATCTTGTGTCGTGTTCTTGCGAATGATTGAGTAACCCTCCTGTAAGATTTATAATGGATATGTTTGGTCTTGTCAAGTTTGTCCTTTTTCTTAATACATTCTCTTGATTAGAAGAAAGTCTAATAGAAGGATTGTTAGGATAGGATGTGACCCATGCGAGGTCATTTGTGCGTTTCATCCCTTTCTTTCCATTTTTTTTTAATCTGTATTGACATAAAATTAACTGTTATAGGCACATCATCTTAATATTAATAAGTCATGTTGGTTTAGATATCCTCATGTCAATTGATTGTTTGGGATCTTCCAGTGGCATAGTGAATCCTTGGCTTGGTGAACTAACTTAAACAAATAGGGATAGATTACGTTTGAAATTAATTCTCTTCCTGTAATTGTTTTTGTTTCGAAATGTTATCTTGTTTAAATGACGGTCATTATTGTGATATGGGTGTAATTCACTATGATGTTTATTAACTGCTCCTATGTGAAAATGATAATTGAATAGAGTTAGTGCCATCCCTTTTATTTAGGCATTTTATGTTTTTGGACAGCTCTTTAATTGCTCTTGTTTAGACTCTTGGATTATTGTTTTCTTCTTCACAGTGCTTTTCTTCCTTGAAACAGTTAGATAACAACATATTGTCTTAATGTTATAGCTTTTATCGTGCTCAGTTCTTGCGAACTGACATGTGCTAACAAATGTGCAGATGGATTATGTGAGTAGACTAGAAGAAAAGAGTGTAAAAGTTTCATCTGTACCATTATGAAGTTCCTTGTAAAAAAATGTCCAATGTGTTGTAAATTGTGTAACATTGCTTGTAAAGAGTTGATATGACCTCTTGCCTTGTATTTTTTGGTAATGGTGAAATAAAGTGTCTTGTTCTTGTGTAGTTAAGCTTGAAATTATCCTTGTGAGAAATGGCATTCAATCTTTACATTGATATGAGTGTTGTAAAACTTTGATCTTGAGAATAAATTATTAAGTTAAATCTTTCTAAGACTTAGCGACAATATTTTATAAGTAAAGAAAAATGAGTCAGTTAACCCTTAAAGAAGCTAAACAAAAATAATGATTTTATATTCAACAAATAAATGTAAAGGTGATCTATTTGAAATCAAATAATTCCATGAGTGATCAAAATGAAAACATCCTTTGTGAGGTAAACTTTTATTAATCGATACCCCTAGCTAAACTAGCGAACACTATCCCTTTGGGGTGAACTCTTAAACAAGCTTAAAGGAAAACAATGGTTAGTTTCTGGAAGATAATAAGATTTAGCAAGTAGGAGAAGACTTTAAGTGAACTACTCTTCAGTGTATAAGAAATTAACTCAGTTGGTGAGATGAATTTGTGCGAACCATATATTGATTCCTTCTGAAAACTTAAGTCATGAGCTAAAGGGTGTCTTAACAAAATAAATAAAACCTAACCATTTCTTACTGTGGCTTGCCCTAGCTGTGAGTGTGTCATGTGGTTGGACTTCCATGTTGTCTCGTCAAAAAGAAAAATAAATTGTCCTTGATAAGTGTGAACGTTTCCGTGCTGACCTTGTGGTCTTCCCCGTAACAAATGATTCCAAGTGTTGATTGTAACCTTGTGACGACATGTTGTGTCGTGTTGAGTCAAAGCAAGTCAAAAAAAAAGTTATCCTGTATTTCACTGTGTTGTTCTTGTGTTGGTATTTTTGGTGCGTTACATATCCTGAGTAGTTATGTGTCACACTATTGTTGTAGTGCATTTCAAGATCATCTGTGAAACTTTTCCACATGATAGTAAACCCTTTCTTATTCTTCTATATGCACAACCAAATATACCAAATGAACAATTATGGTTCAGGATACAAAGATGCTACAACCACCTTTTTTTGCACAAGGGGTTTGATGTAGATCAATTAAATTCTTCATTTGATTGATCCAAGGTTTCCAGATCCTTCCCATCAAATTTTTGTATCTCCACCTTGGGTATCATGTTTTGTAAGACCATATTAACTCTTGAGGTGTTTTTAGGTGGTGGTGTATATAGAGGAGGGTTTTTAGAATAGCTGAAATTTCCTAGATTAGACAATGAACAGATAGAGAAGCTATATAAACTGTATGTCTCATCATTTTTTTTTTGTAATAAATAAACTTATGCTAGTTGAAGTCTTTTCCTCTATAATGAAACTTAACAAGTATGGTTATGTGGTATATTTGGGACAACTCAGTGAGAGCCAATATCAATGTGTTTTCGGTGTATAATATCATAAACAAAAAAACTAGTAATTACATCAATTCCTCAGCTAGGAAAACTAGTGATGTGCAGTGTATAATGATTGATCTTCTAAACATGTACAAACCAATTTAGACACCAAAAAAAATCAATATATAAACATATACAAAACATTGTCAAAAATATTATGATGTTCTTTTATTATATGCATCCCATGATATTAAAACACGAATCCAAAAATATAATATGTATATATCTCCATCATGAATTATCCATATGTAATTGCACTCATACGAGATTTTACCTTAAGTAACTTAGCCACTCACCCCACCACATAGATTATTACATCATATGCATTCAATTTTTTTCTTAAATTATCCTCTATACCTTGAGAAAATTTTGGCAACTCCCAATGTTATTCGCATCACAACTAGTATCAGGATTCATGTCACATGCCTTCGAATCATAAATTACATAAGCTTTTAATAGGAACATATAACATAAGTATTAAAATTTTTAGTAGGTGTAGGGTTGAGGGACAACACCTCGTTTGACATGGAAACACCATATGTCAAATTTTGAGATACACTAGTAAATTTATTCAATCTAACTCCATGCTTTGCTTAGCAATGATTTAGCTTGTTCTACACAACCCACAATGCACTATGAAATTTTATTCCATGACAAAATGCATGTGCATCCTGAAAAAATTTCAAATCAGATCGAGACATATTGCACATAAGTATTTGATATAAGCAAGGGTTCACAAAAAGGAAAACCTTGTATTACATGTATTATTTGAGTTGAACAATATGGAAACAAAAAGGATTTTATTTTTTATATTGTAAGATCTTTCCCAAAAAAAAAAAAACTATAGGATGGGTATTTAATGTAGTGGTTATTCAAAAAAATTTAGGTATTGAAATTGGTTTTGTATATTAACAAAAAAATTAAACATTAGCCAAGGTGGAAGAAAAGCGAGAAAAAAAAATGAGACACATATTAATCAACTGAAACTCAAGATAAGGGTTAGAAGAAATTTGAATAAGTAAGTGATTGAAATTAAATAAGTATTATGTACCATACTATTTAGTTTGTATGGTTTAAGATAAAAATGATATTATGCAAGGAATAATATATTACTTGATTATTTATCTTGTTTAATAGAGCACTCTACTTTATTACATTGACATATATAACACATAAAGTATAATATATTCTAAAATAACTCATATTTATCCATATATAATCCTCAAAATTACAATATCAAATGCTCTAACTCTCTATCTTACTATTTAATTACATATAATATTCAAGCCGTAGAAATATGAGATGTAATGGAGGAGTTGATGTAGGAGCATCATTTCATTTACATGAGTCAAATTTTCGATTTCATATTTTTTATAGGTGTTTGGGGGTCCTAATAGAGGTCTTAGTATGTTCCAAGTCCATTTGGACCCTTTTCGGTTACGTAATAATGATGTTTTAAAATTTCCCTCCAAAACCCTCTATTCAAACATTTGAAATTGCTATGTTAAGTCTAGTGGCTTAGGTGCTAGTTGGAGTGAATAAAGATTGTAAATGGTTCTTTAGGGACCTTATATGATGTTAACACATGTAATCACATCCTCCTAGTAAGGGTTATAACTCTTGTTCATTTTCCACTAAGGTTAAGTCACTTAACCAAGTGATACTACTTTCTTTTTAGTTATTAAAAATAGATATGTTTGAATTAGGATGATGTATTAGGTTTTTAGAGGGGAGGAAGAATACGATTTGGAAATAAGTTATAGATACTAAGAGAATCAAGAGGGATTTTTAGAAATCATGGAGATATTGTATGACAAATCTTCAATCAATGAAAATATGGTCTCTTGTAATTGTGCTTAGAATGTTATATACATGTGAATGGTCTAAGATAATGGAAAAAAGATGTATATGTGTACTTCTTATGTTTGAACATTGATTATGCTTGGATAATTAAATTTTGAGATTCATAATATTCTTGTTAAAAGAGGGGTGAATGTGGCTTCTTGTTATTAGTAATGAATTATCTACATATTATACTAATTAGAAAGGAAATTATGTGGTTTGGAGTATGTCTTGTGATTGTATAGACATAAAGGAGGGATTGAAACAATTATAATAATAGGATAATGAATGGAATCATGTTAAAAATATTGGAGACCATGAAAAGGTCAAACTGGCAGAGGTAAGAAAACTGTTTGTGGTATTTCCTTTTTGTGTTGGAAAGGATAAAACATGCATAACTAGAATTGTACTAAATAGAAAAATCTTAAAATTGTTGTGAAGGTAGTGTGAGACATAAAAAAATATTTCAAGAAGTTTAAAAGAAAATGGAGGATTTTTGATACATAAAACATAGAAAACAAAATCATAAACCCTTGTTTTTTGTAAGAAAGAAATCACAAATTCTTATGGATCACATTGATGAAATGTACTATCTAAAAAATCACTAAGTAGGAATTTTTTATTCTCATAAAAATAAAAAATTTCAATTGTAGTGAGGTTATAGAAGTTTATAAAACTTGAGTTATGAATTTATTTAGCTTATTTGCCTGTGGCTGTTCCTGTCTAGGAACAATTTATAAAAACTTCATAAATTTGGTTTATCAAGTGGGTTATTATGAAAATTGGAGTGTAGGATCTAGCAGGGTAATAAAGGTTACCTCAGAATTTGAGATCAAAATTCATATGCCAAAAAATGTTATGAGGAAAACACATTCTAGGTTATACTAGAACAAGGAAGGTCAAGGGACAAAAAAGAAGGTTATAGAGAGTGAAGTGAATACCAAGTTAGAGACTTGATGAAAAGGGTGTGAAAGGATGTTTCCAGGTGTAGGATAGTGTTCTAAAGCTCAGTGACTAGTTAAAGACGATTGAAACCATGAACCTCGGTCAAGAAGGTGTTAAAGTAGACGTACAAGACATAATGTGAAAATAAAAAAAACAAAGAATTGGATCATCAAACTTTTCATGGAGTTCAAACTCAATAAATGTTATCTAGAAGTGTTTTTGGTTCATATTGAAAGTCCATTTCTTTCTCGCAACAATAGTGTTTTCTTGGAAGCAGGGCTAGAAGACTTTAAGCCTAGTTGTGGATAGTTTATTGGTCATTAAAAGAGATAGAAGTAAGGGCTGGATTTGAAACTTTTTGAGGAGCTACAAGGGCCTAATGGGTAGCTAAAAATGTTTTCATTTCATGGTGAATGATTGTGTATAATTTTATTCAACAACATTTGTGTATTTTGAGGGCTAGAAGCATAATTTTGAGCATGAGAGTAAAATTGATGAAAATGAGGGATTGAATCCTTAATAAATGTCCTTGGGAAATGTTTCAATATGGAATTAGGTGAATGAAGTGTGTGTACAATTATTTTAGCCTCTGGATCCATATATTCAAGAATTTGGCCTTTTTACATTGTTTGGGCATTGAGAGAAGCCAGATGGTGAATTGCATTATTTTGTGATTCTGAACCTAACAATAATGTTTTGTTAGTGTTTCTTATCCAATTTCACTATCAAGTAGACGTGGACCATTTCCTTTAGGGAATAATGTATTTGATATAATTTTAAAGAATTTAGTTAAAGATAATCTTTTAAATATGTCAAAGATAGTAGTGAGATAGACGAGTGCAAGTTCTATATTGTTTTGTTTTTTATTTTTTAATGATTTTGTAATTTACTTTTCACAAATGTTCTTTTTTATGTCTGTATTAAATGGAATTTCCATACCGCGAAGCGTTATATTTATTTTCAGAAATCTAATGTCTAACCATTTAAAATCATGCTTGCAACACACAAAAAACAAAACTTGATATACATTCCTATGGTTTTTTGTGCGCAAGCATAAGAAGGAATATTATAAGCTATACTTTTTAAACTAGTAACTACACATGAGTTGCAAAGTACATTGTAAGGGCTGCCAATGTTGAATTTGCTAACTTATTTTCCATACATTGTTGTTTTCTATATGTAACAATATTTTATAAAAATTATTCAGGTGTCTATGATACTTTCACATTTCACATACATGTCATCATCGCTTTCCATGAGACCATTGATGCATTTTGCCAAAAAGTTTGTGTTCCTTTTGTATGCTTCCACATTTTTCATACATGTCTATAAAGAAATTCACAACTATGCCATTTAAAAAACATCCAATTTCAGTTACATTTTGATGGATGTCAATATCATGTTCCAAAACAACCATTTTAGTACAGGTTGGGAGGACATTGGAAAAGGGTGATGGGTTTGATTTTAAACCTGACTATTGCATAATTTTCGTGGATGGTTCCAAGGAGTTTTCAACAAACCCATTTTGTAATGTATATTTTGTAGCCGTGGTATTTCCTTAGATGATATTCAGTTGAGACATTTTTTTTTAAAATCCTTAAATCCTTGTCAAGAACAACATTTTGTGCTTATTATGTAATCATCACATTTTAGGACCATATTTCTTCGAGGCATTTTGTCAAATAGATCATGTGAACTATAACAACTGACCAAAACCTCATTTCCATTATGTTTTCATGGATGTGCATACCATCAAGCTGTGAGTATGGTCACAAAAGTGGATCTGTCGGGTTAGACTATTGTTCATTACATTTGATGAAATAGTAGCAATGCTTTGTGAGGATACTTGTGTCTTCTATACGCTATTTCATTAGCAATATTGTTCAAACAAGGTTAGTAAAACAATTATAAAAATGTAAACCCCAAGTGTGCTCATTAACCCCACCAACATTGAAAAGTACAATTCTTTAACTAGAACTCGACATAAATAATTACTTACATTTAATAAAAGGATTAAAAATTAATTTACTTTTAATGAAAACATTAAACAAAACATATTTCAAATCTAATTACTTTTCTATTTAATCAAAACACTATATTAATGCAAAACCGAATTACATTTTTATTTACTCAAACCATTATGAAAAAACCATGTCCAAAATCCGATTAGCAGATCTTTATACATTTGTCCAAGCTTTTAATTGACAAGTTGTTTTCGTAAGGTGACATGAGGAATGAAAAATGACACAACTTGGTGAGTGAAAATTAACAAGATAGAAATAAATTTCTCAATAAACTATGCATATATGCTGTCAATTTATTGGATATGTTGGTCCGTTCCTATGCATATCTTATGTTTCGTTCCAATTGCCGAAAAATGTAATTGAACTAATATCACCCTTGATTAAAATGACAAAACGGAAAAAATAAAATGACAATTCGTTTTTACCATAACAGATACATTGACAGAAATAACCAGCCATTAACATATGGAGAATCCCACCTTGCCACGTTTGCAAACACTGGAACGTACCGGTAAGAGAAGGCCTTCCCCGCCCATTGAGATTTTCTAGAGGATTATATTATATCATGTAGATATACATAAAATATATGTAATGCTAATGTAAACACACATAATAGGTATACACTATCCCTTCCAGAAACCCCACACAACAGAAAATTGACATTCCAAAATATTTTAACGTCCACAAGGCTACCAAAGACAGCATTGCATGTATGTGATCAACTGAAAGAACAGGCCAAAAAAGCAACAAAGGATCCGACGAGACCAACGACTACAGATGGCACCACCGCCATGGAAGCGGCGCCTGTATCCTTTGAAGGAGTCGGTGCCTCTGCGCCTGTTTCCTCCACTGCAAACACTCCACAAACCATCATCACTATTAATACTGTAGCCAAAACTGCTGCGTAAGCGGATTTTCCTGCCATCTCCAGACCTGGTAAATTACAGTCAATAAGATGCTTCAACAAACAAAAACAGAGATGGGAAACATTGTGAATGGTGGACGAGTTTTATACCACTTTTTCTGCACCAACGGACAAGGAGAAAAGATATGGAAATAGGGTAGCGGATCGTTGGACTGGTGCCGTGTTGGAGTAAACGAGGAAAATTGTCGTATTGTTTTTTAAGAGGGTTTTTTGAAAAGATGCTTTGTTGGCATGGAAAACATCTCCTTAAATTAGAGGGAATTCGTTTGTACACGCGATGCGATCGATGTTGCCACTGTACGTTCCGAGCAACTGCCAGCGTGGAATTTGACTTTGTTTGAGAGGCCCCCACCAGCAAATTGAGGGACGTTAACATTGCACACAGTCCTCTTTTCCGTTTACCCTCGCTGCCTCTTCATTTGCCGGCAATTCTGATTTCAAATTTTGAAAACCCCGCCAAACCGCTTCGCTTTATCCTATCTGGTTGTTTTTATCAAAAATCATTGTCTACACGCTCCACAGACTCCAATGGCTGGTTCAGCGGGTATATTGGAAAAGAAGGCGAAAAACAATGTGAGGAGCTGTTCTATATCTAAGCTGACATATGAAGAAGATCCTGGAGCGTTGTTGATTATGCTAGCATAAATTACATAGTACATATGTGTTTTCTATTGCTGGTTATTTATTTTCCCTTTCTGAATATGGGGATTCTACTGGCTAAAGAAGAGGAGAAAGGGCTGAAGCAAATGGGAGCCACTGTAAGAGAAGATGAATATCAAAAACGTGAAGATGAATAAAGAGAGACGGACCAAAAGCTAATGGAATCCATGTCTACTCAATAGCTGTCGGATTTAATTGTGTTCTTGTCAAATAATGAATAAGACTGGATCACTCGTGTTGGATGAAAAACTTACGCGAATGTGATTACAAACGCCCCCTCTAGAATCGGGTCAGTATTTCTCTCATCATTGCATATACAAATTTTTATTACCCTAAAATATCGAGTGTTGAAAATATGAGTGTTAAAATTTAATGGAAGTTGAATGACTGGCCTTGCTCATCTTCGGGGAAGGATAAATTTTTAAAATGATGATTAAGATGCACTTCTTCCTAAATCTTTATTTTGTAATATTTTCTAAGGATTTAAACTATTTTGATTATTTCCATGTTATCATAGATTCATATATTCGTATAGTAGGGTCCAAATTTGAATTTTTTATATAGAGGGGTGTAATAATACATTTAAGGTGATATTGATTACAATTGAACTATATTATATTTGTAAATGAGAGGACTTTATAATATTTTGAAAGTATCATTAGTCAAACTTGTATAATTCAAGTATTTATTTTGTTTGATATATTGTGAGGATAAGGGTGGCAATACTTATATTATATTTCAAAATTCATTTATTATTATTTATATTTTTTGCAAAATGTTAATGTAGAGTTAGGCTTCGAGAGAATAAGTATTGATTTCATGTGATTCACATAGAATTATTGATTTATATGTTTTAGATTTACACTGCAATGTGTTATGATTAGTGTAGTGTAATTGTTTGCACAAAAGCATTTTCCACATCTACACCCGTATAAAGATAAATATGCATAAAAGATATAAAATAATGTAAAACTAATATAAGAAACCATTTAAGAATGATTGTTATCCAACTTTTTGGATGCATCATCAAATAACTTAGATGCACCCCAATGCATATGGATTCCATTTGCAGTAGTCTATAGTACCAATCAAAATGATGGATATCTAACTCCCTATCTAAATTTCTAATGGGATCAAACTCAATTACTATTGTTGAAGTTTTATAGTAAAATGGAGCATTAAATGTTATATATCATATAGGATTAATTCTAGCAAAAAAATAATGATAAATTCTAATATTGCAATAGGTTTATAACCCTTATTTCATTTTAAATTTTCATAATAAAATATTCTACATGACAAAAAAATCCAAAAAGAAGACTTTCAAAAACTTACATCTACAATATTTACAAGAAAAGAATTCTTTCTTTGCAAATCAAACTTTCTTTCTATGCAAGAATCACCCATATTCATGTTAAAAATCATGAGATTGCATAATCAAAGGAAATTGGCAATAGAGAATACTAACGAGTAAATAAATGAAGGGTACAAAAGTGCAAGATTACAATAAATTCAAAGTGCATGCAACATTACAACAAAATTGAATTCTTTATTCAATTTAAACATCCAAACTCTCTTTTTGAATACTACTCAAAGGGTACATGTTCCCCAAGATACTCCTAAAATGATTAGACAACATTGACTTATCCATGCTATGATGATGTTAAGACTTGCAGATATAATAAAACATGCCCTACACCAACATATCCATCAAATTCACACACCAATAACCCCTGAGAAAAATCCCCCAAATTCCCATCCAAAAAAGTCTCCTTCAATGTACTAATACATCGTCTCCTTCAATGTACTAATACAAACTAAATACCAAAAAAGTCATTTAAGGACATCTTTAATACAGGCTAATATCAAAAAACCATTTGAGGACATTTCCTATCCAACATTCTAAATGGTTTGAATACATGTGAAAAACTTATGCACCATTTCGTAGTGCTATCAACCCCATATCTTACAATGTTTATAAACTAATATCTAACAAAACAAAGTTGGGTAACTTCATGGATCTCAAACTAAATAATAGGATGGATAGAGAATGATATAGTAAATTTTATTGAAAAGTACACTTTTATTAATAGAAACAAGGGTTGAGTTTACAATAAAATGGAAAGTGCAATCAATATTACAAGAAAATTGAGTGCTAAACATCCAAATTCTCCATCTCAAGACTGCTATTGAGGAGGGGCATATAGTGGCCGAGATACTCCTCCAGATGTTCAGACAGCGCCGACTTGTCAATGGTGTGATGATGATAGGATTTGCAGACGTAATAAAAGACGCTCTGCACCAATAAACCTATCAAATTTACACACACCAACAACCCCACGAGAAAAACTCCCCAAAGCCCCCTCCACAGGAATCCGCCATGAAAACAAACAACCCTGTTAGCAAAGAGCGTATTAATAGAGATACAGAGCCCCAAATAGACGCAAACCATGAGAAAGGCAATGAGCCTCTTCCCCTTCATCAGATCGATGCTCTTCCGAATGGTTGCCGTAGATATCCTCCTCCAACACACAGATGACGCTGCCCAGATGCCATAGAGCACTGATATATACATGAAACCCAAAAGCCACGACCGCCACAACCCCAAAAGCCACATAATTATCATTCCCCGCACCCACTATGGACAGTCATCACCACCAGGGAACCCGCCGTGTAGTAGCCCGCTATGATTAATAAATACCACATAAAACTGAGTACGAGTCGCTTCCACATCTTCGGAAGCACGCTAATCACTTCTGTGTAGCTTGTCTGTTTTCCCGTATAAATGCAGGCCACTGTGTATACCACAGCCACCGTGGAAAGCAAGGAAAAGGTGAACAGAAACACAAAGCAACCTGCTTCAAAAACCAGGAGCTTGGTCCATTCCAAAAACAGGGCATTGATGGTTCGATCCGCGTCAGCTCCCTCCCCTTCACCTGCCAAAGTCTCCTCGTTTGTCAGGATTTTGGTGATGAGCGGGTCGGAAATCAGGGGTGTGCCCCAAAATGAGAAATGAGAGAGGTAAAATTAGTGTGAAGGTGATGGCCATAAAATGTTTAAGGCTTGAGCGGAGGACATTGAAGGCCTCTCTCAGAATACCCCACGACCCATAAAAGCATCTAAGAGCTCCATTTCCTTGTCCATCAATCTAGCTCCATCACAAGGGTAGAAAAGGGGGCTAGTTTTTTCCCTGTATTCATAGGAAGACTCACAAACCCACTGTCATCTTCCAACACTTTATAACCAATAACTATTTCTATTTATAGAACCAATAAAGCTTTATTTTAGTATGTTATTTCTATAAAAACCGACTCTGATCTTCTAAGCCGAGTTCGGTATTCTATTTATGAAACGAATAAAGATTATTTTTAGAATGTTATTTCTATTATATATATATATATATAAATGGGTTGTAGGAGGCAAGGTTATATATAAACAAATTTGATTTCCAATTTTTATGAAGACTTTTATAGATAGATTTGTTTATAATTAATAGATATATTATTTAATTTCATAATTAAAAGATATGTTTATTTTTATTTTTTTATTTAGTAGAAAGTGAGGAGGGGAAAGTTTTCAAAATGGTCTTGGGCAGGAAATTCTATAGGGTCATCTCAATCTAGAGAAGGACCCAGGTGTGAGTGCCCTTGAGATATCGACAACATAAATTGACACCCCCAAAACATAACTTGCAACAGATGTTTTGCAGAATTGAATTGCTCCACATTTGAAGTGTCGTTTACACTAACTATAAAATGTCTTAAAACTTTCATTAGGAGTAACAAATCAAAGAAACATCTATCATATAGATTGATACTAACTAATCTCGTTTCTTCTCCAGAAGCATATCTATACTTGTATGCATGTAGCTTGTGCCTTACCGACACTCTATTGGGCCTAGAAAAATGACTAAGTCCCGAAGCAGAGGAAGAGCGCGCATGCAAGGTACGTAAGGGAAAAGACGCTCAAGGAATGGCGTGCAGGAGAAAATATTAGCGTGCGAAAGCGGGATAAGGTTACAACTTGGAGTCTTGGAGCTCAAGGAAAGAATATTCCATGAAAGGAATATTCCAAAGGGGAATCATTACAGTTAGTGGAGGTGGCAAGCAAGCATAAGCACTTGGCAAGCAATGCATAATTCAATCTGATCATTGAGAAGCATGTTTCCACTTGGCATGCGACCTACTCATGGGTAAGGTTATGGCGGTGAAGGAGAGCCCCCGATTTCTATATAAGGAGGCATTTGGATCTAAAAGAGGGGATGTTGATGAAGAGAAAAATATGATGGAGATGGTGCTAGTAGAAGGATTCATGTAGGAATGTGCTCGGGTCTAAAACAGGAGCTACGATGGAAGAACATAGCTAGGGGAATCTGTGTAGAGTTGTTTTATAGGGTTAGATTGTTACATGAAAAATGAGAAACAGATTATATTAGTTGACTGGGGAATTACTCAAATTTTTGTTAATGATAAGTTGATTACATGCTTAAATTGATCATTGTTTCTCCAACACCAAAATTTCAAGTCATGGTTAGAGATGGTGGTACTGTTAATTGTTTAGAAATATGTCATAATCTTAAACTCGATGTAAATTACCACATTTGAATAGTCTTATGTTTTTCATTCCATTAAAAGGCTCAGATGATATTTTATCAATACTTCAATGGCTCATAACCTTGGGCACGATCGAGATGAAATTCCAAGATTGTTTCATCTATTTTCATATTGTAATATTGAGTACAAAGGTGGGCCTTGGATATGGAACAAATCTATTATGTAGATTGTATGGAGATGGCCTTGAGAAAACATGATCAATTACTCATTATTCAAACTCAACAGAGTTGTCACTACTAAATGATGGAAATGCTTTCCAGACTAGGCTGAGGCTACTAAAGACATGGTGTGATCCTGACTGCTTTGTGCATTTTTGTAAATGGACTATATTCTCTTGTTTACACACAATACAACACAGGGGTAGTATAGGTAGGATTGGTTATTTGGATAATTTTTTGGTGGGAGATCAAGAAGATAGATTGGACTTTTCCAGATCCTTGAAAGAAACTTCACAACAAATGGAGAACTCAATAACATAAAGCTTCAAAATAAATCTACATCAAAATCTAAGATTAGTCACACCTGAGGTACACCCAGAGGCTTACAAACAATCAAATCTGTCAACAGATGAAAGAAAAGTGATTTTAAATCGTTTATTTCATTCCTAGATGAAAGCTCTTCCCAAAAATGAAATTGTAGATGCCACTAAACTATCACAAGGATTGAGATCTGTGTGATTCAAATAGATTTTGATACAAGATTGCAATAAAAACAAGAAAAAAATACTTGCAGACATTCTGAAAGTGAAATAAACACAAAATTTGCCAGAGATTTGACACATATTAATCAAAATTTATCAGATTCATTAGCAGGGGAGAGTTATTTAAACAATCTCAGAGATTTTTGATGGCTATACACTTGTAACCAACTCAACATGAATGAAAATCTAACACAGAGAAAGTTAACCTAGTTTCTCATAAAGTTTTCTCAGAGGATGAGCTTTTCTCAAAATTTTCTCTGTGAAAATGAACTCTCGATGATTTGCATGAAAAATTCATGCAATATATATCATTTTCACTCACTCACTCACTTTGCCCCTCAAATATTCCCTCCAAAAGTGGAATATTTGAAGCACCTTTGCTTTGCAATATTTCTGGAAAATGACATTTAACAAACTCACAAAAAGTTGCCAGTTGTTCTTTCAAAAGGTGAATCATTACAAAAATTTCATCATTCTTCAAAGTGGAAGCACATTTTTCATTTCCCACGCATGTAGATCCCTTTCATTTCATCATTTCAACTTTTCCCTTCCCAATTTTTACTCTGCAACTTTGGATCTGGTAATTCATGTTTTTCACGAACCAGAGTAAAAATTCATTTGAAAAATTCCTTGGATTCAAAAATTGAGCCCCCAATTGATTAATTCGGACCCTGCAAGCCAAGACGACACGAATTGGTAAAAAATTCGATGAAGATTGATGTAAATAACATGCGTCTCCAAACTTCCTGGAGCTCAAATGGCAGCCAAATTGGTGAAATGCACAACTACCATTGATCTGTTATTATCTTTAACTCTGAACCCTCCACGTGGCAAATCTGGAAAAAACGGGCCTCAGGGACACTTTTGACCTTTTTTCAACTTTTTGAAAATTGGCAAAATTTCTTGATTTCCTCCGCTGCTCTGCATTTGTGATTTGGGTCTAACACGTGGCGCAATATGAATGGATACGGAGTCACAACTCAATTTTACACATTTTGCATCTTTTTAGACGATGGATTTTTTTTTTTTAATTTTCCTCCGCGGCTCCGCCCTCCCGCAAGACATGTGTCCTCATATGATTGGCTGAGAGGAAGCGCTCTAATGTTAGATTTTAATCTTATTTCGCCAAAGGAAATGTTTCAAAATTTCCTCCGCTAGCCCACTCCTCCGCCATTGACTCCTCAGATGAATTTTGACTTTTTACCTTTGGGCCCGCGGGTCCATTCAACAATGTTACCCTTTTGATAACTAGAGGATAAAAATACAACTTGCCTCCGACGGCCTACCTCCCCACCTCTGAGCCTGCCACGTGTCGTCCTTTGATTCAATGGCAGGCCACAGGTCCATTATGATGATTTTCTCCCTTTTTTTTCCAAAATGGGTGAAAATTCTAACTTTCCTTCGAGGCTCCATCTTTCGCTCTGTAATTTGATGCTGACACGTGTCTTCATCCCATTTGTTGTGAGTTTGCGATCCAATTTTATACTTTACATTTTTTTCACCAAAGGCCAAAAAGTATCAAACTCCTCCACCTTTCCATCTCTGTGCCTAGCATGTGTCCTCCTTTGGGGCCTGTGGAGCTACGGGGGCAACTTGCACATTTTTCCAAAAACAAAAAAATGTTAAGTTTTTAGAAATGATCTGCTGATCCTTGTCCAATTACAAATGACCACATATGCAAAAGTAAATGAACTAGAATTTGACAGGAAATGGACAACTGTATGACCGTAGAAAAATGCAGAAATTGCTAGCGACCCCCAAAATTGATTTTTTCTTTGCTGGTGAAGAATTTTTCAATCAAAAGACAAATGGAAAGTGATTTTAGGCAACTTACAATAATGACAAGGGATTTTTGATGGAAAATAAGTACAAATCTAATGATTTCAAGCTCCTAAGGACGGGAACAAATAAAAAAAGTGACAATGGTGTTTAAAACAGGAAAAAATAGGGTAAAATGTAAAGTAAACCTAGGGATTCCTTCAGAATAGTGAAAAATGGAGTAAATTCGAACAACACATAGCACTCAAAAACAAAAATGGGTTGTTTTTTGTCAAATTCGAAGTATATGAGAATCCCAAAACTGTTTTTTTCTCATAAATAGGGGAAAAACACATTTCTCCTTAGAAAAACAAGGATGTTTCAAATTGGGCACCAACATTACACATGAAAAATCCTCTAGGAAAGTCAAATTGGAAGATCTTAAGTGTTATTGTATTCTTGCAAAGGGAATTAGATTCACTCCAAGAATAGTAAGCTTCAACTTCTAGGGTTAAAGTGTAAATTAAACATTGAAAATCAAATACAACATGAATGAGAGATATCAACTCTTGAGGAGGGATAGGAGATGTCAAGAGGATCATTAATAGGTTATACTTTTGTCAAAATTAATAAAAATGTGATTTATGTTGAAGATCATGGATTTTTTTATGGCTGAGGAATCGAGAGCCTAATGACCTGGAGTAGTGCATTTTAGGGTGCACCTACCATCACTCATTCCAAACCACAAGGTGATTCCCCTATAATGTTTGGTGATGTATGCATTCCCCATGCCACATGACGTAATGTAATTAGAATAAAATTTGAGACCTGGGTGACCTAAGTTGTTATTCCCGTCCACCCAAGCTAACCTTGGGGGATAAAGATCATGGAACCATGTTTAGAACCTTTAAAAAAATTCATCATTTCATTTTGGCTTAATTGTAGGGATAGTTATTATATACTTGATTTAAGACTAGAACTTCACACAAAATAAATGTGTAGACAAACATTATCCTGGATTGTCTTGATAATTTTGTATTCTTATGTTTTTTTACTTTATAATCAAATCTATGTTTACCACAATTTCAATATATGTATATATATGTGTGTGTGTGTGTGTGTGTGTGTGTGTGTGTGTGTGTGTGTGTGTGTGTGTGTGTGTGTGTTGTGTGTGTGTTGTGTGTGTGTGTGTGTGTGTGTGTGTTTTCAAAAGTGGTTTGATACTTTCCCTACATCATTATTGCACCTAATTACCATATATCCTTTCCAATTATTACATCCTTTAATGCTTAAATATTTAATCCCATTGTAACACTAAGCTTAACTATATAACTCGCTAGGTCAAAAGTTTTGAGCTAGGAATTTTAACTATTTCCTTATAAAATTACTACTATAATGAAGCCACAATGTGTGTCCTCTCAAACAAAAATATTTTCTTTGAACATATTCCCAATTTTTGTCTTTGATGAAACTAATGCGTGACCTACTTTGAATGATCAACATCGTAGGGAAACTAGATTACACCATTTTTTTCAAATCCACATGCTTCCTTGTGATCAAATCCATTTATTTACTTCACTTCCTCCAAGATATCACCTAACAAAGGCTCACATAAATATTATACATAAATAAAAAATAATTTAACTATAGGTGATACTCCTCTTTTCATACATAAAATGCACTTCTTAAAGAACTATTAGATCAATTTGTATTGTTTTGATAGTAAATTAGGGTTTTATATTTTATTTAGTATACCATGTAATAATTATATTTTTTAATTAAGACAAATAATCATAACAATATTCTACTCTTATACTTGCTAACAATTTTTCTATAGATAAATAAACAAAAACATGTAGATTTTTAGGGTTAAAGAGATCAGGAGCAAGACTATGAAGATAGATTATGTGACAAAGTGATCAAAATGTGTATAAAAGAAAATTATGGTTTCTTAAAACTAATCTATAAATATAAAGACCTGATAAGTTGTGTGGGACAGGCTTGTGGGTTTTTAATACCTTAAGGGTTGAAACTATCTCTTAGGTTTACAGTCTTATCCTCTAGGTCTATAAATTCAATACAAATATTGTCAAATATCATTTGCATGATTTTGATAATCTAGTTTTTGGGTCTATATTTGAGTGATGATTGCATTTTGATGAGATTAGATTCTCCTTTCATTGAAATTATAATCTTTTGCCTTGTATCCTTAAAAGGGTTTACCATATTTTGAGTTGGATTGTTTCAACACATTCTCTCTGATGTGACAAGTGAATGATCAAACCATGTAAAAGTAGATTAGAAGCACCATTTACTAGAGTAGAGGCATGAATAAAATTATTGGATTCTGGATTATCACACGGTAAAGACATAAAAAAAAGAAACATAACAAATACAAGGTGAAATGGAAGTCGAATATGTGTCCTTGCTTAGTGAATCATAGATTGCTAGAGTTGGTCATTCCGTTTTTGTTATCATATGTTGTACAATATAAAATAATATATAATATGATATTAATGAATGTTGGAATGGAAAAGGATAAAATGAAAGTTATTTTCTAACTTATCAATGTATTAGATAAAATGATAGAAATAACCAACGTGAAAATTTGGAAGTTTGACTGAATGAGGGGCTCATCTTTCCACATTTACAAAAGAGCATTTGTATCAACTAGATAAGGTGCTCTATACATATAGCTCTGTCATGTACAATCTTGGATATGCCAAAGCGTAAGTAGTCAGTATGTTCAATTTCTATGTCACTGTGGTATGTTGACTACCATTGGTGGGGCTCACCACATGTGTAATGCCCCGTTCGATGTTTACTCCAGTTTTTACTTCTGGTGACCCTGTTACTAATTGCATGGAATGGTTGTGTGTGATCCCATTGATCGTTCGTTGACTTCAACCTTATCGTAGGGAAGGATTAGCATCCTTCCTCACCATCTTGTGTCCCATATGTCTTTGTCGATGCTTCTAGTAGAGGGCCTCTCCAACGTCCTTGTACGATTACCATATTTAAGGAAATCATGTTCTTGAATCCAAGGATGTGGCTTGATTGGTGGTTTGATGTTGTTAGGGTGTGTCCGGTTAAAATGAGTATCTATATAATACATAATTATTTTCAATTGTCGATCTTTGGCTATTATTATTTTTAATTGTCGAGCTTGACTATCGACCATTATGATTATGATTAATAATTATTTTAAGATATAAAATAATAATAATGATGATGACATTATTATTTTGATTATATATCGATGATTATATTTTATTATTATTGTATTATCGATTGTTATCAATTTTATTATTAATTATCATTAAGCTATTTTATTGTTTTGTTGGTTTCTCCCATAGACCAAGCCTTGGTTCATGCAAATGAAGAAGATATCCTATTGTTGGCGCCATGGTTGGTTGTAGTCCTGTGGTTGCATTCGAAGATTCAACCACTATTTTTTCCCCCTCCTTGGCACCACACATACTTTGAAATTAATGGCATTGAATGTAGTGGTAATTTTTTTTTTGAGTTATCCAACCACTGAACTACCATTCTTTATGGAAATTTATTCTTGCTTGGTGTGGATTGGTGGGAGACATTATTTTATTGTTGGGGCCTTGTTGGTGTAGACTGAAACGTCTTTTCTTTCACTGGCCACCTTTTTTTTCGTGTTTTCTTTTATGCCTTGCTTCGCCCTCAATTTGGGGAAAAAAAAGGAGACGTTTCGCTGAAGTTTGGACACATTTTGGATGATTCACTTTTTTGTCTACCTAGTTTTTGGGATTGGTTGTTTGCTATGCCAAGTTTGGACTGGCTATGCATATGTTAGCGAGGGCAGTCTATGCAGGCCATTTTTTTGTTATTGGACCTCTTGGGCATACCCTACAGTCATGGTTTGTCCAAGATACTGCATTTATTTAAGGCATTTTTTCAACATTATTTCCTACCTCATGGATGCTTCCACTCCTTTCTTACGTGGGTTTTGAAGCTCATTCTTCCACCTCTTGAAAAAAAATAAGATTCCCTTTGTGCCTTGTTGGAATGTCATGGTCCTATTTTATAATCTCCCCTTTTGACATAGGTTGGGAGGATGGTTGCAAGGTTGTGGGGCCTAGTTTTCCCCCCTTCCTCTCACATTTATTCCTCAGGCCTCTTTATCTAGCCTGTTTTATGCATTTATTGTAATCATTGCAGTCCATGAGACCACATTTCTTTCTAGAAGTTTCAACTTGTGGATTTTGGAGCTCTTTCCCTGACCGAGTACACTACCTATGCCAAACTTGGTTGTAAGATGTGTGTGGACACCAAAAAAGCTTGTAGGTAGTGTAATTTTGGCATTGGCTGCGTATATGCAACTGGTGGAAGTGAATTATAGGAACGATAAGCCCTACACAGTAATTATCTTGAAAGGTTCCTATAATGTTTTATTAAATGATTTCATATCCTCTAAATGTTTTATTCAAAAACATGCCTTGTGAACTTTATGCAAACATATCTCCCATGGTACTTTGTAATCTCCATTAATACTTTGGTGGATGTTTGTATTGGGCCTGAATTTTGCTTCATAGTGATGATTAGTAAAGGTGAAAACACTTGTTGTTTGGGTTTTGATTCATGCTCTGGTAGAACCTACTGATTGCATTTTTGTTATACTGCATGAGGATGTTCATGTCTTATGTTAGCACTTTTAACACATAAATATTTTGTAAGTATTGCTTCTGTGATAAAATATTGTCTTCCAGAAAACACAATGAATCGACGTAAAAATGTAGAAATATTTGGTCATCTCTATGGAGTTTTTTTGAGCAATATAGGTGCATAATATAAAGGTAGACCGTTGGGTTTGTTGTCCTTATTCCTTTTAGTTATATTTTTTTACCTCTTGTCGGAGCCTTTACTTTAATGGGTTAGTTTAACGTTCTTGAGCACTAGTCGATGTCTAATCATTCTTAATCTTCAGGTTATACCCTAAACTAAGTTTCATTTTGATTTACTAAGTGGTATCCTTTGAAGATCTATCATCTTCAAGTTTCATGAGTGGGACACCTAGGATTTTTGTTCTTCTTGCTCAATGATGGTGTTATTTGGGTTGTCAAGTCATGAGAGTTGTAGTGGGTGCAATCGTTCATGGCCAAAGCATGTTGCTTTTGTTCCTTCTCTTACAGATAAAGCTTATACCTTTAGTTGGTTTAAAATGCTAAGCGGTAAATATTGCTCTTATTCTGAATTCATTTGTGTGTGATTGTAAGATGTGATTATTGTTGATTAGAAATGTTGTATTCCTTGATCCTTTAAATTTATGTAGAAATTATCTTGTGTATTTAATTTGTTGCTTGATCACTTGAAGTACATGTTGTGTTATAATTCTCTCTCTTTGTCATCTTGGTTATCTTAGTATGAGTTGATCAGGTGGATTCTTGATTTTAGTATCTTGACAGAACCTTCTGGAGTTCTTTATCCTTGTGATGTTGTGTCTTGTCAATGATAGAATAGACCTCTTATAGGCATGCTCAGTAAGTACATTTAATTCATGTGGTATTGTTTCTTTGTTTTGATGGCATCAATATTTAGACTGTAACAAGGGCTCGGTTCAAAGGGACATAGGTGATAGAATTCCATTCATGTTAAGTCATTTGTGATTGTATAAAACATCCTTTAGATAGTTGATAGGATTTTGATTGTACTAAAATGGAAAATTATGGGGTGTTGAATTGACTGAGATTGTTGAAGAATGATTAGGAGTTTTTATTAATTATTTCCGTAAAAAGATGGCTGCAGTTTTAAATATCATCATATAGGAAATTATTCTCATAATGAACTCACCAATGAAATTAATTTGGTTGAATTTAATGAATTCTTTTATAGGAGGTTTTTATCTAATGAGAATTAGTGATTTCTTTTATATTGCTGACATGATATACTTATGAGCAGTCTACTTAATCACCCTTATCTTGAAATCTTGATATGTAAGTTATCTAGTCTTGTTTTAATTGACTGAATCTTCCTCACCTTACTATAGGAATTTTTTTTGGATCAACCCCATTTTCAACTCTTTGTTGGACCCTGAAATAGTATAGAAGTTGTTGAAATGTATTTAGATTTTGGTTTAACTTTCAGTGCTTATAGGTTGCTAATTTTTGAATATATATATACTGATTAGAGAAAGGTAGTTGTTCAAGAGTTGTGCTTCTTCATGAAAGCATAGAATAAGTTTAGTTGAGGGAATTGAGTTAATATTTTACTTGAAGGATAAGGTTATTATAGGACATATGAATTCCTTCCTTCCTAAATAACCATGTTTAGATGATTAGAAATTGGAAAAGAGGGCATGTTGGTGTTTGAAATAGAATCAATAGGATTGAATTAATGAGATCATATTTAAATAGTACTACTTGTTGGATCTATGAGATTTATTTTTCTTTATTCATTTTATGGAACTTCTTTTCACAAATTTTAATCTATGTTTTCACAGTTGTTTCATTAAAAAATATTTCTTTCTATAAAAAAGTTAGGTAACAACATGATGTCTTAATGTTGTCGTTCTTATCATAAACTCATTTCTCATGAACTGACTCGGACAAAAAATGTGAAGATAGTTTTCATGGATAAAAAGAATAAAAGCTTGTTGAAAGTACTTCGGTTTCATTTATGTAGTTTTTGATCGATTGCATGTTGTATTGTGAATTTTGAAAGGGTGTTTGTGGAGTTTTTTTAGTGTCCATTACTTTGGTATTCTGTATTGTGGAAAGAGGTTCTCATAACAAGTAGAAGCTTAGACTTGTAAAAATACCTGTAAAAGATATGGTTGATTGCAACCTTATTATGAGTGATATATTTATTGAATAAAATTGAGAGTTAGTTCACTTGGGGTTGACCAAGTTTGGTTTCATTGGTACTTAGTCTTAGTGCCTCGAAATAATTATTGCCCTTGATTTGTATGTCATCTTAAATGGAAAATGTTGTAACCTTGTCATGCTTAAATGATTAAAGTTATTGGTCAATTCTCGAGTTATAACTTGTATAATCCCTTTCTCGATTATGGAAACCATTGTAACTTTTTAGGCATAATAAAAACTTAGAATAATCTTCATGAAAGTTATTCATAAAATTTATAAACAAAAAATTTACCTGTGTAAAGAGAAATTGAAAG
The DNA here is from genome assembly GCA_019776745.2 of Taxus chinensis. Lineage (NCBI taxonomy): Eukaryota > Viridiplantae > Streptophyta > Pinopsida > Cupressales > Taxaceae > Taxus > Taxus chinensis. The sequence continues at coordinate 855,711,470 of CM034147.1, forward strand.
AAAGAAATATTGATTTGTAACAGTTTTTGTACAATATAATAATGAACCTAATGTCATGGCTGTAAGATGTATAATATAACTAAGAAGTTGGAAAGACGCTTTGGTGAAATAAGTATCCTAAAATATTTTTTACTATGGGTTAGCCCTAATTATAGGTGTGTACTCGCATGGTTGGCATTATGTTGTTCCTTGTTAAGAGAAAAAATGAATTTGTCTTGGTGGGTGTCGTAAGTCTTCCTGAATTCCTATGTGGGCCAATGTCGTGTCAAGATTATCTTGTGTAGTCATTGAGCTCTCTCTTGTGATGTTGTAGTAACTCCAAGTAGGCCCAAAAAAAAATTATCTGAGTTTTTCAGTGTTGTATTTGTGTGTGTTTTAGTTGGCGTTACAACATGCATAACCTCCATTACCCTCCTTTATAGTCTATTCTTAATCACTATTGTAAGTGGCTTCATTACTAATATCCCGTAATCCTCTTCCTGACAGGTTATGCTTTAGTTAATTTTAAAATTTAAATATCCTATCAATTTAAAATTAAAAAATCTCCCCAACACTTAGGTAGAGTTGAGATTTTCCTAAATGTAATGCTACTCCAATAAAGACGTTAAACCTATGTGGATCTCCAACAAGCCTATAACGAGATCCAACTAATAATGAATCTATCAATTAAACTTTGAAACTTAATGACATGACTATATATGCAAGGTAAATTTTACAGGAGATTCTTCTCTAAATCATGAATATTTATATTTTTGAAATTTTCATTTTGTGAATTTCAGGATTTGTGTGAGAGTAGTACACGACAAAAACTATGAAAACTACGAAAACTAAAAGCAAACTGCAAACACACATGTCACCAAACCTTTAATGCCACCCGTCGTTGGCAACTTACGAGAGATCATTGATTGACTTGTAGTGCCCACTTCCCTTCAGACACCTTTTGTTATTGATTTCTTTACTGTCGACTATACTTATGGATATTATTGTAGCTTTTGATTTAGCATGATGTTAGATGTTAGAGTTACTAGACTATTGCTAATTTCGATTCATACATGATGCGTGTGGATTATTAGAGATATTTTATATTGATGTCAATATGATGTTGACATGGTTATAATTATATATTTCAAACATGTGATATTTCTTCATATTGAGTAGACCTAGACAATTGAACTAATCTTATAATCATATGGGTATTGATGAAATGTTGAATCGAGATGTCGTTAGAAATTGTAAATGATATCGTAATTGATTAGATGATGATTTGATGCATATATAGATGATTGTGGATTTATATTACATATTTTATCTTGGATGTTTTAATGTGGCCATGAGGCCGAAGGACGTATTTATGTGTTTTGCAGGTAAATTTTTTACACAAAAAACAATGGGGGGATTGGAGACCAACCACATTGGAATTCTAGGTGAATTCAACAACGGGTCACCATGGAAACATGTGTTTTTGTGTGTGTTTGAATTATTGTTAGGGGGAAGTTGTGACCAAGGGGTTATGTGTTGTCCTTTATTAAGTTTACTTTATTTAATGTAGTATGTGATTTTAGTGATGTAATTTCCTTGTTTTAATTATTTAGAAAATGATGTATTCTTCCCCTTTATCTTATTGGGTTTAAGTGTCTCAATTAAAGTTAACTAATTATGGATATGATCCAAAAGTTTTCATTTATTAGACTAGATGGCTCTTGGGTTTTGTCTTGTAAGATTGAGTTCTTGTGATCTTGATTATTGTACACTCTACCCCCTCATGGAAATTCAAATTTTGTCTTAAGGGCCAATTTTGAAGGCTTGTGGGACAAGTTAAACTTGTCCCACACCTCTTAAATTTCTATGCAAACCCTACCTATGGGTTTGGGGGGTTAAAAATAAACCCCATTAGGTGTTTTGGGCGGATAAAAAAGAAAAATGTTTATTGCATTTTCTTTCTTGTAATTAATTTTGTCCGTTAGGGGGTGTGGGCTTTGTTTGTGTGTGTAAGTAACTTGTCATTCCTCTCACCCACCAATTTATGGTGCATTGGGTTTGAGGTTTGACTTATGATGTGGAGTTGAGGATGAGTGACATGGCATCCTACATGGAGCCACCTCACCCTCCTCTCCCCCTTTTCTATTTATTCAATTTCTTTTGCTTGTTTGGGGGTTACTTGATTATTTTGTGCTCTTGCATTTCTTGGAGTTAGAGGATTTTTGAGAGATTGTGGTCTTTTTGGGAGTTTTTTGGTGATTTATTTGGTTTGAAGAAGCTTGAGATTGACTCTTGGAACAAGCTCTTCTATGGAAAGGTAGGAGCTTTACTATTGCTTATGTCTTTCCTTTATTTTGTGTTTGTGTGCTTGTTTCTTTTTTTTGAGCTTGTGGGTGCTTGGAATGCTTGTTGGGTGCTTGGGTATATTGCCTAAGTGTGGTGTTGGAGGGGACTATGGGGAGAATTCATGTAGGGATGCATAAGATTTATTTCATGTTTTGGAGGGAGTTTGGGTTGGGTGCCCCACCTTGGACAAGAAATGATTACATTTCCTACTTGTTCTTGTGTAAGGGAGGCATAAGAGTATGTGGGAGGCATAAGAGGTACTTGAGGGAGGAATAAGACTATTTAGGGGGCTTTAGATATATATTGGAGGTTTTTAAGGTAGGAACCCATTTCCCATTGGGAGACATAAGTGGCCTCCTCATAGGTTCATGCTCCTTTGGCTTTCAATTTTAAGCCTTGTTTATTTTGTTGTTATTCCTTCTTGTGTTTGTAGTTTGAGTTGAATGTGCATTTGCAATGGTTGTGAAATACTTGGTTTGTGATGTGGAAGCTTGTTGTTGCCATGTGTTTGAATCACCTCTCATTGTAATGTGGTTGGGGCTCGAGGGCCAATGAGGAGGATGGCTACTCCTCCTCATTGGATATTTTAGTTGGGTTGAGAGTGTTTCCTCTCCCCCCATTTTGTTGTGGATTAAGAAAATCATGAAGGGGACTCTCTTGTTGGTGTTGGGAAGCTTGGATATTTTGTTGGAATCCTTCGGAAATTCATCGTTGTAAAAATCCTTTTTGTTATTCCCACTTAGAGTGGAGGAAATTGTAATATTGCTTTCATTTTAGCTTTCTTTTTTTTATAATTTTTCCCCACTTTAAGTGGAAGATGTTGTATTAATCTTTTCAAGGGAAGTTGTACTGATTTTTATTATCATAGTTGTGATGTATGTGGAAAGGAAAGACTCTTTAGTGAAATAAGTTTGAATAATAAAAGTGTGTTGGAAATTTGTATTGAAAAAAAAAGAGGGTTACTTCTTTGTATTCGATGATGTTTATAAATTAGTGAAGGAGTTAAGATTGTCCATCCTCTTATATTGGTAGAAAGACATTCTAAATTTGTATGTTGGATTAGAAGGAACTTAAAATTAAAATTATCCTCTAATTGGCAAATGAAGTAGATTAATTTCTATTTTTTTAGTATGTAGTTTCTCATTTAAAATTATTGTAAACCATTTTAAATTGTTAAAGGAAGTGGAATCAAATTCTTTCTACACTCTACACAATATTTGTTTAAATTTTTTTATACGGAAAGGAAACTTTGTGAAAACTTTTACTTACAAATCTTACTATCAATGGATGTATCACCACTTATTGATGGTATATTAATATTTTAGATTTTTAATTATACTAACTAATATTAATATTAATAAATCTATTCATATTAATACAAGTTGATCCTAATGTATTATTAGTGGAGTTATATTGTTAATATTAGATTAATATCATTATCATTTTTATTAATTGTAATATATATATATATATATATATATATATAAAACTTAAGTATTAAGCTATAAAAAAAAACCAAACTAAAGCTTTCATGCCTTCAGGGCTGCGGCCTGCGTGGATTTAAATTTTGGGTGGGGTGGGGTTTGGGGTCGCTGACCGGTCCCCACCCCCCAAAACATTATAAACTAAACAAATAGACAGTGGGGTCGAACCCCACCCCTAATACAAACACTGTATACTCTCAAACCTGTGCACATTTTCCATGGCCTGTACATTGAGTTATATATATATATATATATATATATATATATATATATATATATATATATATATATATATATATTAGGTTGTATATATACCCTATCAAAATGAAAATTCATACTAAATATAGCTTTATAAATAAAATGGGGCAAAACCCACAAGCCATTTGGGCAAATCAAAGAAAACTATGCTAAATGAAATATACAAATGTATTAAAACCTTAGGAGAGGGTGTAAGCAAATTAAGAAAATAAATGGAACAATTAGGCCTCTCTAAAAGCTTGCGATGACCTCTAATGGATTATCTTCCTCCTCCAAGCAACTTGCAAAAATAAAGAACCAAGTGGAAATGAGAAAGGAGTCTTATTGTGTAAAATTTAGGGTTAGTGGTTGCCTTCTTCATCCTAAATGAATCCATCCAAGGGATGAGATTAATCCCTACAAAAATTAGGTGGAGAGTGGGTGAGTGGAGATTACCTTTTTAATTTAAATGTTTTAATTTCAAAACATGAGTTGACTTTTAAAGGGGTCACTTTATGGGGTGAGGGAATGTTTATTGTAACTCCATATAAAATGGGGACCTTGTTAATTATTTGAACATTGTGGATTTAAATACCTTGGGTATTTATTTATTTTGGCCCCTTTAACCCCTTAAATTTAAATATAGAATATTTAACTATAGTAGGAATATAATTGATTATTAAACTAACACTTAGAGAGAACTTAACCATGCTTGAGATAATTATACTCATTAGTTTTAGTGTTGGTTTAATATCATTATAACGGGAAAAAATAATCTATTAAATATAATTTCCTAGAAACGTCATTGTGAAAACCATTGTTTTGAAACCTTTTGTGGGCACGCTTTTCAAAAAAAATTATTCCACAATTTTTCTAGTTAACCCTAGGTTGTTCTTGGGTCTTGTGGGACAATTTTGTTTTGGGCATTACATAACCTCTAACCGCTATTTTTTCTCCATCCTCGAATGAAAGGCAACTAACTTAGCTTGATTTGGCTTTGAGGCTCTTTGAATAATTCATCCCCATAACGTGGACATCACATACAAGTGAAAATGCATCCATTTATTGAAAAGTGAGGCAATTTTTTTGACTCTTAAGGACATGAACTATGAATTTCCATGATGAATTATAATTGAAATTAACATGACTTGTACAATATTTAATGAAAAATAATGACTGAATATTGATATTGCAGTGCTAACTATAAAATAACAGTAACATATAATTAGAGAAATATATATAAGAAAAGAAGTGTGTGAATGTGTTGGTTGAGGGTGGTGGAGTGTTGCAGACGGGCTGACAAAGAACATGGGCACCCTTAATGGCAAGTCAAACCTGTCATTTTTCCTTGCATGATAATAAAAAAACTTTAATTTTGATCTAGGCACCTCAACCACGTCAGAAACCCAAGTAAGCATTGAAAATTTAGCAAAAAAATGGATGGTTTCAGCAGATTCCTTTTCCCTATGAGGAAACGACCTCTTCCTACCACTAGTTTTTGGTGTAGGTAGAAGAAGATTGAGGTGATGAGGTGCTTCAGATGTTGGTCTCTAACTTGATCAGTTCGGCCTTTGTCGGCTTCCACCCAGCCTGCACTGAAGGAGGATTTTTCAGATGTTTTATTGCAAGTGCTCTGGCATATATGCAAGGCAATGTGGAATCACGCATTTGGAATTTTAAATGTTTGACTAAATATGCCTGAAATGTGGCATCATGGACTGTAATGATTGCTAGATAGGCATGAAACATGTTTATTGAAAAGGCTTAGAAATTTCCAAGCAAATGCTATTTCCAGGTGTAAATTAAGCCTCCACAACCTTTTTCAACTTCCTCCCAGCCTATGTTGTATGGTTAAGAGGTTTTTTGCATGAATGGAGGCACTCCTTCTGTTGCTTCCATGAAAAATTGAGATTTAACTCCATGAAAGGATATATCATGTCGGAAAAATTTTTGATAAGGTATAGATATGCAAGTTTGTATGATTCTTATGTGATGTATATTCATTGTATATCTATCCAAGTGAAGCCAGTAATAATAGATTATCCTTACAATAGCATCTGGCTGCAGTTGAAGAAGTTATCAATGACAGATATAATAAATTCTTTGAGAATAATGTTTTGAGAAACCAGTGCTCACATAAACTAGCAGTTGAAGCAGAGGCCTTTCCAAAATGAAAGCTTATGCCTCCAACACCAATGTTAGATCACTCTGCATTGTGCATGTTGATTGATATCTTCTATCTTTGGTAGTGGTTCTCATTATTCATGTTTCAGTTATTTACATGTCCTTGATTTGTATACTATGGAATGGTCACACCTACAATAACTCCTGTGATTTTCTTATTCTTAGGGTTGTGCACACTGGTGTCATAATAGGTGAAACACTGGTATATTATAGGTGGAGGAGATAACATGAGAGGTGTATCTAATATCCTCTAGGAGATCATTGCAGGATGTGATCAAATGGGTTTATTTATATGGCCCTAAAACTTGCTCAAGAGAATGTGATTGATAGAGCTTAAACAAAATTCCAAAACCTTGGTCATCACTCCTCCCTATCTATGCCAATGAGAGCCTTGATACAAGGTATGCACAAGTTACTTTTGTTGTAACACTTATACAAACTTCCAATCATATGCTCAAAGGGGGTGTAAAGCCTAGCCACTAGAGCCAGCCTGTGCCAAACATGAGAGCTTTAAACAGGGTAATAGATCTACACAAAAGAAAAAAAATAAAAAAAATTGAAATCCAGTTTTTACTTTTGTATTGGGTGTTTTAGTTGCAAATTCTCTGATAAACATGTATGAAAAAAAAGGAAGCATTCAGATGGCTCACCAATGGGTTAACATATTGCTTAATGCCAATATAGTTTCATGGATCAAGACGACTACTTGGAAATCATATAATGCTTTTCTAATGAGGCATGGATGCATGGCGAATAGTTTGGGTCTTCATGGGACAATCTGACATGATTTCACAACAATGGTGGTCTCGATGGATCGTGAATGTAAAACACCTAGATCCCTCATACCCACTTTGGTCATCATTCCTAGGCATGGTTCATCTCTCCTCATCTCTCATAAATTTTGTTCTTTAGTTTTCCTTTTTGCAACAAAATGAAGTTTTAAAATTGAAGGATTTTCATATATTATACTGTATAAAATAAACTTGTTTTAAAAATAGTAAAACCGTATATCGTAACTTACAGGATCCAATATTGTTTGGTAGACAATAAACTTGAACCCTCACTTCATGATTATCTAGAAAATGTCGCAACCAAAATAGATTACTACAGTACCCTTTTCTATCGAATAGGTTGAAGTTGAGTTCCCTGTAAACCATTTGACCACTCCCTTGTTTAAATGCAAAGTTTTTAAGACTCGAAGTAACCTAACCAGAAAGGAGATGTTAGGTTTCCTACGTGTACCTTGTTATGTGAGGTGTCACTTCAATATCTGGATCAACCTTGAATGAAAATTTGTGATATTTTTGATGCCCTTATAGGAGCCTCGTTACTACTGTTTTGCAGTGGTAGGAATCTGCTAAATCTAAAAAGTTGGCTTTCATTTTGAACCTGCCATTTGAAACCTGGATAGAGAAATTATTATTCGCCTTTGCAAACCTCTGAGTACTTTTACTAGACAATTACCTGAAAAACTTTGGTTCAGAAAAATAACATTCAAGGTTAGTTTGGAAAAGGCATTTTGTAGGCCTCCGGTCATAGTTTGAAAAGGTTAAACTGGACCAATTACACGACTTGTTGCTGTAGAAAACATGTCGCCATTTGAAAACTGTTTTCTAGTTCTCAGTCTCGTCAACTCTGATGAATTCTCCTTATATAGGGGAACTTGTAGGAAGTTCCTTGTTGTGCATTCATCCATCGAACGTCTATTTTGGACGTGGTTTTCTGATCCCTCAAGCGCACTTTTGATCATTAACAACTAGCTCATTTATGACCGACGACCTAAAAAACTAGCCGCAATCGTAAAGCATGTGTTCACCAGTTCTTAATTCTGTCAGTTCCTATGAACTCTTGGTATATAAGTGGGCATGTAGAAATTTAACTTTGGTGTGTTTTCTCATTGGAATACAATGTTTGAAAGTGGTTTCTTACCCCTTCGAGCCTGTTTTGAACATTTTTGTAGCTAGCAGGAAAATGTAAAAAGGAAGTTGTAGGACCCCTGTTGGGTTGCCAAACCACCGTGGAAGACTTCAGACACATGTAAATAACTATTTGAAAACTCCATAGTGTAACTTGTTGTGTGAAATAGAACTTTTGACAAAATGGTGTTTCTCTCTCTCCTTTCTCTTTCTCTCTCCTTGGTTACGAAATGAAGTGAAATGAAGTGAAATGAATTCATGTTTCTAAACCTTTTCTTTCAAATGTAAATTATAATTATTATTATATGTAAATGGGGAACTGAAAAACATTAATTATGTTAGATTAGGGTGGATTCCATGCCAATGATTTATCACTAATTTCATGCTCACATGGTTTTGCAGGATGTAAGAAAGATGGCAAAAAGGCGATGTGTAATTCATTATTTCTTATTGTAATTTATATAGGTCATTGTAAAATGAATATATGTATAATGTAGTATTTTGTTACAGAAAAGTTATATTTGAAATTTGCTAATATGTATGAGATGCTATTTTTAGGGATATCTTAGGAAATGTGCATTAATCACAAGTTCAATTTGATTTATAGTTGCGTATGGTAAAAGGGTTTGATATATATATATATATATATATATATATAGTAAATGAATTTGAAGTTAATATACTTGTAATGTAGTTTCAGTGTTTAATAAATGATTAATTAATTACTAGGTTGTATTCTTACCTCGTAAATGTAATAAAGAAGTTTCAATCGAAACACTCAACCCTAACATAAGATTCATCCATAACTTGTCTTCATGTGGGATCCTTCTTAGTGTGGAAGAAATTGAAAACCGTAGAATGAACTTAAACTTTGCACTTGATTAAACCTCCTAGCTTTATGTAAATAAAACCCCTAGTTTGGGTTTACGTCATAGTCGTTATGCTTAGCAACATTATCATGAACCCATCTTTTAAGAACGACATGGTCCAACGTTATACAGAGTATGTGGTTTCCTTCTAGTTTTGGTAACTGCGAGGAGAATGTCTTCTCTTTAGGTTTGACACCATGTTGAGTGGTGAAGACCACTTTGGAAGTCACCTTATGAGTCCTTGTTCGAAGCAATGACTATGCAATGTAACCTTACCATCTGTGGAGTAAGTAGAGCTATTACTCCCTTAATATCCTTTTGGATAGTCATGTCTTACAAAATTAGATGTAGAAATTAACTTCTTCTACGAATAAATACCTGTTGGTTCTAGATGACATAAATGGAGATCATGAAATAGTTGTTCTAGGTCTTAAACTCTTGTTAATGAACTCCTTAGTTCCTCTCAATTAAATGTGTTACCATGCTTCTAACAACATAACACCTTGGTCTTTCATGAAGGTTTTTTAGCATAAATATGTCCTCTCACCTTAAACTCTTTTATAGTTGAGGCATAGATTCTTATGTGCAATTGGAATTAAACTAAACCTCAGTTGATTGGGAAGTTAACTTGAGGTTCATGTGTAGTTATAGCACTTCCAATCATATACTTGTTCAAGATGTTGGTCAAATACTTTCGTAACTCCTTTTGTTATAAAACTATGCTAATAATGAGACCATAGTGTGATGTAAGAGTAAATCATATAAGAGTAAAAAACTATTTGAGATTAGGAATAATGTCACTCTTGGAGTCCTTATAACTTAATTAAACATTTTCATGTGTTACAAAGAATATGAATTGCCTTGGTGTGATCAAACTTTGAGAAAACAAAAATCAAAAGATATATATATATATATATATATATATATATATATCTAAACAACATTTTTGTTGTGGGAATGTTGAATTGGGAAATAAAGATACCGAGATCGAACAATGTTTATGGCAAAAAAGGTATCTTGAATCTAAACCACCCCTCCCCTTAAATCCTAATATTGCTTTCTGGACATCACATCAGATTCACTTGAGTTACAAGGGTAACAATGTAGACATTGAATAAACATTTGAGAAGCATATTCTTAACATAAGAACAAGATAATTAAAGTACTTTATATGCAATTCAAATTATGCCAAATAAGTATGTAAGTTATGGGAATTTCCATAAAGGATAAAAAGACAACTTAAAATGGTCGAACTGTAAATTAAATGTGGAATGAACTTAAGAATCTGTAGGAGGAAAAAGGAGAAAATTATCCTTGCATAATAATGTTCTTGGAATGTTAATCGTAACTAATATGCAATTAAAGAAATGATGTGTTGTGGGTTTGCCAATGAGTCCTTTTCTTGTGGTTTGGTCATTTCTAGTATTCATTCATTGGGAAAAGTGTGGCATCGACATGTCTATGGTGTTGTCTTGTGTCTATGTGAGTTGATGACTTGTAAGTGTCGTATGTGTCTTTGAGTTTCTCTTCTTGGAGCCCTTGTGGTGTTGTGTAGTGAGCAATGTAAGTAAAAAAAAATTATCCTGGTATTTTACTGTTGTATTTGTGTGTGTAAAATGTTGGCGTTACATTTGGTATCAGAGTGGAGGTTCATGATCTCAAACCTCTGGGCTAGATTGGAGTTGTGATGGTGTTGCATGATGGTGGTGGATATTGGAAGAGTAATGTGATATAAGTGTGATGTGAACAATGTTGTAATTGTGATATTATGAATGCACATGTTGTGCATGTCACTTAGTGCATGATTGTTGTTGTGTTGATGTGTTGGAGATGAGATTATTCTCCCTCATTTTTGTGGATTCAATGAGGAATTCACGTGTGATGTACCGCCTTATTGTGTGTGAAAAAGAATTTTATTGTTGATTACAGAGTGTTGGAGCATTATGACATTATGTGATATGTAGGTGTGTTGATATGTTGTATGATAAGATTGGAGTAAAGTGAATTAGATTGTATCATGATGTCATCACTATATTGTGAGGAATCATGTGCATCACCATGTTGTATTGTGGTTGACTATATGTTGTAAAGTTAGACATTGTGTTCCTCATACGTATAATTCATGTAATATGTGATGGTTCATATCGTGATTTAGGGGATATGGTGAGTGTATGATCCCTATTGTACAGTGATTGCACTTTGGGTGTAGAATGTGGTAATGTGATGTATCGTAACCTGTGAAAGTAATGATTGTGTTTTACCCTTTATATATACCATGCATAAGATGCTATGGTTAATTTTTGTGAATCACCATTGTGTTAGTGATGTAGTTATGTGTTATGTTGTGGATCCTACACTAACCGACCCTAAGAAAAATCAGTAAAAAGTGTATGTTTGGAGTGAGGAAATGTGTACCATTGACCAGTCACTCGAGCCAAGTACGAGATAGGAAGTGGTGCATTACATAGGCTGAAAACCCACTTTTTTTCATTTGGTATGTGTGGCACTTGCTCAATGGGTGTCATACATATTGTGTTTCGCGGACACCTTAGGCTCAGTAGATGGTGACTTGTACTCCTTTCTCTCTCCTAATATGGTTATCATATGGATTAAACCTATGTGATTTTCACTATGTTGAGCCTTGTCGAAGTGGTGGCGGGATGATTCAGATAGAGATGATGACAGTTGTACTATTGATATGATATTTTATGAGCTGAGGCTCGATGTTTCTGAGTGCCAACAACTCATTGAGTACCCCCCCTTGGTGGCTGTATAAGGCCACATAGTTATCATAATGTGCTATTACTATACATGTATTTTATTCGTAAATCGAGCACTTTCCATTTTCTTGCTAGAACCATTAATTTTCTTGATTGACATGTTCTTATATTTTGGGAATTTATTTGGTTGTTGCACTAACATGAAAATTTTTTGCACTAAATATGGTTATTTGCCAAATTTTTTTGCTTAGATTTAATTTTTTTTTTTAAGTTTAATTTTTTTAATAGCCTAGCCCAAGGCTTTAGATCTTTCCACTTGGCATTTGAATGGTTTGTTATGTTGGTTCTAATGTTGTAATGTATTGGAATAGGGTCATGGGATTCACCATGGAGTGGTGAGACCTATGGACCTGCTTCATTGTATCGAGGTACGCCCCAAGGAGTTATAGATAACTAGTGGGTTATTGAACCATGAGTTATTATGTCACTTGGGTTAGAGGTGTTTGGACCTTACGTGCCCAGGGCCATAGGGTGACCGACCTCTTTTTGTGGAGCTAAAAGGAAAATTTATCTTTATTTTATTTTTCTTGAGGAGGCATAATAGACACGTGAGGGAGGTATAAGACACTTGAGGGAGGAATAAGAGACACTTGAGGGAGGCATAAGAGACTTGGGGGAGGCATAAGGAAATTGTGTGGGTGTGATTGATTCTTTGGGAGGTATATGGAGTTTCTTTGTGATGCATGGGAGGTTTATGTGGTTGTATTGTTATGCTTTGGGAGGTATGTGGAGTTGTTTTGTGATGCTTGAGAGGATTATATAGTTGTTTCTAGATGCATTGGGAGGCATATGGAGTTGGTGGTGCTTTGGGAAGTATATGGAGTTGTTTTGTGATGTTTTATGTATTATTGGTGTTATGATTTATGTGTACTCCTGTGAGTCCGGTTGTGTTTTGTGATGTTGAGGATTGATGTTCCTCATTGTTGGTATGATGTTGTTTCCATCTTGACCCTATATAGCTATAGTTATGGTTTTGAGTTGTTTGAAAACTTTATATGTGTACCTGTTGGGAATTCCATGTTGAATTAGTCTACTTATGTTATGGGTACTATTATGTCGAGAGAACATGTGTGACAAGTACTATGTTGTGAGAGATATGTATGTTTTGTCCATGGGTTAGTTGAGTTCTTCTGATGTGATACAGTCATGGAAGTATGTAGAAATATGTCTTTTGAACCATTAGTGTTTTGTTTATCCCTAATGTGGTATTGTGATGTCAATTCTATTAGGCACCTACGAAAATAAGACAACTAAAATCTTAAATAGTGAAATACTAAGCATTGAGATTAATAAATACTTTAAAGGAAGAAATACCAATCTTCTCATAACATTAAAAGTTTAATAATTTTCAAACCTTCCCTTCTTCCTTGTGGTCACACTTTTTAAACAAGTAACGTTTCACTAGTGACATAATATGTTGGTTGTTTCCTCCTTGCTCATGAGAACCTCTTCTATCTTGGTATTAAGTCGCATCGAGAGCGATGCTCTTATAAGGGGAGGGAAATGTAGTGCCAACTATAAAATAACAGTAACATATAATTAAATAAATATATATAAGAAAAGAAGTGTGTGAATGCATTGGTTGAGGGTGGTGGAGTGTTGCAGGAGGGATGACAAGGAACATGGGCACCCTTAATGGCTACTCAAACCTGTCATTTTTCCTTGCATGATAATAAAAGAACTTTAATTTTGATCGAGGCACCTCAACCATACAGAGACCCAAGTAAGAATTGAAAATTTAGCAAAAAATGGATGGTTACAATAGATTCCTTGTCCCTATGAGGAGACTACCTCTTCTTGCCACTAGATTTTGGTGTAGGGAGAATAAGATTGAGGTCATGAGGTGCTTTATATTTTGTTCTCTAACCTGATCAGTTCGGCCTTTGTCAGCTTCCACACAGCCTGCACTGAAGGGGGATTTTTCAGATGTTTTATTACAAGTGCTCTGGCAGATATGTAGGCAATGTGGAATCACGCATTTGGAATTTAAAATGTTCAACTAAATATGCCTGAAACGTGGCATCATGGAATGTAATGATTTCTAGATAGGCATGAAACAGGTTTATTCAAAAGGCTTAGAAATTTCCAAGAAAATGCTATTTCTAGGTGTAAATTAAGCCTCCATGACCTTTTTTAACGTCTCACTCCCTTTCCCCATCTTATAAAAATTTCTTCTCTAGTGAGAAATTTCTAGCTTTTCCACAGGGTCAGTGGAGTGCCCCTGTTGGATCTCTAGTCAAAAGGCCACCATTGAAATCCACTTTTTCATGCATGCACATATGGAAGCTGCACCGTTCAAGTAGAGGGACTTAAATTGCCATAGCATTGGCTTGAAACCCACTGATTTGTCCACAAGACAAATTTTCTCGCCAACAATATAAATAGCTCAATGAACTCCTATAAGTAAGGAGTCAAGGCTAATCTCAAAGTCCTCTAAATATGCCAAATATCTCTCAACTATGAGTTGTGCATTACAACTATTTTGCACACTAAATTATTATTCTATAATTATTAAAAACCTACTACTACCAAATAACCCAAACCACTCCTAAGTGTTCACACTATGAACAATATTTCTGTAATAGAAACTATGCACCTCGGTCAAAATCGTGGGTATACAATACATGATAGCTTGAATCTTAGAAGCATAGAATGCGATACCTTCCCTAGAAATGATGTGGATCAAATATTGCTTCTTTGTCTGAAATAATGCACACTTCTCTAGGTTCCCATAAAGCTACTACTCTCGAAGACACTGAAGATCCTGGAAAAGGTGCTCATATTGCTCCTCATGCATATGTCAATATATCAGAATCTCATCAAGGAAAATGAGCACGAAGTGATCCAAAAATGTCATGAAAACCCCATTTATCAAGCTCATGAGAACCGCAGGGCATTTTTCAGATCAAAAGGCACTATTGTGAACTCGTAGTGCCCATATCTCATACAAAAGGTTGTCTTAGAAATATCAGCCTCTGTGATCCTCAGCTAATGATATCCTAACTTAAGATCTATCTTGAAGAATACTATGGCCCCCTTCATCTAATCAAATAAATATTCAATGCACAGAAGGGGTAACGATTCTTGATCGTTACTTTGTTCATCTGGTGATAATCAATTCACAAATGCAGAGAACTATCCTTATTCTTTACAAAAATTACCAATACACCCCAAGGGGATACACTAGGATGGATTAGGCATTTATCTATAAGGCCCTTAAGCTACAACTTGAGCTCTCAGAGCTCATAGGTAGTCATCTAATAAGGTGCTCGTGAGATATGCTTTTCCCTCAAAACCAAATATATGTGAAAATATCTTTCATGTGGGGGAGGTAACCCCAGTAGATCCCCTGAAAAGACATCAGAAAATTCTTTCAAGATGTGATGGTCATTAAGAGATGGCCCACTATACTCATCCTCAGATCTGTCACTAATCATAACAACATACATTTGAAAACCTCATCACACACACCTCTTAATATGTATAATGAAGTTGGTGCATATGGAAATGGGCCTCCTAACTCCTACTATCACTAACTCAACTCCCAAATCTTCTATACATGATATAGTCTAATGGTAATAGTGCACTCTAGATTTGTGTACAGACAACCAGTCCATGCCCAAGATGACTCCATATGAACCCAAGGGAAGGATACAAAGATCTGAGGTAGTGGTGAAGGGTCCCAAATAATTTACAAACTCCTTAACTAAGGAGTCTAAAAATATTTTGGCTCTAGAATCCATGCATATGTCCCAAATTAGACCCTGCCTAAGTGCCAACAACCTGCAATGATCTACTAAAGATGGTTCAATAAATGAATCAGACGAACTAGAATTAAACAATATAGAGGCACGAATACCACCAATGCTACCTATAGTCTCTATCATGGTAATTTGGTGCTCATCCTGGAGTTTATCGACTGCTACATAGATCTAATGGCTACGTTCCATGTCATCAACTGTAGGATCTTAAATTTGTGCCTTACCCTTGTTATCAGGGTTATGTGGGAACTCTCTCTAATGGTGTCCAACAACGCAACAACCATAATAGTTGCCTGATCCTCTCCAGTGAGATGTAGCTCTAGCTGATATTCTAGAGGTTTATGCCATAGATCCTGATGATCTAGATATGGACTGCTGAGGTCTCTACTGACGAGCTCCTGTTGACTGATCTCTTGGTGCACCCTATGTCCTACTAGGACCCCTAGGAGGATGCACCATACTTTCTCCCCTATGAGTGTCAAATATCTAAGTAGGTCTGAATGGTGGATGAGTCTACTTCTACTACTACTGTGGTGGCTTGAATGGAGACTATGGAGAACCATGTCCACCATGAGGAGGAGGAGATGACCCCCTCGACCTACTATCCTGCATTTTTTAGATACGGCTCCATACTTTTTCCTTGGCTTGCTGAGTCTTCCGTTGCATCTCCTTTATAATGTAGGAATTCTCCATGACCTCTACTAAGGTCTATGGGAAATGAATGTGTACCACACCTCCCATATCCAAATTCTTTCCCCTGATGAACATGTGAATCCAAACCTCCTCATCCTGCATATAGTCGACATACTAGAGTAGGTCTAGGAATCAAATCTCAGACTTGTTGGCATAATTAATACATTGTTATATGTATAACCGACCTATCAGTTACAGGTGGTTACCTGCTAACTGAATTCTCTCCTGTATTAATACTCTCATACATTGTGAATAAACTTATTCAAACATTTTACATTGCTCCTGTGCTAACAATGGTATCAGAGCAGGTCGAGGTCGTGCGTGGAGGAAGAGAAGAAGAGCAGACTCCCGCGTGAGTTCCCTGTCCTATTTTTTTGGAGTAATCTTTTGCTGTGCGTGCCTGGTTAATCCGTGAGGAAACGCCGCCAAGGAAGGCGCGTGGGAGAAGAAAGAAGACTACAGGACGAAGCAGGTAGTTGTGAAACCGTTTTCTATTCATCCCTGTCCACGTTCTTCTTGCTCACTCATATATGCGTTGTCTCAAAGGGGAAGAAGATTCATTTAAAAAACAAGGGCATTATCTGTAGTCTTGTAAATCCTCCTGACGCCGCCAAAGCTACTACTACCAAAGATGACGACGCCGATTATGAAGAAAACGGGAATGTCAATGTGGAATTAGGCAAATATCAGTCGGAAAACCCTGATAAAACAGAGAGATTCACGGCTATATTGAAACAGTTTATGCCTGACCAAATGGGGAGATATGAATCTTTTCGAAGGTCTGGGTTTCAGAAGGAAAATATGAGAAGGCTGTTACAAAATATAACCGCTTCAAACAAAATGAGAAGACCATACCTGTGCGCAGCAACAACATGAAGAATTCTATTGTATTTCATGTCTGGCAATGTGGCATCAATCATTAAAACTGATCCAAGTCTGCCTGCAAGTTATCCCATCAACAACCATTTCTCGGTGTGTGAGGAAACAGCAGTGACCGGAAGAGTAAATAGTCAGGCGTGTGAGCGTACTCAGAGGAGGATACCCGTGGTACAAGCCCACAGTTCAAGAATTCAAAAAAAAGAAGAATCAGTCACCAAAGAGGGAGAAGAGAGCATGTGGCAATGACCACAGACCAACTTATTAGCACTGTGCGGAGTTTGACATGAGTGGCATCGACCACCAAAAACCCAGGTGTGCGTTGGTAGAATCCTTCCCCCAACATCTTCTCAACTGTTGTTCACAGACCATGCAATACATTAGCAAGCGCATCATACAAAAGATCAGGAGACATGTGGAATTTGTTTGAATCAAATCGGAACAAAACGAGATTAAGCCCCTTCATTCATTCATCAAATTTGCTATCAAAGATGGACGCGAACAACCAGCCTATGATCCCATGCAACAGTCTGAGAGCATGAAAGTCATGCCCAGGGATGTTAGCAGCATTGCAAGCAACCATAGAGACATGCCGCATTTGAGAGAACCGAAGAGCATCGGTATCTACTCTTAGCCAGTTTCCAAAACTTGCAATCTGAGGACATAATGGACTGAGTCTTGTTTGACATATAGACGGAGAAGAGTTGTGTCGATCCAGATGACAAATGCGAGATTAAATGCCCTCAGGCACATCTGTGGTGCACCACACGAGCTTTCGAGCTCACTTCTTCATCTATTTTTCTACAAACGAGAGCACATCTGTCATAGAGATTCAAGAAAATCCAGGCACAGTCCTTGTTGCAAGAAGCAAATAGGACATGTCACGACGTAACAAGATGATGAATCTGGGGTAGATTTGTAAAAACAATGTATTAACGGGGGGAATGTTGGCATAATTAATACATTGTTATATGTATAACCGACCTATCAGTTACAGGTGGTTACCTGCTAACTGAATTCTCTCCTGTATTAATACTCTCGTACATTGTGAATAAACTTATTCAGACATTTTACATTGCTCCTGTGCTAACAAGACTCAGTTACAATCATGGATGCTTGACGGAGGTCATGGAACTTGTCTGTCCTCTTCTAAATAAACCTCCAGGATAAGTACTTGCTCACAAAATGATCATCAAAGAGCTCCTAGGTAACTATATTTTAGTCAACGTGGAGCTTCTACTCCTTAGTCCTCCACCAGACACCTGCTCCATCCCTCAGAAGATGGATCAGAATATGAGCTTTCATGTTGATAGTACATGGGAAGAGCTTGGAGCACTTGCTTAAGCTAACTAACCAGGCCTCTTCCTGAAAACCACCTATATCTCCAAAATAGTGAGATGGGTGTAGCTTCAGGATCTCCCTGATATGGTTTGCAACAAATAAATGCTCTAGGTCTCTCTGCATGCTCCTCCCTATGCCTAGGGCTTCAAGATCTGTTCCTGTGTCCTAAAATACTATTTCTATGTCCCCTCTATGGTGACTCTACCCTAGCCGACTCCATGTGGAATTTCTCTGCCCTATGCTCCTCACTGTGTTGAGGAGATGCACGAGCCTCCACTGATGGTTCCCTATCCTATCTGGTAGGTCTTCCTCCTAAGGACCCTCCATGTATAGTGGCATTGATATCTTGAAGCGTCTGTAAAATATGAGGTAGAATGGCCACTACAACCTGATTTGGAGGTGACAAGTCTAGATCTACATGCAAGAACCCCTTGTCTAGTCCACACCTCCTGCATAGACCAAGGAAAGAGTTAGTTCACCATTATAGGTTTTGTTTCAGTTTTCTAAGTTTACTATATTATACAATTATCAGAGAATTTTGTTTTCTAGGATTTAAATTTTTTTTTTCCCTAGGTTAAATGGTAATGTCTTGTGTTTTCTAGTATGCCAAAGTGTCCAAGATTTGAACACATAGATCTAATACCAAGTGTAATGCCTGCTAAATTTTCCCACACGAAACCCAAGAACAACCTAGGGCAAGCTAGAAAAATTATGAATTTTTTTTTTCAAAATTGTGCCCACAAAAAGTTTTGAATTAAAATTTATCACATCATGTTTCTAGGTCACTTTTAATTAATAATATAAATTTACTTATTTAGTCCCCATTATAATAATAATAATGCCCTCGATACTTATGAATAAACCAGGTTAGTCTAAGGCTTGGTTTAGTTTCCCCTAAATTTTATCTTGATAAAATTTAATTTACACCATAGCCAAACTTGCACAAAATAAACCCATGGGTAAAGGGGTATATTTAATTAAATACTAAATTTATTTTAATCCCATAAGGTGATTAGGTCTAAAAACAAATAATAAGATCCCTAATTTAACACAAGGGTTAGAAGAATCAACCTACCCCTTACACAAATGAAGTGACCCCTTAAAAAGTCAACCAATGCATTATAAATTTAGAATTTGAATTTTACTCAACAACTGCCCACCTACTTTTTGTAGAGATGAATCACCTCCATTGGATGGTTTCATTTGGGGCCACAAGGTCAAAGGATTTCACCAACCCTAAGTTTGCTTATGAAAGGCTTCTTTCTCTTTTCTTTTTACTTATTATTTCTCTTTTGTTTTGTAGATTGATGGAGGAGGAGGAATTCATTAGAGCCTTATGGTAGGACAATGTAGATAAATTCCTAAGATGACAAATGTGGTTATAAATAGTGTTATGTTGTTAGGAATAATAAATATTATAAAGATTTGAAATGTGACATTGATTTTTATTTATGGTTAGATAACATGATTGTATTTATACTAGATTTGTTTTGGCACACAAGTGATATTGTTAGATAATGTATAAATAGTGATTTTAGTGGAGTGATCATTGTTAGAACAATACTTTTTAGGTAATTCAGAGGGATTGTTGAATACCTACTGACCTAGATGTTTGAAGAGTGTGACTTTAATACAAGGCAAGTGTAAACGATGAATCTATGGAGAAGTGTGCAAATACCTCTCCATACATTATAGGTAAACTAGCAATGGAAGCCGGAACGTAGGACACCTAAAATAGTTTTAAAAGTTCATAATATTTTTTTCTTATTGTAGGAACAAAAAATATATTATTAGCTAAATATTACTTTTGTATTTATGAACAATATGGAAAATAATAACACCTATTATCAATATTCTAACACTTATTCGTTGAAATTAAAAACAAATGACGTTGTATTTTAGTTCTAGCTTGATATGTTTTAAAATCTTAGATAGCTAGAAATTTGGTGTCTCTACATAATTTCTATTTTACAAATGTATATGAGTATTGATTAGAAGAAAGTGATGCATTATGCATTATACTTAGAGGGCTATTAAAACTATCCACAGAAATAGATTGGTGTATCATAGTTAGTAAACTAGGGGAATATCCTAGAATGAATTATTGGTGCATATAGATGGAGAAATATTAAAATATTATAGACAATATTTAAGTGTGCATTATAGTAGGGAACTATGGACATGTGATTGAGAAACTAATTTGTACATTGTAGTTAGGGAACTACTTAAATATTCTATATTAATTTAGCATTCAAATTATAATTCAAATGTCTTGAAAATAGAGTCAATGAACTATTCAAATATACTAGATAAATTAATTTGTGCATCATAGTTAAGGAAATATTTAAATGATCTAGATTTATTTATTGTGCATGATAGTGGATGAGATAACTATATGTTATAATGTTAGATATCAACATTTAGCAACTAGATAGTTATAGACTATGATAACATCACTTGTCAGGGAGATAATTATATGATAGATATATTGATTAAAACAATGTCATATGGGATAATGGTTATGCACACGTGTATATCATGAAGCATATTATATAACGAATTCAATAAGGATTACTCAATTAATCAAATTTCTATTAGGTTATGGTTAGTCCATGGTATATATGTTGAGTTGAAAGTTTCCTAAGATACATAATAGGGCGGAGAATGCCACCATATGATGAGAATGTATCATGTTGAGATTGTGCGGTGGTATGTCCAATAGAGTCATCCTATAAAGAAAAATAAAAATGCTAAGCATTAAAATGCATTATAAGGTGTACATTTTATTTATTTCATTTATGGTAAGGATAATATTTAATACTTTGCAAATTGTCATAAGAAGGTGTGTTTTTCTCATTTGGAAGTTTTTATCTCCATAATCCAATTTTTTTTTTTAATTTGTTTCTCTTATGTTACTTTATGATTCTCTTGTTCATGCATTTGAGTAACTTTGATTTTTTTCCTTTTAAGTTAGAATAAGTAAAATCCCTTGGAATCGGATGAGATTTCCTTTACATTACCACTCACATTCATGATATAATGATTTTATGATTATTGAATGTGTATATCTTTCTTTATGTGAACTTCATGTAGTAAAGAGGATCACATAATGCTAAGTATTATAGTAAAATGAGTTAAGTTAGTATTTAATTTGGATTAGCAATTAATATTTCTCTCTTTCCAAGTGAATGAAAATAGTGATGAAAGAAGTGTTGATGCATAATCATGCATCACCCCAAAATGTCTGCAATGCGATGAGTTGAGAATCTCAATGTGATTTCATAACATGGAGCTTCTCCCAAAGTGTGGGACTTTGTGAATCGGGAGAGCTCTCCAGATGAAGGCTGGTTCATATTCCTTTGTTCAGGTGCACACATTCATATTGTAGAGGATCTACTCTAAATCCTACTCTAACTTGGCAAGGAGACAGGGGTAAGGAGATGCAAGATATTAAAACCCAAACTAACAAGTTTGATGCACCAAAGGAATGTTGAACACCTTCTTTACAATAAACACAAACCATAAAATAGAAATACAATCACCATGCACAAATAACTAGGAATGTAATGAGAGATCAGGAAGGAGACAATTAATGCAAGAGAGAGTTGAAAATTATCCACAAACATGCATTATTTCTCCAAAAAGTTGATACAATGCATTACAATGGCCAAGAGGTACAAACTTGTATTATAATTTTAATGGGAGGCTTGGACTCCACAAATCCACTTACAGGCAAGAGAAGAAGGGAGGGTGCAAAGCAAAAATGTCTAACCTTTAGAAAATTGCCCCTCCTTTTTACAATATATAGGAAGAATAAGACAGAAAGGAGGGAAGAACTCAAAATCCTACTCCAACCACCCAAAACAATGAATTGAATTCACCTACTATAACTACCCCAAAAATACATTGAATTCACCTACAAAATTGATGGGTTCCATGATACAACCCGTGCCTTCATTAAAGTTCCTTGTTGGGCAAGAAAGGAAGACCAAACCTCATTATAATGGAAGGTGAGAAGATTGACAGCCTCAAAAATGGCCGAATATACTAAAAATTCTTCATTAATGGTGGTAGGTGAGTAATAAACGTTGAGAGTTTTCCAAAAAGTCTTATCCCATTCTATTCCTAGCTTCCAGTCGAAAGATATGGCCATCTAAAGGTGCTTTGGGTTTGGAGTCTATCTGCACAAGATCCACGTGGTAGCACCACACATCTTAAGATTTCACTCCCTCCTCTCACTCTTGAAGTTATGCGAATTGAACATTTGGCATCGTCCACGGGCCTGCTCTACTTTCTTCATGGTTTGGCTAAGTCCCTCCTGCCTATTTAGGATCAACTATGCTGGACCGTAGACATGTGGAGGCTTCAAACTCGTTTGGAGACTGCCTTTGGATTTTACATTTGAAGTTGTGCTAAGCTGACACATGGAGGCTTCTGCTGACTCTTTTATACTTATCCGATTCAATGGCCAGTGTTTCCTTTTCAGACTCTGACCAATGTGGACGGCATGCACTTGTTTGTGGCCTGCCTTTAGATTTTACCTTTGGAGTTGCGCCGATGAGGCACGTGGGGGCTTCCGTTGGCTCTGTTGCTTTACTTAGAATTTTCAACGACTAGTACAACTTCCTCGGGCTCTGACCAAATGGAGAGACTGCAATCATTCTAGGACCCAACCTTTTTCGTACCTTTTCAAGTTGCGTTGTTCAGACACATGGAAGCTTCCGCTGACTCTTTTATACTTAGCTGATTCAACGGCCGGCTCTGCCTTTTCGGATTCTGACCACGTCGAGGGCCTACGCTCATTTGGGGACCCTGCCTTTGTCATACCATTTCAAGTTGTGTTGTTACGACATGTGGAGGCTTCCACTGACTCTTTTATACTTATCCTATTTGGGCCTCGAGTGAACACTACCTTTCTCCAGTTTTCTCCTGTTGAGCTCTAATCTCCTATAACATTGTTTGGCCTCATTTTATGATCTTGCTTCTCCACTGTTGAGCCCGCCCGCAACTTGATTTTTGGGATTGAATGT
The DNA here is from genome assembly GCA_019776745.2 of Taxus chinensis. Taxonomy (NCBI): domain Eukaryota; kingdom Viridiplantae; phylum Streptophyta; class Pinopsida; order Cupressales; family Taxaceae; genus Taxus; species Taxus chinensis. The sequence goes on from CM034147.1 coordinate 855,734,966, forward strand.
GAGCTCGCACGACTAAACCAACCTCTCCATTTCCTCCTGTGCAATGTCGTGTTTGATCAATTTTTCCTGAGGGGAAAAATTGAATAACAATAATTTTTAAAATCATTTGTATTTCTAGTTCCCAACTAGAGGGTCATTATACATGGTTATATCCAAGCTAAGTTTCCATCCTAGTACTTACATGTTATGTGACTAGCTCATTTTTGTTTAACCACTTACATGAGGAAATACAACGTGTATGATTTCATGGCTTTTGATTGGTACTACATGTCCCCCTTTATAAGAGTGATATTTACAATGAATTTCCATAGTGATGACTTGTACCTTGGTCTCTTTGATATGGTAAGGTGTTCCTTACAACTAAGATCTTCACATTTTTCATACATATCTACTAGGGCACATGTAACTACAACATCTAACAAAAGTTCATTTTCCTCGAATTTTGCATCCACAATCTCATAAGGATTGAGTCTATTGTAAATTGAAATTATAATTATTATGTGGGAGTTACTGTAACTGATATTGAATAAGTGGTACTATGTCTCCTTGTTTCTTTCATTCTCTTTTTCATACGTTCCAAGCAAGAAAGAAAGAAAAATAAATCCCATAATTCAATCATGCACCAATATGTTGTAAAATACATAATACAAGGAAGCATCTACTTGAGTTTCCAAGAAAAACTACACTGTTATGTCTAAGAAAATTTGATATTGGCATTTGCCTACATGATTTGCCTTGTTTTCCATATACATTGAATACAAATTGAATGGGAGGGAACACGATATGTCTATTGTATCTTATTTGCAATCTGTTGCATGTTGCATGTTGCATGTTGTGTGTGAAATCCAGATTTCCAATCTTGTGTGTACACAAATTTGGTATGGCATAAATAGACCATATTATGTCGACAATCAATTTAAATAATAACAATGTTGGTATGGAAAGATTAATGAATTTGGTACTCATAGTCTTCACATTTATATTTGACATAAATATATTTCATATTACTCTATATCATAGAAACATTCTTAATTACAAAGACAATAAAAATAATTAGAAGGAATCTTAGGTTTGACACTTGTTACAAAGAAACCCCAAAATGAGACGGACATCTCTCCCACAATTATCAGTGTCGTTTTTTTAAGAGTCAAATACCTAATATAATCTCCCCTAAATAATATAATCTCGTTCCCCGTCACCATAGGGGAACATTAGCTGGCGAGCAGCGGCAACGTCGATCGCATCGCGTGTACAAACGAATTCCCTCTAATTTAAGGAGATGTTTTCCATGCCAACAAAGCATCTTTTCAAAAAACCCTCTTAAAAAACAATACGACAATTTTCCTCGTTTACTCCAACACGGCACCAGTCCAACGATGCGCTACCCTATTTCCATATCTTTTCTCCTTGACCGTTGGTGCAGAAAAAGTGGTATAAAACTCGTCCACCATTCACAATGTTTCCCATCTCTGTTTATGTTTGTTGAAGCATCTTATTGACTGTAATTTACCAGGTCTGGAGATGGCAGGAAAATCCGCTTACGCAGCAGTTTTGGCTACAGTATTAATAGTGATAATGGTTTGTGGAGTGTTTGCAGTGGAGGAAACAGGCGCAGAGGCACCGACTCCTTCAAAGGATACAGGCGCCGCTTCCATGGCGGTGGTGCCATCTGTAGTCGGTTGTCTCGTCGGATCCTTTGTTGCTTTTTTGGCCTGTTCTTTCAGTTGATCGCATACATGCAATGCTGTCTTTGGTAGCCTTGTGGACGTTAAAATATTTTGGAATGTCAATTTTCTGTTGTGTGGAGTTTCTGGAAGGGATAGCCAATTTCTCTATACGTGTTATGTGTGTTTACATTAGCATTCCATATATTTTATGTATATCTACATAATATAATAAAATCCTCTAGAAAATCTCAATGGGCGGGGAAGGCCTTCTCTTACCGGTACGTTCCAGTGTTTGCAAACGTGGCAAGGTGGGATTCTCCATATGTTAATGGCTGGTTATTTCTGTCAATGTATCTGTTATGGTAAAAACGAATTGTCATTTTATCTTTTTCCGTTTTGTCATTTTAATCAAGGGGTGATATTAGTTCAATTACATTTTCCGGCAATTGGAAAGAAACATAACATATGCATAGGAAAGGACCAACATATCCAATAAATTGACAGCATATATGCATAGTTTATTGAGAAATTTATTGCTATCTTGTTAATTTTCACTCACCGTTGTGTCATTTTTCATTCTTCATGTCACCTTACGAAAACAACTTGTCAATTAAAAGCTTGGACAAGTGTATAAAGATCTGCTAATCGGATATTGGACATGGTTTTTTTCATAATGGTCTGAGTAAATAAAAATGTAATTCGGTTTTGCATTAATATAGTGTTTTGATTAAATAGAAAAGTAATTAGATTTGAAATATGTTTTGTTTAATCTTTTCATTAAAAAAATAAATTAATTTTTAATTCTTTTATTAAATGTAAGTAATTATTTATGTGAGGTCTAGTTAAAGAATTGTACTTTTCAATGTTGGTGGGGGTTAATGAGCACACTTGGGGTTTACGTATTTATAATTGTTTTACTAACCTTGTTTTGAACAATATTTCTAATGAAATAGCATATAGAAGACACAAGTATCCTCACAAAGCATTGCTACTATTTCATCAAATGTAATGAACAATAGTCTAACCCGATGGATCCACTTTTGTGGCCATACTCACAGCTTGATGGTATGCACATCCATGACAACATAATGGAAAGGAGGTTTTGGTCAGTTGTTATAGTTCACAACGATCTATTTGACCAAAATGCCTCGAAGAAATATGGTCCTAAAATGTGATGATTACATAATAAGCACAAAATGGTGTTCTTTACAAGGATTTAAGGATTTTCAAAAAATGCCTAAACTGAATATCATTTAAGGAAATCCCATGGCTACCAAATATACATTACAAAATGGCTTTGTTGAAAATGCCTTGGAACCATCTACAAAAAATTATACAATAGTCACGTTTAAAACCAAACCCATCAACATTTTCCAATTGCCCTCCTAACTTGTACTAAAATGGGTGTTTTAGAACATGTTATTGAAATCCATCAAAATGTAATTAAAATTGGATGTTTTTCAAATGGCATAGTTGTGAACATCTTAATAGACATGTATGCCAAATGTGGAAGTATACAAAAGGAACACAAACTTTTTGGAAAAATGCATCAATGGTCTCATGGAATGCGATGATGACATGTAAGTGAAATTTGAAAGTATCATAGACACCTAAATAATATTTATAAAATATTGTTACATATAGAAAACAACAATGTATGGAAAATAAGTTAGCAAATTCAACATTGACATCCCTTACAACGTGCTTTGCAACTCATGCATAGTTACTAGTCAAAAAAGTATAGCTTATAATATTCCTTGCTTATGCTAGCGCACAAAAATCCATAGGAATGTATATCAAGTTTTTTTGTTTGTGTTGTGAGCATGATTTTAAATGGTTAGACTTTAGATTTCTGAAAAAATAAAACACTTCACGGTATGGAAATTCCATTTAATACAGACTTTAAAAAGAACATTTGTGAAAAGAAAATTAAAAAATCATTAAAAAATAGAAAACAGAACAATACAAAACTTGCACTCGTCTATCTCACTACTATCTTTGACATATTGAAAAGATTATCTTTAACTAAATTCTTAAAAAAATATCAAATACATTATTCCATAAAGGAAATGGTCTAAGTCTACTTGATTGAAAAATTTGATAAGAAACACTAACAAAACATTATTGTTAGCTTCAGACTCACAAAAATATGCAATTCACCATTAGGCTTCTCAATGCCCAAACAATGTAAAAAGGCCAAAATTCTTGAATATATGGATCCATAGGCTAAAATAATTGTACACACACTTCATTCATGTAATTCCCTACTAAAACATTTCCCAAGTACATTCATTAAGGCTTCAATCCTTCATTTTCACCAATTTTACTCTCATGCTCAAAATTAGGCTTCTAGCCCTCAAAATACACAAACCTTGTCAAATAACCTTATACACAAGCATTCACCATGAAATGAAAACATTTTTAGCTACCCATTAGGCCGTTATAGCTCCTTAGAAAGTTTCAAATCCATCCGTTACTTCTATCTCTTTTAATGACCAATAAACTATCCACAACTAGGCCTAAAGTCTTCTAGCCCTGCTTCCAAGAAAACACTATTGTTAGGGAGAAAGACATGGAATTTCAATATGAAACAAAAACACTTCCAGATACCATTTATTGAATTTGAACTCCATGCAAAGTTTGATGATCCAACTCTTTGTTTTTTTTTTTCACATTATGTCTTTTAGGTTTACTTTAACACCTTCTTGGTTGAGGTTCTTGGTTTCAATGGTCTTTAACTGATCACTGAGCTTTAGAACACTATCCTACACCTGGAAACATCCTTTCACACCCTTCTCATCAAGTCTCCAACTTGGTATTCACTTCACTCTCTATAACCTACTTTTTTGTCCCTTGACCTACCTTCCTTGTTCTAGTATGACCTAGAATGTGTTTTCCTCGTAACGTTTTTTGGCATATTAATTTTGATATCAAATTTTGATGTAACCTTCATTACCTTGACCAGATCCTCAAATCCAGTTTTCATAATGACCCACTTGATAAACCAAATTTGTGAAGTTTTTAGAAATTGTTCCTAGACAGGGACAATCACATGGAAATAAGCTAAATAAATTCATAACTCAAGTTTTATAAACTTCTATAACCTCATTCCAATTGAAAATTTGTATTTCTATGAGTATAAAAAATTCCTACTTAGTTATTTTTAATATATTACATTTCACCAGCCTGATCCATAAGATTTTGTGATTTCTTTCTTACGAAAAACAAGGGTTTATGACTTTGTTTTCTATGTTTTACCTATCATAAATCCTCCATTTGCTCTGAAACTTCTTGAAATCATTTTTTATGTCTAACACTACCTTCACAACAATTTTAATATTTTTCTATTGAGTAAAATTCTAGTTATGCATGTTTTATCCTTTCGAACATAACAAGGAAATACCACAAATAGTTTGCTTACCTCTTCCAGTTTGACGTTTTCATGGTCTCAACTATTTTTAACATGATTCCATTCATTAACCTATTATTATCATTGTTTCAATCCCTCCTTTATTCCTATACAATCACAAGACATACTCCAAACCACATAATTTCCTTTCTAATTCGTATAATATGATATATTCATTACTAATAACAAGAAGCCACATTTACCCCTCTTTTAACAAGCATCCTATCAATCTCAAAATTTCATTATCCAAGCATAATCAATGTTCAAACATAAGAAGTACACATATACATATTTGTTTGATTATCTTAGACCATTCACATGTATATAACATTCTAAGCACAATTACAAGAGACCATATTTTCATTGATTGAAGATTTGTCATACAATATCTCCATGATTTCTAAAAATACCTCTTGATTATCTTAGTATCTCTAACTTATTTCCAACTTGTACTCTTCCTCCCCTTTAAAAAACTAATACATCATCCTCATTCAAACATATCTATTTTTAATAACTTAAAAGAAAGTAGTTTCACTTGGTTAATTGACTTAACCTTAGTGGAAAATGACCAAGAATTATAATCCTTACTAGGATGATGTGGTTACATGTGTTAACATCATATAAGTTTCCTCAAGGACCATTTACAATCTTTATTCACTCTAACTAGCACCTAAGCCACTAGACTTAACATAGGAATTTCAAATGTTTGAATAGTGGGTTTTGGAGGGAAATTTTTAAACATCATTATTACATAACCAAAAAGGGTCCAAATGGACTTGGAACATACTAAGACCTCTATTATGACCCCCAACACCTATAAAAAATATGAAATCAAAAATTTGAATTATGTAAATGAAATGATGCTCCTACATCACTACTCCATTACATCTCATATGTCTACGTCTTGAATATTATATGTAATTAAATAGTAAGATAGAGAGTTAGAGCATTGGATATTATAATGTTGAGGATTATATATGGATAAATATGAGTTATTTTAGAATATATTATATGTTATGTGTTATATATGTGAACTAAATAAAGTAGAGTGCTCTCTTAAACAGAAGAAATAATCAAGTAATATATTATTCCTTGTGTAATATCAGTTTTTATCTTAAACCATACAAAATAAATAATATGGTACATTGTACTTAATTTATTTCAACACTTACTTATTCTAATTTCTTATAACCCTTATCTTGAGTTTCATTTGATTAATATGTGTCTCATTGTTTCTTCTCACTTTTCTGCCACCTTGGCTAATGTTTAATTTTTTTTAGAAAAAAAAACCCAATTTCAATACCTATATTTTGGTGAATAACCACTACATTAAATACCCATCCTATGGTTTCTTTTTTGGTGAGAAATATCTTACAATATCAAAACTACAAGCCTTTTTGTTTCCATATTGTTCAACTCAAATATTGCATGTAACACTAGCTTTTCCTTTTTGTGAACCCTTGCTTATATCAAACACCTATGTGTAATATGTCTATATCTTATTTGAATTTTTTTGAGGATGCACATGAATTTTTTCATGGAATAACATTTCATAGTGCATTTTGGGTTGTGTGGAACAAGCCAAAGTATTGCTTAGCAAAGCATGGAGTTACATTGAATAAATTCACTATTGTATCTAAAAAATCAATATATGGTGTTACTATGTCAAACGAGGTGTTTTCCCTCAACCCTACATCTACTAAACATTTGAAACTTGTGTTATATGTTCCTATTAAAAGCAAATGTAAATTATGATTCGAAGGCATGTGACTTGAATCCTGGTACTAGTTGTGATGCAAATAACATTGGGAGTAATCCAAATATTTGTCAAGGTATAGAGGATAATTTAAGAAAGCTTTTTTGATTGAAAATTATGTAATAAGCTATGTGGTGGGGGTGAATGGCTAATTTAATCAGGGTAAAATATCATAGGAGTGCAATTATATATGGATCATTCATGATGGAGATATATACATATTATCTTTTTGGTATCGTGTTTTAATATCATCGGATGCCTATAATAAAAGAACATCATAATATTTTTGACAATGTTTTGTATATGTTTAGATATTTATTTTTTTAGTGTCTAATGTTTTGTACATGTTTAGAAGATCAAGCATTATACACTGCACATCACTAGTTTTCCTAGCTGAGGAATTGATGTAATTACCAGTTTTTTGTTTATGATATTATACACTGAAAACATAATTATATTATCTCTCATTGAGTTGTCCCAAATATACCACAACACCATTATTTCTAAGTTTCATTATAGTGGAAAATAATTCAACTAGAATAAGTTTATTTTACAAAGAAAATGATGAGACATATAGTTATATAACTTCTCTATCTGTTCATTGTACAATCTAGGAAATGTTGGGTCTTCTAAAAACCCTCCTCTATATACACCACCACCTCAGAACACATCAATACTTAATATGGTCTTACAAAACATGATACCCAAGGTGGAGATGAAAAAATTTGATCGAAAGGATATGGTAGCTTGGATGAATGAAATGAAAAATTTACTTGATCTACATCAAACCCCTTGTGCGCAAAAGGTGGTTATAGCATCTTTGTATCTAGAACTAGAATTGTTCATTTGGCATATCTAGTTGTGCATGTAGAATAAGAAGAAAGGGTAAACTATCACATTTCTAATTTTCATGGATGATCTTCAGATGCACTACAACAATAGTGTGACGCATAAATACTATGGGTAGTTAAAAAAACTAAGGAAAACATGATCTATAAAAGATTATATTTAGAAATTCCAAAATTAATCTTTATCAGTGGAAGATATCAAATATGAGAACCTTAATTTTTTTTTTTGGGAGGGCTTAAAGAAAACATCCAATATGAATTGTGAATGTTTCAGCCAAGAAAAATATATAAAGTGGACAAAAGTTTCCAAATGGGACACTAGCGCTCGAGTGCTCCAGTCCCTAATGGGATGTCCTATAAAAGATACTCAAAAAGGTAAATAATGAAATTATATCTGAGGAAGATGCTAGCTAGTATCTAAAACTGAAAATTTCAAGTCAGAAACAGTAAGAAATAAGGATGAAAAAGATAAAATCAATGTCAAAAAAAAGTGAAAGGGTTGTTAATGACTAGTTCTCTCACTTAGGAATCATGCATATAATGAAGTAGTTAGAGGATATAATTACATATCAAGTGTGTGATTTAGTGACTAAAGGTTCCCCACTTTATGATTTTGAATAAGGATTCGATAGCATAAAGTAGAAAATAAAAGTGTACCTTAGAAATTTGAATGGAGATTATACCCAATAACGTGGTGAACAAGTGTTGTAGCATGTTGAATAGAATAGTGCAAGATTTGTAGAATGGAATTATAAGGGAAGGGAATGATAAGGTTCATAGGGGTGAACTTTTCTTATATGGAGTGATAATGATGTGTGCTTGTAGTTCCTTGGAATGTCTCCTTTGTTAGAGCATTCTTGAGATTTATTTCATAGTTTTTTTTTTCTATGCTTTGCCTTTTTTGGGATAGGATAAGACGTGCAAATCAAAAAATGGTGTAGTCAATTCTCTAGGTAAATGCAATTTAAATCTAACTTGGAAAATATATAAAAATGGAAATACGTATTAGAAAATCTAAACCGAGGGGTTAGAGTACACCCGGAGGGGTGAAAGAGAAAGGGATACAAATTTGTTCCTATTTGTAGATTTGATGACTAGATCTAGTTAGAATAACACAATTGATTGAGGTGTCTTGTTGCCAAAATATGGATTTGAGCATCCTAGTGCTAAATGTATGATTTAGGCATCTTATCACCAACAAGGGAAAGTGTAATTGGAGATTGATCTATTTTTACCTCTAGCCATTAACACTTCCCTACAGATATGTGTCATTGTAGATGATCACAAACCCAATTTTTAACTTGTACATCGTGACACATTGTTCCATGCATGTCATTGTTCTACATATTCCCTAGGTGGGATTCCCTTATTTAGTTCCCGATTTGATTTTTGATTCGATTCCTAAGTAAGTGGTTAGTTCATATTAGTAATTGAATCTAATCTAAAGATGACTGTGTAACTAACAAAAATGGAGAATACTCTAGCTGTGAAACTATTGAAACTTATCTTGTAACTATTTTTCACCCTAGATAGGAGTGCCCATGTGGAACACTAGTTCCCAGGTGTTCTTGATTTTTCTAGGCACTTCTGTCTAGCCTACAAATGTTGCCCAAGTATGTTTCAGGCCATGTTCTCTAATTTATTTCTATTCTGATCATGATGTCTATGTTTCTTTAACTATTTTATATAACTGATGGGAGGGTGAAAAAGTAGACATAATGTTTTCCCCACTTGTTTCGGTTATGTGAGATAAAAAAAAGTGAACGGAGTCCAAATAAGGAAGGCTAAAACTGATGTGCACATATGATATAGGAATCCTATAAATGTAAGTGCCTTTGCCAAGAATTTTCATAAGTATTCACATCATAGTAGATGTGAACTCATTTTAAATATAATTTTTCAACCTTTTTTTGTACTCAAACAAAATGTATTTGAATTCCATGAATTTGAAAATAATTCTTTTTTTAAATTAATTGAAATACAATAACTAAATTCAAGTAATTCAAAAAAACATAGCACAAATAATTTAAGAAATTAATACAATTTGAAAAATTATACAAGAATGTAACCTAATACTTAATTGTGTAGACACTAATTCATGCACTTGGGTACATTTCCAGGTCCTAATCACATACTACTATTCATATGATTCCTAAGAGATAAAACTAGTAATTGACATCTATCTTCCGCCTCTTTTCTATCTTCTTGGTTTCTCTTTGGTCTTGCACACCCCACAACCCAGTCTGATGTTAATTATTTTTCCTTCAATTATCCTGGACACTAGTGCCTTGATAGGATGTCATTGCCCTCATCCCCTTTGGGTGCCCCCGACCTCTTTGTATTTTACTCAGCTCTTTTGGGCATCTTGTTATCTTATGGGTCATCCTTTTATCTATTAATTACGAAATTCAAACAAGGGAATCATGTAAATACAAAGCTATGTGACCATAATAAAGTACCAAGTTCTAATAATCTATTATCATCAGCTAAGGTTACAGCCAAAGGCATTTTAAGAGCATTAAAGCATCCATATATCAATCACTCAAGGGACAAGGGAATTTATTATTTGCATACACGCATAGGAGGGGATGTTCATTTTGACATCCACACATCTATCTACATTGCTACATCTAGCTATTTCTCGCTATCAATTACATCTTGCACAAGAACTTCCTAGGGCATGATTTTACACACACTTCACAAAGAAATACATAGATTTTGAGATGTAGTGCAGTTATTAGTAGTAATTTTCACTCTGTTAGGTGACTACAAGGGTTAGTTTGACTCCCCATTTGTATTTTTTAGTATTTGATGTGTTTTGGGGTTTTTTTTAGGTTGAATCTCTCTTTGTAGGTCACAGGAAAATATCGTAATCATCTACTGACACAAAAGAGACAAACACTGAAGTTTAGTGACCACCTTGTAACACAATAAGATTTAGGTTTTTACCATTTTCACAATCACGAGTGCCAAGCAGAGGTCTCCAGTGCTCAGACGTCCTTGACCTAGTCTAGGTGCTCTAGTCCAACTTTTTCTGATATTTACATAGTTTTCTTAGCGCAGTTGCAATAGTCACCTTCTCCTAGTCATCATTCCTTCAGTCTAGAACACTCCAGGATCATGTGAAAAATCATCTAAGTCTTCAATTCCCTCTCTTACACTTAGGGATTCATTTTCATCTAGCTTATAACTTGTTTAAAATTTGTACTTTAGCATTTATTTATCATACATGACTATATAATTAAGATTTCACAAATTTCATATTTGTTAAATAATTTGGTGAACGCATCCTTTGAACAATCTTGGATCCTCATTTTTCTTCTTTCATGGTTCATAAGGTATCTCAAGTCTCCTTGCTTCAATTGTATCAAATGGAACAATCTTGAAAATATGCTCTCTAGAAACTGGAAACTATGTATCTTCTTATCAACATGTCACCTTCACAAGTCAGTCTTATCTTCGATCATCTCTCTGATGTTTCTATTAGTTCTAGTGTCAATCATTCAATATTCAAGTTTATTCAAGCCTTACATTCTTTATTTCAAGATAAATTTTAGGCTATATAATCCATGATTACATACCTTCAATTTGAAATCCAACATCTCAAGGATGCTTCTCATGATCACGTTAGTTTTTCTTATCATCCTCATTTTATGTCTTCTACATATGCTCATATCAGTGAATCCCAATTCTTAGCACTCTCCATACCTCAAAATTTTAATCACAATATTAAGCAACATGATATTTCTCATCAAATCCTTACTCATCAATTGATCAGCTTACCATCTACTCATTTCTATCCTCCTTATCAGCTTGCAAAATATCAAGGTCATCCATATTACAATTATCATTCAATCAATGGACATAATGGTGATTATTACTATGATCTAAAATAAAGAATCAAGCACCTTAAGTTTCAGGGTTTTATCTCATTCATTACAAAACATTCTAATATACACCCATCTCCAATTGTTAAATCTCACTGGGTTCCTAAATCTAATTCTTCTATGTCTAATAAACAACATGCCACTGTTACTAATTTTCCTTGTATGCAAAGTTAGGAGTCACCTAAGAAACTTCCTCTCAACTTCACTTCATACTCTTCTCCTCTTCAGCCTCCTACAACATTATCAATCCTATAGATGCTTCCACCATTCAAGATTCATCCCCATCCTACTCCACTTCCATTTCAAATTAATTTTATCAATATAAATTCTCCCTCTACTGATGGCCAGGAATCATTTCAAACTCTTCCACAATCATATGGTATTATTATTTCTTCTACCTACCATTGTGCCGGTTATCTATCTTATCATGAAACATATAACACTCTCCTAAAATTACATGATATCTCTCCCATCATCACTTAGATCCCCATCACAGGCACACTTGTGAGCGTCTCGTGCTTATTCTCCCCCCTCTAAGAATTCCAAACTGTATCATATTTCTACTATTACTCTATGTGCTTCATGTTTCATATTTCTAAACATCATTCCACATCTTGATATAGTTGTATCGTAACTACCCTATGATGTCATCTTATGCACAACAATTAATACTTGACTGTTAAGGGAATACTACACACACGACCCTCACATCATACACACTACACATTTTCAAACTGCAAATTTACGACACATATTTCTAGAATCATATTCTCATACATCACACTACCCTATGACACAATCTAGTTCCATAGTTTATACTTGATTATTGAGGGTCTAAATCCAAAACTAAGCTCACCACATTCACACTCTTTATGCTCTATTGTTTATCGATCATATCTTTCTACCTTACATATGCAAACCATTTGTTGATGACAAAATCTTGTTCTATGGTTCATTCTTGACTTCCAAGGGGTATTTTGTAAATGAACGTCATCTCATGTTTTTTTCACATTCTCTCATGGGGAAAATTGCTCCTATCACATTCATTCTACATTTCATTCCATCTCATTCATTCACAACATACTGCATATATTGGTTGCACATACTCTTGTTTGTCTTATATTTGTTACATGTAAACTTTATTTTCATGCTCGATAGATACTTTATATGTCATTATCTTTTTTATATACACATGCACATTCACTTTTGCTCTAGTGTTGATTACAAACTTTATTTTCATTCTAGATAGATATTTCATATCCGTACTGTAACTCTTAGCATTCCCACTAAGGCTCTTGGGGGCATCTATTTTCTTAAATACTATAGGTGTTATTGTTTCATTTTGTACTACTTCATATTCTTCCTAGAACACTATTCTATATCGGACCATACATGTTTTGACATAATTTTTATCTTTCTAACATGTTAACGGGTGCTTTATGTGCAGTATTTTATTTGTAAAAAGTATTTTCCACCATGATTTTCTAACACTTTGCTTTCTCTTGTCATATATTATATGCCATTGTTTATGGGTTATTCCCTATTTCTTCCGTATTCATTGCTTGTATTCTTTAGGCTACTTCAACCTTGATTGTCTTGTGATATTGTGTGAGATGTACCATGTTTGGGACCCACTTTTTGTGGTCTACATTTTCTTCTTTCTTGTTAGTGTTATCACCGAATCACAACACCCTTGTGTTATATACAAGTGCATAGACTTGAACTCACGGTGTGATTGGATAACATGGGTACTATCTCCAAGTTGTGGGACTTGCTACTTGAGATAGACCTCCAGAGAAAGCTGGTTCTTGCTCCCTAAAACTACCTGCCACAATCTACTCTAATGCAGGATAAGCTAACTATCCTAATCTAAATTTCCAAGGGACCAAGGAGAGAGAATGCATAAAATGAAAGCCTACACTAAAGCGGTGATACACCAGAAAAGGAGGGGTATGAGAGTAATCTCCAAATGTGTGAAATACAGAGGCAAAGTGCACACTAGAAGAGGTGATGACAGTTCACCATAATCTAGCAAAATGCATTCACAACAATATTCCAAGCATACACAATGTTAATGAATCCCTGCAAGAACACAATAAATAGACACAATATTCTTATAGAAATATTAAAGGGGCAAGAAGAATGTAAGAAAAAAACAGCATGGGAAGATACATCCACAAACTGGTATTTTATTGCTTCATGATATGCAACAGTTCAATCTATTACAAGATAACGGCCTGGATCACCATGCAAGGAGTCCACTACAAGGGCCTACAACACACTGGCTTCAAAAAGCAATTTTGGCAGAGCTTTTCTACCCAAAAAACTCTCCCTTTTACAATGACCCCCAACACTCCAATTTATAGAAAAAATGAGAAGGAGAAGAGAAGGGAAAATGGAAATCCCCGAAATCTGTCCTTCAACCACCTATAAGAGGCATTAAATTGAGTGAAATGATTGTATGTTACTTGAAAAAGGCTCCCCATACTGTCCCATGTGCTGCAGCAGAGAAAGAATGATGACCATGCCTCTTAATTGCACTCCCAGCCTACCAAATAAAACACTGTTCTGAACCCGGCCACGTTTTCTTAAAAAAATCAATCAATTTCAATAAAATATTTAATTTATTGATTTATGTGCATCGGGCTTGGAACCATTATTCCAAGGTACCAATTTTGTGCCATTTTGTTGAGAAATGCAAAAGTTATGGCCTTCTGAGTGCGGGCAGCTATTTTGGGCCTGACAGGCGTTTTTTGTCATTTGACGGGAATGAGCATTAACTGACTGGAGGTGAATATGTTTCTTTTATTTAAATATATCTACCCTCATTAAAATTAAGAAATCCAGATTTTTTTGGCGTAGAGGACATCGTGCTCATTCCAGAAAGTTCAATTTTGTGAAAATCGGGAGCTCGGAGTCAAAAGTTATGGCCATTTGAAGTTTCACGGGCCAAACGTTGACTTTTCTTCTCTACCTTCGGCCGCTTCGGCTTTTCACGTCCCACACATCCCTCTTTCCCACTTGGCACAGTGCTAAAATTTCCCATTTCGGCTGAACCGGCCGGTTCGCGTACTCGCGGCCCAGATGTCCCATTTGCTTTCGGACCGTCTGGGACAAATTTTTCCTGATTCGCCCGGTTCAGCCGGTTCGCGTACTTTTGTCCCGCGCGTCCCGGACTGAAAGTTCTCATTTCGGCTGATTTGGCCAGTTCACATACTTCACGTACCTTCGCCCCAACTATTCCGGGCTGCCTTGACTCATTTCGCCTGGTTCGGCCGGTTCGTGTACTTTTGTCCCACGCGTCCCAGACTGTTTTGGGATGCCTTGACTCATTTTGCCCAGTTCGGGCCGGTTTCGGATTTCCGCGTCCCGCGCGTCCATTTGTCCCAAATGCTGTGCAGACCACCTGGACTAGGACTTAGCCATTTTTTGTGATTTTTTTCTGGCCCGAGCTTGCTTTTTGCAACTTTTGTTACCTTTCCTCAGAACTTGCTCCCTTCTTGGGGGGTGAATTGTGGATTAACAGTTAGATTACAAATTGTATTTTATATATGTATTTATCTTTATTTCATTAACAAATATTTTGATCCAATTTGTTTACATGTTCCTTAGTTTCTACCTTGCACATTCACTCCCCTATAGGGTATCAGTTTCATATAAGCGTCTGGCCCTATCCTTTGGGCCTCATCCTCCTAGTAATGTTGCATGCTACTCAGATGAGTAGGGAATACATTGGGTGAATTATTCACCCCATTCAACAGCTCAGTGCTTAATTACAAGATTGAACAGTATAGGAACGACACATACATAATTTGACTTAGCCCATCAGTTCAACATAGACACCAATGCTTAGATATATATATTAGTTTAAGAGAACCCCTAACCCATCCATGCCCTTATGAATAGGGGCAATTATAGTTATTTTATGATATCAACATAATTTTCATCAATCCAAAAAGTAGTATTCTCAGCACCGACACAGTCTTCTAGCAACCAAAATGCATTTTACCTTATTCTACTAGGATGGAATTGGATCAAACATGAAAAAAATATGGATCACATCATCTATAATTGTGTATAAAATTCAGGAAGCAGTCTGGGATGGAGAATAACACTAGACCTTTCTCCCTAAAACTCTTATGTTGTGGCATGAGATCATCCAAAAAGATTTCTCCTTGCGTGAGATCACCCCAAAAAACTCATACTTGGCTGAGATCACCCGAAAATATTGTTCTTGGCATGAGATCCCCCAAAAAAATCACTCTTCTACAATAGTTCAGGACATTTTCTATCATTGTCACTGGTCATGGATCACGTGCACATGTTCCTTTTACTATTTTTTCACATTTTTATATATTTTTACATACTTTTACACTCTTTTTACATCATCATATTTTTAACATATATATGACTCTGACTACTCTTTTGATATTCTTTTGCAGGTTCATCCTTAATACAAAAAAACTAGAATACCCACATCAAATTACAACAACAATAAGTACAAAAACAGAACAACACATGCACTTCACCCCTAGGGTCAATTCCTCTATTTTAGCTTCTACATTTCATTTTTATCACTCCACACTTTCACTTTTCTCCTCGACACACTTTCGCCATTGATATACATGGTTATCATGTATGCATTTATTATCTACTTTATGTTATTGAGTATTCACACACATAAGTACATTTCTAGGTCCTAATCAACTAAAACTATTCATATGATTCGTAAGCAAGAAAACTATTAATTGACATCTATCTTTACCTCTTTTTTGTCTACCCAATTTCCTCTTTGGTATTGTACACCCCACATCCCAATCTAATATTCATTGAACCTAGACACCAGTGCTAAGGCGTCCTCATCCCTCTAAGTTCCCCTGACCTCCTTGTATCGTATGTTAGGAATTAGAGAAAAAATATGTGGAAACAATTCCTCAAAACACAACAGTAGGAAACTATACAGCAGAATTATAGTTGCAGAAATATAACATCATAAATGAATAATGCACAAAAGAAGACAAGACAAGATTTAACATGGTTCACTCAATCTGGGCTACGTCCACCAAGAACTTGCTCAGATTTTATTATCAACAAGAGTAAAAAAACTCTCAAAGTCTTCTCTCAGTTAGGAACTCACAACAGAATTCCAAAGATGCTAAACCACATCTAAACCACAATTGACACCCAATTGCATAACCTCGATCACTCTTGATCACCTCTTGATCAGTAAGACTCAAGACCTCTTAAACACTGAAGATATCTTCAAGATACCCTAACACCTCTATTTATAGGATTACAATCCTTCTAAGAAGTCCTAAAGCTGACCCTAGAAGTTTGAAAGTCACGATCTTTCAACTTCCCACAGCTACAAAAATAGTCTCAACATTAACAGCCAATTAACAACATGTTAACAGCAACATCACAACAACGGTACAATGACTGCACAAAAATGTCACAACAAATGACTGTAGAATGCTCCTAAAGTCTCCAAACTTAATTGTTCGAGCTCCAACACTTCAACACTAATTCAAGAAGACCAAAAACATGCTCCACACCCCAACAATCTCCGAGTTGGAGACTGTTTCCACTGAGCAAAGTTCTTAACCCTTCATTATCAACCATGAAGGCTAATCAAAGTTGAACACAACTTCAACTTCTCCCTTGTGACTGTCTTGGTAATCATATCCATAGGATTTTGACTAGTATGAATATTTTCTAGCTTCAACTTATCTTCTTCCAAAGCTTTCCTGATGAAATGATATCTCAGCTGAATGTGCTTCGTCCTAAAGTGGAAAGCAGAGTTCTTCACCAAATGAATAGCACTTTGACTATCACTGTGTAGTTTCCCAACTTCTTGCTTATGACCTAACTCATCAAGCAACTGTTGTAGCCAAATCATCTCCTTACTCACCTATGTGGCAACAACATACTCAACCTCTGTGGTTGACAAATCCATAACCTTTTGTAACCGTGAAATACAACTCACCAATGTATCACCAACTGTAAATACATAATGTGTTGTACTCCTCGTATTGTCCAAATCTCCTGCAATGTTAGAATCTACATATCCACGTAATGTAGTGTCTGATCCACCAAAACACAATGCTACTCCCATGGTCCCTCTCAAATATCGAAGGATCCACTTTATTGCCTACCAATTCTCTCTACCTGGATCACTCACAAACCTGCTCACTACTCCCACTACATGGGAAATGTCAGGCCTAGTGCATACCATAGCATACATCAAGATACCAACTGTTGATGAGTACAATACTCTGGACATCTAGATTCTATCCTCCTCAGTCTTGGGACTCTGCTCCTTTGATAATTTAAAGTGACCTGCCAAAGGAGTACCAACTAGTTTAGCATCCTACATACTAAACCTCTCCAAGACCTTATTTATGTACTCTTCTTGAGAAAATACCAGCTTCGTCTCCTTCCTGTTTCTGAGTTATTATCATAACAAGGATTTGTTTTGCTGCCCCGCAAATCTTTCATACCAAAGGAGTCACCTAACTTCTTCTTGAGTACCTTTATTTCCTGCATGTTCTTCCTTGCAACAAGAATATCATCTACATATAGGCACATAATAATATAAATACCATCAAGAAACTTCTTGACATAAACGCAATGGTCTGAGTGACACCTGGAGTAACCCTCCTCCTATATAAAACTATCAAACTTCATGTACCACTATCATGGAGCTTGTTTCAGGCCATACAAGCTCTTCTTCAATTTACACACTAACCTCTCCTTCCCTTTGACCACATAACCCTGTGGCTACTGCATGTACAATTCCTCCTCCAACTCAACATGAAGGAATGTAGTCTTCACATCCAACTGTTCTAAGTGTAGGTCTTCTACTGCAACTAAACTAAGAACAGTCCTAATAGAAGTCATTTTAACAATCGGAGAAAAAAATTCATCAAATTCTATAGCTTTCTTCTGTGCAAATCCTTTGACCACCAACTGATCCTTGTATCATTTCCCACCTCCATCTTCCTCTTTGATTTTATACACCCACTTATTCTGCAATGCTCTCTTGCCCTTGGGTAGCTCCACCAGATCCCATGTCTAGTTTTCCATAATAGATCTATGCTCTTCATCCATGGACTACTCCCACTTCTTCCTGGCATCCACCTAGCACTGCTTCCTCAAATCACTCTAGACTCTCCATTTTCATTGAGCAATAAATAATTCAAAGATGGAGTAAATCATTCAGGTTCCCTTCTTACCCTAGAATACCTTCTCACCTCAGGAGTTTGAGGTTACTGATGAGTAGGTAATTGAATTGGCTATGCCGGAACATGCTGTACCTGAAACGGCCCCTTGGACACCTTGTTGTTTGCAATGTCCTCTAACACTGTGTATTCTTTCTTTGATTCCTCTTTTTGTTCATGTAACTGATATTTATACATGATTTTTTCATTAAATACAATATCTGTAGACTGAAATATTTTCTTGTCTTTACTACTCCAAACACAGAAACCAAAATCATCTTCACCATATCCAACAAAGGTGCATTTCTCAGACTTAGCCTCTAACTTGGTCCTATCATCTTTATCGATGTGAACAAATACCTCACATCCAAATACTCTAAGAAATGAGTAATCAATTTTCTTTATTGGACCAAGCCTCCTCAGGTATACCTCCATCCAAAGCCATAGAGGGTCCTCTGTTAATCAGATAAATAGTTGTGCTTACTGCTTCAGCCCAAAACATGAGTGGCAGCCTTGTATGTAACCTCATGCATCTAGCACGCTCCATGATTGTCTTGTTTATTCTCTTTGACACTTAATTTTCCTGTGGAGTATTTGGAACCATTCTTTGCCTGCAGATCCCATTTACCAAACAGTAATCAAGAAACTCATTGTTGCAATATTCCCCTCCATTATCTGACTTGATAAATTTCAACTTGAGACCTATTTCATTCTCAACCAATGCTTTCCATCTTTTGAAAGTTTCAAACACATAATATTTCTTTCTAATGCAATATACCCAAAATTTTCTAGTTGCATCATCAAAGAAAGTGACGTAATAACATGAACCACCAATAGAGTTTACCTTAGTTGGCCCCCATACATATGTATGCACTAACTCTAACTTACTATCCTTCCTGGTAGGTCCAACCTTGAGGAATCTCACTAGCTTCTGTTTCCCATAAACACAATCCTCACAGAAGTCCAAATCTAACTCCTTTAATTTGGGAAACCTGTCCTTTATAATCTACATGACCTTATGACTCATATGACCGAGTCTCTGGCGCCACAAAGTCTACATCTCCATCTACAGTAACTAAATTGCAATAATCAACACCACTGGTTAAATACAAAGTACCAATTTTCTTACCTCTTGCAACCATAAGAGCTCTCTTGGTAACCTTCCAAGAATCCCATATAAAACTGACCGTACAGCCGTCACTACCTAGCTATCCCACTGATATCAAGTTCTGCCTCAACTTAGGCACATGCCTGACATCCTTAAGTAGTCATGCGTTCCCATTCTGCATTTTCACCCAAACACAACCGTTCTCCTACTATGTTGCATGGTTCATCATCACCAAGATATATATGTCCAAAATCACCTTGAACAAAATCAGTAAAGTAATGTCTATGTGGGGTGGAATGAAAAGAAGCCCCTGAATCTAACACTCAAGATTTAGCAATATTATCTAAAGAAATAATGAAGGCATCTTGACAAACATCACCTGCTACCAAATTTACCTCTTTAGTTTCCTCCTTCTTGTTCTTCTTATCCTGAAGAGCCCATCAATCTTCCTTAGCATGACCAACCTTCCCACAGTGCCAACATTCAAACTTACTCTTGAAATTTTACCTTCCATAATCATTTGACTTCCCACGATTACCTTTCCCTCTATTCTTTTATCTTCCTCTGCTCTCCACCGTCAAAGCGTTTCCAGAATTAGATGAATCTCCAGTGCTCTTCCTTCACATTTCCTCTCTTAGGATCACACCTATTACATCCTCAAACTTCAGCTTTGAGTTATTAGAGACTGAATTACTTACATCCATAACCAATCTATCCCAACTATCTGGCAAGCAACACAAAATCAACAAAGCCCTGACCTCATCATTGAAGTCAATTTTTTACCAAGTTTAACATACTCACAACCGTATTAAATTCATTCAAATGATCATCCACAAAACCATTCTCAGACATATTCATATTAAATAATATTTTTCATCAAATATATTTTATTAGAGGCAGAGGGTTTTTCGTTTAACTTCCCCAACACACTCATGAGACCTTTCATGGTCTTCTCTTTGCGATATGTTGAAAGGAACCAAAGATGCAAGGCATAAACGAATTACCACCGAGTGCCTTTCTATCCAGAAAACTCCCAATCCTCATCCGACATGGCTGTAGGTTTCTTTGCTTTTCCAGCCAAAGGAACATGGAGGTCCTTCATATATAAGTAATCCTCCATTTTCATCTTCCACAAACCAAAGTTCTACCCATTGAACTTCTCAACCCTTGATCTACCCTCATCTACCATAGCTCCCACTCAAGCTAAACTTTCCCTGTGATTTATAACTTCAACAAAAAACCACCAAAGCTCTGATACCAATTGTTAGGAATTAGAGAAAAAATATGCGGAAACAATTCCTCAAACCACAGTAGTAGGAAACTATATAGCAGAATTATACTTGTAGAAATATAATAGCATAAATGAATAATGTACAAAAGAAGGCAAGACAAGATTTAACATGGTTCACCCAATCTGGGCTATGTCCACCAAGAATTTTCTCAGATTTTATTATCAACAAGAGTAAAAAAAATCTCACAGTCTTCTCTCAGTTATGAACTCACAACAGAATTCCAAAGACGCTAAACCACATCTAAAGCACAATTGACACCCAATTGCATAACCTTGATCACTCTTGATCACCTTTTGATCATTAAGACTTAAGACCTCTTGAACACTCAAGATATCTTCAAGATACCCTAACACCTCAATTTATAGGATTACAATCCTTCTAAGAAGTCCTAAAGATGATCCTAGAATTTTGTAAGTCGCGATATTTCAACTTCCCATAGCTGGAAAAATAGTCCCAACGTTAACAGCCAATTGACAGCAACATCGCAGCAATGACACAACGACTGCACAACAATGTCACAAAAAATGACTGTAGAATGCTCCTGATGTATCCAAACTTAACCATTTGAGCTCCAACACTTCAACACTAATTCAATAAGACCAATAATAGGCTCCACATCCCAACATCTTACTTGCCTCTTTTGTATCTCTTTTATCTTTTGGGAATCTTGTTTTCTTATGGGTCAGAATTTTAGTTTTTGATTTACGAAACTAAAACAAGGGAATCATATAAACACAAAATTATGTGACCATAATAAAGGACCAATCTCTAAACATCTATTATCATCACCTAAGGTTGCATCCAAAGGCATTCTAAGAGCATGACATGACACATCTAGCACTCACTCAATGGACAAGGGATTACATTTTTTTCATACACACATAGGAAGGGAAGTTCATATTTAGATCCACACATCTATCTATTGCCCGTTATCAAGTGCATCTTTCACAATACCTTCCTTAGACAAGATTTTACACACACTTCACAAAGAACTACATGGAGTCTAAAATGTAGCGTAGTTCTCAATCATAAGTTCACTCTGTTGCGTGACCGTCGAGGTCATTCTAACTCCCAATTTACATCTTTTTATTTTTATGATTTGATGTTTTTGGGGTTTTACAATGTATCTCTCTCTTTGCAGGTCACCAGTGAAAATATAGTGATCATACAAAGACAAACAGATAAGGTTAATGAGCACCTTGTGACACAGGAAGAATCCATTTTAAAACCATTTTCTTAGTCATAAATGACTACCAGATATCTCTAGCACACAAGGACCCCTAAACCATCTAGGCACCCTTGGTCAAACTTAATTTGCCATTTTAAGAATTTTTTAGGGGTAGTGTTTACATTCATCTCCTCCTGTTCATCATGCTTTCAATCCAGAGAACTTCTGGATCAAATGTAAAATCAAATAAGTCTTCTATTCCATATCTTGCACTTAGGGATTCAATTTTATCTAGCTTACTACTTGTGTCAAATATATACTTTAACGTTTATTTATTATACATTACTCTAAAATTAAGATTTCATAAACTCCATAATTGTTAAATCAAAGTGTCCCATGTATCTTATAAATTATAATTTCATAATTTACATAAAATTTGACATAGAGAGTTCTCAACACTAGATATTCATATGCATATATTATGAGATCACATATTCCATCATCAGTAGAATCAAGTGGATAATCCCCACCCCATTTATGGTGTAAAGAGAATATCCTCAAGGTTTTTCAGGGTAGTCTTTTTTCATCTCAATTAATAAATAGGATATTCAAAAACCTTACAAATAAGGAAAAAATATGAGGATATAACATTATATAACAAGGTTAAAAAATAATAAGTTAGAATTTATCTAAATATCCTCTTAGGAGAATGTGATTCTCAATATTTTGTCATTCTAGTAAAATAAATATTGATGCGGGTTTAAAAGGAAATTTGAGCCACGTTGATGGTTGTGGAGTGTTCTAGGTGTATATGGGTCAACTGAAATTAATTTATTTCTTTGATGTTGGAATTGAAACTTACAATCTAATTGTTGGTCTAACAATGTTGAAAGCTATTAATATTTTGGCTCGCATGGATGGAAGAAATTGATAATTAAAAGATTCTTGATGATATTAAATGAGGTCATGAATGAATTATCCTTGGGATATTAGCAGCTAAATATTATTATAGAGGATGATTTTTTCATATTGAAAGTGATATAGTCAATATCCATAATCCATATTAAGTGGGAGGGGAACTATATTACTGATGAGAATTCCAATTTTGGTAATGTTTATAAATAATTTTTGATGCATCTAATCATGTATGGTACTCTATTTTCCTAACAATCCTTTTATAGTTTGTAGTCAATGATGCCTACAAAAATTTCTCTCCCACTTAAGCATCATTCGAGATATGGATTTAGGGATGATTAATCATTTATGACCATGTTAAGTTAAATGATATTTCTTTTACATCTATCTATGGATTATATATGGATAAATTCCTAATTATCCTATATGTGAGGAGGGTCATGTGACTCATGTGTTTAAATCATGTATTTGGGAAATGGGAACTTTATGTTTTTCATTGGTACTCCTGAATTACTTTACCACCTACTACCATTGGAATAGAGATGGAATTGGATATCCAAAGAATAAAATAAAGGAAAATAATGAAATAATAGCAAAAAAAAAGATATGGGGGATAGAAAAGTATTATCCCCCATAAAATATAGGAAGGAAGCAATCAGTTTCAAATAATGTAGGGATAACATTTATAGAATTTTTGGACAAAGAAATTAGGAATATCAAAATGAGAGTATGGATTAGGAGAACTTGAACCATTGGGAAATAATAGAATGAGTAGATCATGTGGATAGAGTAAACATATGAAAGGCCTTATGATTGAACCTAATTATTTCATAGGGAGAATAAATGTCTTTTATAGAACTTAGTGTGTTAATGGCACCAATATTATGTCAAATGATGAGGTTCAATTTCTACTCCTTGAGGAGTATGTATACATTGATAAATAATTGATTTAACTTTCAAAGAAGTGCCATTCCATAATAACAAATCCTTAGAAAAATAGGGGAAATATTTCATGGACATAAGGAGATGTTTTCAAAGTTGAGATTCTAGTTTTCTGTTATGAGGATTTAAGTGATGAGGAAAGTATGTAACCATGTATTTGTCTTTATCCATATTCTCCATATAATTATGTTGAGGTATAGGATTTTCTAAATTAATATAATTAATTTAAATTAATATAGAATGTGAACATAAGGGGTAGTAGGGGCCATTTTAATTCACCTAAACCACTAATTACGCACACATTTTGAGCTGAAATAGGTACATGGAAGACCTACTTACCTTTTAATATGCTAGATTAACATATTAGTACATAGTTTAAGTGCATGGAAATGTAGGGCCAAAGGGGCTCTTAATTGGGCATTTTTTCTTAAAAAAAAGAAAATTCAACTTGTACAAGTTATTTGAGATAGTTACACTCAAAATAATAAGATGTTATATGATCATGAATTGTAGCATTTTGATTCTAGTTTCTAAACTACACTATTTTCTTAAATGTTTAAGTGTAAGTATGTTAAAGAGATAAATTTCAGTAGGTTATCCTCTTTATGTGTAAAAAATTTGATATCCGGTCATGCTCCCCACCCATTTTTAGCACTATTTAGTATTTTGAAAACCCTTTGGTAGAAAGATAAATAGGATCGTCTAGTTTGGGATAGATTCTATATACCTTTTTTAGTGGATATTGATTTTTGAAATGTTTTCTAAGTAAAAAAACTTTGAAAATTTAAATATAACTGATATTTGATTGTGCCTCCCTAATACCTTTAAAAATATCAAAAGTTATAAAAACAAATTAATATGTATAGAATTAGTCACAGTTTTAGAAATATATAACTTTTAATCAATTTGGAGGAGTGAAAAAAAAGATACACAATGAAATATAAGCATGTATAAATACAAACAATAGAGCTATATAAATACATAGCTAGAAAATAATAAGGGATGGAAATCTTATACAAGTCATTAAATTTGAAAAATCAAGATATGTGGAAGAGGAAAGTATAATTGACCTCATAGTTTATATTTTTAAGGAATTGTTTTTATCATTTTTTATGCGATTTATTATGGTGGAAGGCTATATTTTTCTTTTTTCTGTAAAAAATGCATTCTTTGTTTGTATTTGAGTAGGTACAAGCCACAAGCTCGGGGTGCCAAACTAGTTCCAAGCCATGGGGCCTTGCCTTATGGGAGAAAAAATACAATGCATATGTGTTATAACATTTATTCAATATAAAGTGTACATGTTATATTGTTTAATATTGTACTTCTCCCTAACTTGTATCTTGTTGTTCCTTTCACAAAAATTACGTCTGCTCTGCAATTCTTGGTACTATCCTACGTGAATGTTTAGTAATTTAAGTTGTCCACAACCCCAAAAATATATATTTTACTAATCATAGGGGATACAAAATGACATAATGACATGAAAAAGGTGAAGAAAAAGACACATGAGAAATTGGATGTGATTAGAATAAAGAAATTACAATGGATGTGATATAAGGAAATATTCGAAAAGTATCAAAAATGTTAATTTCTCATTCCTAACCATGGTTGTGTGTAAAAAAAATTGTATTAGGAATGTGAGAGAGAGAGAGAGAGAGAGAGAGAGAGAGATAGAGAGAGAGAGAGAGAGAGAGAGAGAGAGAGAGAGAGAGAGAGAGAGAGAGGTGGTCAAGTGGTTTTAAATATCAAATTTAATATTTACCTCCAAAATTTTAATTCAAAATTATAAAAATTGTAAAAAGTGTGTTAGCAAATTGTTAAGAGGAGGAGGAAGGATGTTTTGATTGTTTAATCATGTAAAAGGTGTATTAGAATATAAAATAGGGTCCTAGAGGGTGAGTTAGTTCCTAGAATGTGGTAATGAGTCTTAAAGTGTGGGTGGGTGGGTGTGTGTGTGTGTGTGTGTGTGTGTGTGAGAGAGAGAGTGTGTGTGTGTGTGTGTGTGTGTGTGTGTGTGTGTGTGTGTGTGTGTGTGTGTGTGTGTGTGTGTGTGTGTGAGTGCATGAAATGTTTTAAAATGATGTAAAATTTCTCATTGTGTTGAAAAGGAATATAAAGTGTCTTGAAAGTTAGTTAGGTATGAAAGGAACATACATTAAAAGGATGATGGATTTGAAGGAATATAGTTATTTATCCTACAGAGAGGGAAAGGAGAGCAAACAAGAAGAAATATTGAGGATTTGAGGGAAAAAGGGATAATAACTATGAAGTTTTTTTTAGCACATATAGCTAGTTTATAGTGAAGCTTTGTTTTTGGTGACAAGATCTTACCTTTCATTATGAGTGAACCTGATTTGTTTTATTAAGAACCAATATTTATTTCTACCATATTATTTCTTCTGCCCACCATTATGTTGGATATCTCTCTTATCATGACACAGATAACACTCTCATACAATTCCAGGATATCTCTCTTATCATGACATAGATAACACTCTCATACAATTCTCATCATCACTTAGATCCCCATCATTGGCACACTTGGGGGGCATCGTACTTATTCTCCCCGCTCTAAGCATTCTCAGGTGTCTCGTATTTCTGCTATTATGCTATGTGCTTCATGTTTCATATTTCTAAGCATCATTCCACATCTTGATACACGTGTATCATCACTACCCTTGTGATTCCATCTTGTTCTATCGTTCAAACTTGATTGTTTAAGGGAATACTACATACATGAACCTCACATCATACACACTACACATTTCACACAATGCACATTCACGACACACCTTTCTAGAATCATATTCTCATACATCACAATACCCTATGACCCACTCTAGTTCCATGGTTCATACTTGATTGTTGAGGGTCTAAATGTAAAATGAACCTCACCACATTCACACTCTTTACACTCAATTCAAATTAATTTATTTCTTTGATGTTGTAATTGAAACTAACAACCAAATTGTTGGTCTAACAATGTTGAAAGGTATCAATATTTTGGTTGGAATGGATGGAATAAATTTGTAATCAAAAGATTCCTGATGATATTAAATGAACCTCACCACATTCACACTCTTTACACTCAATTCAAATTAATTTTTTTCTTTGATGTTGTAATTGAAACTAGCAACCAAATTGTTGGTCTAACAATGTTGAAAGGTATTAATATTTTGGTTGGAATGGATGGAATAAATTTGTAATCAAAAGAGTCCTGATGATATTAAATGAGGTCACGAAGAAATTATCCTTGGGATCTTGACAGCTAAATATGATTATAGAGGATGATTTTTTTCATATTGAAAGGGCATATAGTCAATATCCATAATCCATGTCAAGTGGGAGGGGAACTATATAACTGTTGAGAATACCAGTTTTGGTAATGTATATAATAAGTTTTTGATGCATCTAATCAAGTATGCTAATCTTTTTTCCTATTCACCCTTTTATAGTTTGTAGTAAATGATGCCAACAAAAAATTCTGTTGCACTTAAGCATCATTTGAGATATAGATTTAGGGATGATTACTCATTTATGGCCATGTTAAGTGAAATGATATTTCTTTTACATATATATATGGCTTATATATGGAGAAATTACAAATTATCTTATATGTTAGGAGGGTCATGTAACTCATGTGTTTAAACCATGTATTTGGGAAATGGGAACTTTATGTTTTACATTGGTACTCCTAAATTACTTTACCACCCAATACCATTGGAATAGAATTGAGTATCTGAAGAATAAAATAAAGGAAAATAATGATATAATGGGAAAAAATAAGATATGGGGGATAGAAAGGAAGGACCCCATAAAATCAAATAAGGAAGCAATCACTTTCAAATAATGTAGGGAAAACATTTATAGAATTTTTGGACAAAGAAATTAGGGAATATCAAAATGAGAGTATGGGATTGGGAGAACTTGAAACCATTGGGAAATAATTTAATGAGTAGATCATGTGTTCTAGAGTAAACATATTAAATTCCTTACGATTGAACCTAATTATTTCATAGCGAGAAGAAATGTCTTTTATAGAACTCAGTGTGTTAATGACACCAATATTATGTCAAATGATGAGGGGTCAATTTCTACTTCTTGAGGACTATGTATCCATTGATAAATAAGTGATTTAAGTTTCAAATAAGTGGCATTCCATAATTGACAAATCCTTATAAAAAATAGGGGAAATATTTCATGGACATAAGGAGATGATTTCAAAGTTGAGATTCTAGTTTTCTGTGATGAGGATTTGAGTGATGAGGAAAGTATGCAAGCATGTATTTATCCTTATCCAATATTCTCCATATAATTATGTTGAGGTAATATAGGTTGTTCTAAATTACTATAATTAATTTAAATTAATATGGAATGTGAATATAAGGGGTAGTAGGATCCTTATTAATTTACGTAAGACACTAATTATGCACATATTTTGAGATGAAATAGGTACATGGAATACCTAATTCCATTGTAATATGCTAGATAAAAAATATTAGTACACAGCGTAAGTGCATGGAAATGGAGGGCCAAAGGGGCTCTTAAGTGGGATTTTTTTCTAAAAAAACAAGAAACTTCAACTAGTACGAGTTATTTTGAGATAGTTAAACTCAAAATATTAAGATGTTATATGGAACATGAATTGTAGCATTTCGATTCTACTTTGTAAACTACCCTCTTTTCTTTTGTGTTTAAGTGTAAGTGGGTTAAAGAGATAAAATTTCAATAGGTTTTGCTTCTGTACAAAAAAATATTAGATATTCGGTTGTGCCCCCCATTTTTTAGCACTATTTAGTATTTTGAAAAACCCTTAGGTAGAAAGATAGATAGTATTGTCTACTTTGGGATAGATTTTGTAATACCTTTCCTAGTGAATATTTATTTTTTTAATATTTTATAAGTAAAAATACTTTGAAAATTTAAAATGGATATCCGATCGTGCCCACCCACACTACCTTAAAAAAATATCAAAAATTAGAAAAAAAACTAACATGTATAGAATTAGTCATAGTTTGGGACTATATACCATTTAATTAATTATGAGGAGTCAAACAAAAGATACATGATTTAAATAGAGGCATGTATAAATACAAACAATAGGGATATAAAAATTCATAGCTAGAATATAATAAGAATAGAAACCTTATACAAGTCATTAAATTTGAAAAATATTCTATTTGGATAGAGGAAAGTGTCATTGACCTTGTACTCATATTTTAAAGGAAAATTTTTGATCATTTTTACGGGATTTATTGTGGTGGAAGGCTCTATATTTCATTTTTTTTTAAAATGTATTCTTTGTTTTATTTTGAGTAGGTACAAGCCACAATGCTCGGGGTTCCAAACTAGTTATTATCCATGTGGCCTTACCTTATGGGAGAAAAAATACAATGTTTATGTGTTATAACATTTATGCA
The DNA here is from genome assembly GCA_019776745.2 of Taxus chinensis. Classification (NCBI taxonomy): domain Eukaryota; kingdom Viridiplantae; phylum Streptophyta; class Pinopsida; order Cupressales; family Taxaceae; genus Taxus; species Taxus chinensis. The sequence continues at coordinate 855,764,601 of CM034147.1, forward strand.
CTATAAATGGTACATGTTATATTGTTTAATATGTTCTTCCCCCCTAAAATGTCCCTTTCTATTCCTTTTAAGGAAATTATGTGCTCTACAATTCTTGGTACCACCCTGCACATTTTTTTTAGTATTTTAAGTTGTTCCCACCCCCACTATCTATATTTTACTAATCATGGGGGATAAAAAAAGACATAATGACATGAAAAAAGTGAAGAAAAAGACACCAGAGAAATTGGATGTTATTAGAAAAAATAAATTGCAACGGATGTGATAGAAGGAAATATTCAAAGAGGATCAAAAATGCTAATTTCTCATTCTAACCATGGTTTGTGAGTATAAATCAAGTGTATTTATCATGAGAGAGAGAGAGAGAGAGAGAGAGAGAGAGAGAGAGAGAGAGAGAGAGAGAGAGAGAGAGAGAGAGAGAGAGAGAGATAGGTAGTTAAGTGGTTCAAATTGAAAACTTGACATTTCCCTTGAAAATGTAATTCAAAATTATAAAAAACTTGTAAAAAGTGAGTTAGTGGCTTGTTAAGAGGAGGAGAAAAGGATGTTTTGGTACTTTAAAGAAGGTAAAAGGGTGTAGGAGCATATGAAAATAGGTGTCGTAGAGGGTGATTTAGGTCCCAAAATGTTGTAGTGAGTTCTTAAAGTGTGTGTGTGTGAGTGCATGAAATGTTTTAAAATGATGTAAAATCCTCATTATGTTGAAAAGGCATATGAAGAGTCTTGAAAGTTAGTTAGGTACTCATGTAAGCTACATTAAGAAGGATTATGGATTTGAATGAATATATTTATTTATAATCTAGAGAGGGGAAGGAGAGAAAAAGAGAAGAAATCTTGAGGATTTGAGGGAAAAAAGGATAAGAACTATGAAGTTTTTTTAGCACATATAGCTAATATATACTGAAGCTCTGTTTTTTGTTACAAGATCTTACCTTTTCATCATGGAATGAACCTACTTTTTTTTATTTAGAACCACTATTTATCATCTTATGAGTATGTGTAGAGTTAATTAGAACCTTCGAGTTAATGATGCATATGTGAAGGGTATATGCTCTGGTTTTAGCTTTATAAACAAATGTTTATCTTGTGTATAAAAGTGAAATAGTGTTATGAGAAGAATCCCTTATTGTTTTTAGTTGTGATCTTGAAGGTGTAAAGCCTTATAGTAATAAAAACATGGTGAATATGGTGGTGAAAGTGTTATTTCATGTTTAAGATGATTCAATACCATGTTTCCCTTTCATGTCATACATGGAAATGCTCAAGAATGCTAAACAAAGATTGTAAGTAATGATTTGTTTTTTTCCAATTTGCATGTTTGTATTAAAGTACTTCAAGGAGTGTGGATCAAGGTCAAGAGCGAAACCTGAAGGATATAATGTGGAAAACTACATTTTTAAAAGAGGAAACCTTGTCATATTGATGCGGGGAGCATAACTTGCAGAGGCCATAACTTTTGATCCCACCGTTGGATCATCCTGAAATTTTACAGGGTGGTAGATACACATTAGTACTATGCTGGGGGACAACTTTTCCTGCAAGGTTGTGCTCATTTTTGGCACGTTTTTGGGCTCGGTTTCCGTCATCTAGTGGTCTAAAATTGGCTCTGAATGTTTTTTCTGCTTTTCTCTAGGTCTTAGAACTATTAATAACTTTTGTTGTGCTTTTCAGAATAAGTCCAATTTTGCGTGAGCCCTAATTTATGAATGCATATTTGGCACGCAAATTTTGGGGTCAATCCGAGTTGTTTTGCATTTTAGGGTTTTTGGCATTTTAGGGTTTTAGAGTAGTCTTGAAATAAAAGGAGAATGGTAATGATGTAATAGATCAGCGTGAATTCCAGAATGAGAAGTAAGCTATTTTGAAACTCCTGGTTTTATTTGCAAAGGTGTTTATGTGTGTTTTTGGAGGTATTTCAACCTCTTGTAGCTGGATTCACATCAATTGGTATCAGAGCTGGATTTTGATCTTGCGGAAATAATTAAGGTAACATATTACATTTTTATGTGTAGTTTTTACCTCTGTTTTATATAACCATAGCTAGACGCTGGAGGGGAGGTTATGCCCAGATGAATAGGCATATGCAGGAGCTACAGAGACAAATTGCTGAGCTCACGGGGGAAGTTACCCGCCTTAGAAGGAGACATGCAAATGGGGATGCAAACCCAGATAGTGATATTGAAGAAGAGACTCCATTAATGAATGAAGGAGGAGATGAAGAAGAAAATGAGAGAGACGAAGAAACCTTGAATGAGAGACCATTTGAGGAGAGAGATTGATCAAGGCTTTAGAGGGAAAGAATGACGACATCAAGATTAATGTTCCTGATTATGGTGGAGGGTTACGACCAGAGGAGTTGATTGACTGGTTAAATCACATGGAAAAATTCTTTGAGTGGAAAACCCTTTCAGAGGAGAAGAAGGTTAAGTTTGCATGCACTAAGTTAGCTGGACATGCATTGATCTGGTGGGATCACCTACAAAATGAAAGACAAAGGAATGGAAAGGGCAAGATCCGAAACTGGAATAAAATGGTAAAGAAGCTGAAAGAAAAGTTTCTTCCTGTAGATTATGCTCAGACACTCTTTCGAAGGTTCCCAAAACTTAAGGCAGAAGGATCTTAGCATTGAGGAGTATACTAATGAATTTTACAAGTTATCAATCAGGGTGGAACAGGGAGAGTCTGAAGAACAAAAGGCTACATGGTACATAAACGGGTTGAGTTACACCATACAAGATGAGCTGAGTATGCTCCGGATCCATAGCCTAGATGATGCTTATCAACTTGCATTAAAAGCAGAGGAAAAGAACAAGAGGAGTAATTTTAGAAGAGGTGTGAAGAGAGGTCCATCATCATCTCCAATGAGGGGTAGGGGTAGATTTGAATCTACAAAAGGTGAATCCTCTAATACAGAAGGGCATGAAGATTCTGGTCAAAGCCATGGTAACTACCAAAGAGGTAGGGGATTTCAGAGGGGAAGAGGTTATAATGGAGGACAGGGCTGGAATAGCCCCCAACGGGCAATATACATGTTACAGATGTGGTGAAGAGGGGCACAGAGCTTTTGAGTGTCCAACACTATCCTACACAAGATAGATGGAAAGGAGAAAAACCACGAGTAAATCTGGTTGAGGCTGAAGAGGAAGAAGAAATGGAGGTTGCTGCAGACTTGGGTGAAACCCTCATGATAAGGAGGACGATGATTGTCCCAAGGAAGGAGAAAGAACGTGATGTTGCTGGAGCTGATTCATGGCTTCAAACAAATATATTTCGAACAAGATGCACCTCTGGAGGAAAGGTATGTAAAATTATTATTGATGGTGGTAGTTCTGAAAATATGGTTTCAACTGTAATGGTTGATAAACTGAATCTGAGCTGTGACAAGCACCCATATCCCTATCGTATATCATGGTTCAAGAAAGGAAATGAAGTAACCATAGATAAAAGATGCCTTATAAAGTTTTCAATTGGGAATACCTATAGGGATGAGGTGTGGTGTGATGTTATCCCAATGGATGCATGTCATATATTACTGGGTAGGCCTTGGCAATATGATAGAAAGGTTACACATGATGGAGAGAAAAATACATATACCTTTTGGAAGGATGGTGTAAAGGTGGTCTTATTACCCTTCAAGGAAGAAGAGAAGAGTGAGGGCTTGTTGGCTACAAAAGAGTTTGTTACAGAAATGGAAGAAGCTGGATGTTGTTATGCACTAATGTCAAAGAAGCTGGAGAAAGAAGGCTTTAATATACCTATTGCAGCAGAGAAAGATACTAAAAGAATACAAAGATGTCATACCAGATGAGCTACCAGATGAGTTACCCCCCAAAGCGAGATATTCAACACCATATTGATTTGATCCCAGGATCGGCCCTTCCAAACCAGGCAGCCTATCGGATGAGTCCGACATAGAGTGAAGAGTTGAACAGACAAGTGACAGATCTAATACAGAAAGGGTTAGTGAGAGAAAGCATGAGTCCATGTGCAACCTCCAACATTATTGACTCCCAAAAAAAGATGGAGACTGGAGAATGTGTGTAGACAGTAGAGCCATAAACAAGATCACAATTAAGTATCGGTTTCCAATTCCGCGATTGGATGATATGATGGATGTGCTAGGGGGAGCCCGATATTTTAGCAAGATTGACATATGGAGTGGCTACTACCAGATCCAAATCCGTGAAGGGGATGAATGGAAAACTGCTTTTAAAACAAAAAGATGGATTATACGAGTGGATGGTGATGCCCATTTGGGCTATCTAATGCACCCAGTACATTCATGAGGTTGATGAACAGAGTACTCCGAGAATACAATGGTAAGTTTGTTGTTGTCTATTTTGATGATATTTTGATATTTAGTAAGACAGTGGAAGAACACTTGTTACATCTGAAATTGGTGCTAGACTTGTTACGTAAAGAGAGTCTATATGCAAACTTAAAGAAGTGTAGATTCCTTCAGAAGAGTCTTGTTTTTTTGGGATTTGTCATATCAGGGGATGGAGTGAGGATGGATGAGGAAAAAGTAAAGGCAATTCTTGGAATGGCCTATTCCAAGGAATGTGACAGAGGTTCGTAGTTTTCATGGATTGGCAACTTTTTATAGGAAGTTCATCAGGAATTTCAGTAGCATTGTTGCACCCATAACAGAGTGTACAAAAGGGAGGGAGTTTGTATGGACAAAGGCAGCAACAGATAGTTTTGATTTGTTGAAGAAGAAAGTATCAGAAGCACCTGTTTTGGTATTGCCAGATTTTAGCAAGGTCTTTGAGGTTGACTGTGATGCCTCACATGTTGGGATTGGAGCTGTGTTGAGTCAAGAAGGACAGACCAGTGGCATTCTTCAGTGAAAAGCTAAATGAAGTCAGGAGAAAATATTCTACTTATGATGTGGAATTTTATGCTATTGTTCAGGCACTAAGGAACTGGAGACATTACTTGGTAGCAAAGGAATTTGTACTCTTCACTGACCATGAAGCCTTGAGGTATGTAAACACACAGAAGAAACTAAATAGTAGGCATGCAAAATGGGTTTCATTTTTTCAAGAATACAGTTTTGTTTTAAAGCATAAGTCAGGTAAGCAGAATCAAGTTGCTGATGCCTTGAGTAGGCGTGTAGCCCTTTTGACAACAATGGAAAATAAAGTCCTAGGGTTTGAGGGCAGGTTAAGGAATTGTATGAAGGTGATCCTGATTTTGGTGATGTTTGTCAGAAAGCTTAAGGAGCCTACAGTAGGTAGTGATTCTTCTGATTATTTTATGCAAGATGGTTATTTATTCAGGGCCAAACAATTGTGCATCCTTGCTGGTTCAATGAGAGAAAATAGTATAAGAGAATTACATAATAGGAGAGTTTGCTAGATACTTTGGTATAAGTAAGAAAATTTCTCTTGTTTTGGAAAATTATTATTTTCTAAAGGTAAAGAGGGACATAAGAAGGATTGTAGCAAGATGTACAGTGTGCCAAATGGCTAAGGGCCATGCACAAAATACTTGATCTGTATATGCCATTACCTATCCCTATATGTCCATGGGTTGATTTGAGTATGGATTTCATGTTAGGACTTCCTAACACACAACAAAGGAATGATTCTATAGTTGTTGTGGTTGATAGATTCTCTAAGATGGCACATTTCATTACATGTAAAGACAACTAATGATGCTTCCAGATTTGTTGATTTATTTTTTTCAGAAGTGGTTCAGGTTGCATGGAGTTCCAAGAACTATCACTTCAGATCGGGACACAAAGTTAGAGCTATCACTTCAGATTAGGACACAAAGTTTTTGAGTCACTTTTGGTAGGACTTTGTGGAGGAAAATGGGGACACAACTGCAGTTCAATAGTGCATATCACCCCCAGATTGATGGGAAGACTAGAAGTAGTGAACAAAATATTGGGAAATCCCCTACGTTGCATAGCTTGGAGAAAAGCCAAAACAATGGAACTTGGCTTTACCACAAGCCGAGTTTTCTTATAATATCTCAGTAAATAGGTCAACAGGTAGGTCTTCTTTCTAGATTGCATATAATAGGAATCTTCAAAGGGTGTCCTAGATTTGATTGTGCTACCTAGGTGAAGATAAAATTAGTGATGATGTAGAAGCATTTGCAGAACACATTCTACAATTATAGGAAAAAGTGAGAGAAAACCTAAAATTTAGTAATGCACAATATAAAGTAGTTGTAGATGCCAGTAGGAGAGTAGGTGTATTTAAAGAAGGAGATATGGTGATGATTCATCTTAGAAAAGAGAGGAATTTCCAAAAGGGAACATATAATAAACTAAAGTATAAGAAGATTGGGCCATGTAAGATTCTGAAGAAAATGAGTGATAATGCCTACAAAGTGGAACTACTTGACAACTTTGTTATCTCACCGGTTTTTAATGTTTTTGACGTATATATGTTCCCTGGTCATGATGAAAAATGTTACGTAGAGGAGGAAGAAATAAACTGGGAGTAGTAGATGCCAAAAAAGAAAAAGGAAAGGGTAATGCATGTCTTGGACTAGAAGACAAACACGACTAGACATGGAAGCTACAACAGATATTTGGTGCAGTGGGAAGGTTTGCAACATGAAGAAAATACTTGGATTCTTGAATGGGAATTGAAGAAGATTGACAATGGAAAGTTAGATGAATTCCGTCGAACAGAGTTTGCAGGTGCTGATTTCTTTTCAACTAGGGGAGAATGATATGGGAGCATAACTTGTGAGAGGCCATAACTTTTGATCTGAGCGTTAGATTGTCTTGAAATTTTACTAGGGTGATAGATTTACATTAGTACTATGCTGGGGATAAACTTATGGTTGCAAAATTGTTCTACTACTTTGACATATTTTCTAGGCTCGAATTCCTTTGTCTAGTGGTCTAAAATTGGCTTCGAATGTTTTTTCTACTTTTGACTAGGCCGTAGATACTTTAATAACTTTTGTCATGCTTTACAAAATAAGACAAAATTTAGTGCATGAGCCTTAATTTATGAAAACATATTTGGCACACCAAATTTTGGGGCCCATACAAGGTGTTTTACTAATAGGTAATGTTTTGGCATTTTAGGGTTTTATGGCATTTTAGGGTTTTTTGGAATTTTAGGGGTTTTTAGAGCTAATCTTGAAATAAAAGGAAAATGGTAATGATGTAATAGATCAGTGTGAATTCCAGAATGAGAAGTAAGCTATTTTGAAACTCCTGGTTTTATTTGCAAAGGTGTTTATGTGTGTTTTTGGAGGTATTTCAACCTCTTGTAGCTGGATTCACATCACATATTGTGCACCTACAAGCAGGTAAAAGAGAGTTAAGACACTTTTTAGGTTTAGATAGATTATCTTCATTCAATAGTAAAATAATCACATGGAGTAAGTGGAAACAAACCTCTAGGAAAAAGTATGACTAGACTTCAAATTAATTTGAATTTTTTTATCCTTTTTCCTCCTTTCCTTGGTTTCAAGGAAACTCTAGTTAGGGTTTATACAAAAGATGAATTTTGATGGATTTCTACTTGGTCTTCAAGCCTAAAATTTTAAGGAAACTATCTACATAACCTCCTTTACCTAAATCAAGAATATTTTATGTAATTTAAGTTCCCAATCAGGATATGTTTGTTATAGTCAACCACACGGTCCTGTACCTCTATACTAGAGACCTAATTACTAAGCAAAACTTGAGTTTTTAGGAAAATTTCCCTGAAAAAGCACCAATAAAACTTTTTACCCTGATTATATGGTGAAATGGGTATTTGAATATGTCCTTAACTTGTTGATAAAACCCTTAGCATTATATATATGAAGGAAAATGTACCTAAATAGGGCTAGTTAAGTCTTAATGAGCTAGAAAAGTGAAAGGTGTGATAAAGAGAGAAGCTCAAAGAGTCGAGTATTAAACATTTTCATGCACCATAAGAATTATGAATGGTACTTGAAGATATTTTTACCTTATTTTGGGTATGATCAGATGTTCCTAACCATGGATCTTCTAGAGGAAATGGTCTCAAGGGAACAAAAATGGCAGTTGAGAGTAAGATAGGTGAAATATGATATTGGGATATTTTTACATCATCTTTATGCTTGGCATAACATTTTTTATAGTATGTTAATAGGGAAAACACATGGGAGAAGTCATTAAATGCTAATAAGCCAAAAGTGTTCTCTTTGGGGTGAAGAGATAGTGAAGAGCCAATTGAGAATGGTAAGAGAAAGTAGGGTTTTCATGAAGAGTGATCAATTTTATTATTGAATTGACATTGTTGATGATGCATAGAGTGTATGAAACAAGGTAGTATGATTAGAAAAACCGTTTGAGTTGAATTTGGTTAGTCTTTCTATGCTTTAGCCATTATAGGCTTCTTCGTGAAGATCCTCATCTGTAGAGCTTGGGTATAAGTTGTTGTTTAATTCATGTTATCCAATTTTTCCCCTTGGGTGAAATTGGACATGCTAGTATCTAAAATTTTTCTCCTTTTCAAGATAAGCAACATCATAGATTTGGCACGGAGCTTAGAGACATATAGATCATGATGTATGTCATTTTGTAGCCAGAGATGAGATCTAACTGGCCCTTTATCACTCAAATTTGTGGAGAGATGGATAACACCTTCAAGAGGATTTGACCCATCCTCACTACTTTAGGTCATGCCTTTTGACCAAGGTGAGAGGACTTGTAGTGTAACCTCTATTTGATGAAGGAGATGGAGATATCCTTCTTTTACACAAATTTTATGAAGAAAACCTTGGGAAGGTATGGTCAATACTCCATAATTTAACTCTCAAGAGTTGTCACTTCTAAAAAGATGGAGACACTTTCAAAACAAGGCTAAGGTTACTAAAGACTTTATGTGATCCTAATTATTCAACATATTTTAGTAAATAGATTTTGTTCCTTTGTTGATATATAGGGAAAACAGGGGTAGTTCAAGATGGATTCATGGTGTCTGAATAATTTTGGTGGGAGATTAATAAGGATAAAGTTGATTACTAGATATTTTAGAGACTTCACAACAATTAGAAATTTAAATGATAGAAAGCTTCAAAATAGCTAAGATATTACTTCAACCAGAAGGTGTGCTTCAATGGAGGCCCAAATCATCACTGTTTCACACAATCTTTCAGAATTTAAAATGATGGCTCAAGCTAAAGACTCAACAAAACATCAAAGAGCCCCTATTCCTCATGCCTAAGATACACTCAAAGGCTTACAGACAATCTTTATCAACAAATGATAGTGAATTGATTTTAAATTGTTTATCTCATCATAGCATGAAAGCTCTTCTTGAAATGAATTTTTAAATGCTACTAAACTATCAGAGGGATGAGATCTTATGTGATTTGATGGGAATTTAACACAAGATTGCAATAGGAATAAGAAAAATTACTTGCAAACACTTCTGAAATAAAGTAAACACAAATTGCTCCAAGATTGACACAAATTAACTCAAAATTGATTAAGATTCATCAACAAGGGAAAGCTTCTAGAGAAATTTTGGTGCTCTTCAATGGCTATACATCTACAACCAAGTTGACATGATAGAAAATCTAACATAGAAGAAATTTACCAGGTATCTCAGATTAGTCTCTCAGGAAGATGGGATGTCTCAAATTTTATCTTAAGAATTAAACCCCTAACCCTTTGAAAAAGTATTCTCATTGTATTTATACATTTCACTTGCTCAATCATTCAAAATTATCCCTCCCCCCCCCCAAAAAAAAAAAAGAATATTCGAGGGACCTTTGTTTGTTACCCATTTTCCTCAAAAAGCAATGTTTAACAAATTTACAACAAAAAATTTCCCAGTTGGACAAATCATGAATTGATCACGTTTCTCAGACCCTTGACTAATGACTAGGATGCCATGTCACAATATTTTGGCAATCCTTCTAATCATTCTGGTTCTTTCATGTGAGAAATCCCCATTTTAATCATTCTCGAAGGCTCTTTATAGCTGGATCTGATAGGTAATCCTTTTCACTCTCGAGGCAACACCTTTTTCATCTTTTGCACCTACAACCTTCATCATTTCATCCTTTACCTTCTCTTTCCTCTACAACTTTTTCCTGCATCCAGCTTCTATTGCAATTCACATTTTTTCAAGTGCCTGAGAAATTCCATCTTCAAAATATTGACCTTAATAATCCTTAAACTCACATATTAAGTTTTTAATCCATTCAATGGCACTTTGTAGACAAAAACGACAAGGAATTTTGTCAAAAAATGATGAAAATAGTGTGTATTTACATCTCCAGGAGTCTTAGAGAAAAAATGGGGGCAAAATAGAGGCATTGCACAACAAGCATTGATTCTACCCCTTCTTTACTTTATATTATAGCCATCCATGTGTTTCCTTGGTGCAAATACAAAGGAGAAGTACATGGGAAAATTTCCAAATGAGCGTGGGCCTTCCACTTGCTCTTGGACCAAGAAAAATGACTTTTGGCCTTTGAAAAATTCTTAGTAAGAAAGGAGCCAGTGGAAGCCTCCATGTGTCGCCTTGGTGCACCTTTGGTATGGTCCTCAAAAGAAGATACCCTCAACAAGCATAGGCTCACCACGTGTCTCAGTTCATTAGAGTTGTCCAAAAATTTGAAGGATCGGCAGAAGGCGCCATGTGTTTAGGGTCCGAGACAATTTTCCTTGGCCATTGAAAAGTCTAAGCAAGGGAAGAGTTAAAGCGAAAGCCTCCAAGTTTCCTCCTGAAGATTCTTCAAAATAAAATTTAGGGGCTAGTCCCCAAATAGGTGTGGTCCCTCCACATGTCCTATGCCTTAGAAATTTTCTTTAAAAATTTTAAGTATAGAGCACAGATGGCAGGAAGCCTCCACGTGTCTCCCCAGGCGCAAATGTTAAGGTGGGACCCTAAGGTGGATCCTTAAATAAGCACGGGCCCTCCACATGTCCATGGTCCACCAAAACTATACCGGCCACATGAAAAAGTTGTCTATGTCTAGGCAAGGCAGCGAAAAATTGTATGTGTCTCCTCGATGCAACTCCAAGGTCATACCAAAAGGGAAAATTTTAGATGAGCGCCAACCCTCCATGTGGACAAGTTTTGAGTTGAAGTGGGCCTTGGAGTTTCAAAGCGTCCCATCGAGATGCATCCAACTAGAAATGAACATGTTTCCACAGATGCTTAGATGTAAATTTGATGGGCAAAAGCACAACCATCAAACCGTAAATTGTAGGAAAATTTCCATTTGCACCTGAAAATGAATATTTCTTCAAGGACAAAAAATTTGAAAATGATGTAAAGCCCTAATATGATCTTCTGAGCCGCATCCAATCATGTTTCCATAGATACATTGGACAAAAATGACAGGGAAAACAAAACGTGACTATGGAAAATAGAATGAATGGAAAAAAATTGAGTTTTCGCCCAAGTTATAGATCTTTTCATATGGATCAGAGGCACAAAAAGAAAATTCTAGACTTTAAGTGATCCTCGAATAAGGAAGGGACTAGTCATGGAAACCAAATGGAGGAAAAAGTTTTCATGCATCAATATGAGGAGATAGAATAGATGACAAAGCCCGCAAATTGAATAATTTCAAGGACAAATGGGGTGAGATCAAATTGAGCACAAACATCAGCTTCGACTCTGGAATGGGCACTCCCTGTGAGTGCCACAAGAACAAATAGTAGACCAAGTGCCAAAAACAATCCATTGGGAAATGGAGTCAAAGAATAAGCTTGCAAAACAAGACAATAATAACCAACTCCCCTAAGGACGAATCAAGAAGCCAAGAAAATGGCTGCCAAGGACCAGGATGAAAAAAAATAGGAAAGCACGAAAGAAAAACAAAACCAAAATACTATACATAGTACAATGGATTATACCTTTATTCTGAGAAATCAATGAAGCAAATGTTTCAAATGCCTACCATTAATAGGCAATTCAAAAAGTTCCCCATCTAAGTCTTTTAGGAATAAGTTATTTTAACGAATTCGAATGTCAATTAAATAAGGGCCCATGCACTATGCATCAAATTTACCATGCCTGCCCTTATCTTCTTGCCTGTTATCCCATAATAGCACAAGATCCACAATGCTGAAAGCTCTTAGAGTCACATTTTTATCAAAAAACTTCTTTAAATTTTCTCTGAACTTCACATGCTGCTAATGGGATGCCCTTCTTTCTTCATCTAACTCAATAATCTAATTGATTCGAGCTTCATATGAACTAACTTGTTGATCTTCAATTTTTTGAACAAACTAAAATGAAGACAATTGCAAATGAAGGGGAAACAAAGCTTGAGTTCCATATACCAACTCAAATGGGCTTTTATAAGTAGCTCTTTTGACAGTGATTCTGTCAACCCAAACAACAAACCTTCAGTTGCTCACCCACTTCTTTTTGTTCAGCTCCAAGGTTCTTCTAATGATCTTCAACAAGTTTTTATTTATGGACTAAGCTTGTCCATTTTCTTGGGGATTATAGTTAGAAGCATATGCCAAATTGATTCCATATTCTCTGCACATTGCCACCAAAGGTTTGACTCTGAAACTCATGGCATTATCAACAACAATCTTAGCTGGTACTCCTAATCTACATTTGATTTGATTCAGCATGAAGTCCATGATGACTTGGTGTGTTGATTTCTTGGTGGGGATTGCTTCCACCCACTTATTGAATATAATCAATGGCTACAAGAATTCATTTATGACCACCACTCGAAGGATCAAAAATTTCCCCAATGAAATCCATTCCACATTGTCTATATGGGGCTTTAACTATTACATGATGCAAAGGAAGGGAGCATGAAACTTTCATTCTTCCAGAAAAACACTAGAAACTTTCACATTTCCTATGTAATAGAATTTTATCTTTTAAGAGAGTTGGCCACCAATAACCAGCCCTCAAGATTTTATGTGCTTAACTCTTCCAGAAAAATGTCCCTCACAAACTCCTCCATGGAGATCAGCAATTACCTTTGGGGCTTCATCCTTAGCAATGCATCTTAAGAGCACTCCCTCTGGTTTCTTCCAAGCTAACCCAAAATCAGTAATGACACATTTTTGAGAGGCTAACTTAAGAGCTCTTTTCTGATTTTTACTCAAATGTTTAGGGTAGCATAGATGTCTAAAATAAAATATTATATCTTTTTACCATTCAGAACTTACCAAATTTTCAAGGAAATCCACCCTTTTTCCTTCTACTTCATTCACCTCAATAGTTTGCAAATTTCTCTCAACCATAAGCTTAGCTAGGCCCAAACCTCTTATCAATTTCATGGTTTGGATATCCATGTCATATTCTTGCAACTTGTTTATGCATCTACATCTTTTTCTTGAGACCTCCATTTCTGATAAGATACATTTCACCATGGTGTTGGGAACATAAGCAAAAAATTTTGAGCTCAAGATGTAGTGTCTGAAAACCTTTAATTACTTTCACCAAGGCAAATCCTTGCTTCTCCATGATGGTGTACTTTAACTTAGCTCCTTGCAATTCCTTACTGAAAAAAGGAAATTGGTCTCTCAACCCCTAGATCATCCTTCTACAACACGACAGATGCAATGGTGTTTTCTGAAGCAAAAGAAAACATTTGAAAAGGATTCTTGTAATTTGGAGCTGCCAAAGCAGGGGCATGTTTTAATGACTTTTTTGATCCCATTGAAAGCTCAAATGGAAGCCTCTTCCCATTTGATAACTTGGTCCTTCTTTAGCAACCTAGTAATGGGGATGGTCATCTTGGAAAAGTTAGACATAAATATTCTGATAAAGTTTATTTTTCCAAAGAAGGATTGAACTCCCTTCTTAGTTCTTGGAATTGGATTATTGATGATGGCTTCCACTCTCTCAAGAACAATCATGACCCATTCCTTTGATACAATGTGACGAAAAAGATTTTCCTTTTGCACTCCAAAATGGCACTTCTTTGGATTCAATGATATGCCATACTCTCTACACCTTAACAAAATTCTCTCCAGGTGTTGCAAGTGATCATTTATTTTTCTAGAAAACACAGTTACATCATCTTGATAAACAAAAAGTTCACCATCCAGGAGTGGTAAAGGACATACACATAGTCTTTATTCTTTCTGAATCCTTCACAATAACTTGATTATAGCTAGAGAAACCATCCAAAGTGGAAAACAATTCAGAACCAATTACCAATTGTAGCATATTCTCCATGTTTGGCAGAGGGTAATTATAATAATGATTATATTCAAGTTCCTGAATTCTACGCACAACCTTATATCACCATTCTTTTTTTCTGATATGAACTAAATTTACAACCCAAGATGAGTACCTTTTGGGCTGAATGATCCCTCCATCCCTCAAATTCTTCAACTATTTTTGCATCTTCAAGGAAAGGAATGGATTGATTGGCCTATATTTTTTCCTGAAAGGATTGGCATTAGATTGAAGAGGAATTTTATGTTGGAACAAATCTTCCCTATATGCCTTCAACTCAGAGTAAGACCAAGCCAGGAAGTATTGATATTTCTTCAACAATTGAATGATAGGACTAACTTCTCTTCCTTGCTTAGACTGCTTCCAAACCATATTTTACATGGTTTTTCCTTTGTGCCTAGGTCATGCTCTTCCCCATCTCTTGAAACCAACATATTTTAACAATGGTCCTTGTATTACTAGTCATTTAACCAACTCATAGACAAGTTGGTGTCATTATAACCAAGGATGATGTCTAAAGCAGTATGCAAAAGGAGAAAGGAAAATCTTATTCAACAATACTTCTTCCTAAGAAAAAATCACTCCAAATTAAACATGCATGAAAAAGAAAACACAACAACTAAACTACTGAAATAAATCTATAGTAAATAAACTATGCTAAGAAATAACAGAAAAAATCCTCCTCCTTGGGGAAGAGAAGCTTTTGGCAATTCTCTTCCCTCTGGATTTGGAGAAACTACAATTAACTTTTAAAGTTGTACTTGCATTGATTCAAACCGATGATTTACAAAATATGCCCCCTTTTCCAAATATATGGAAGAGTTATTTATAGACATTACGCCCTAGTTACCTACCTTGGTCCACACTCCAAGAACTAAATACTGTATTCTTGGGTAGAATTATTCAAAGCAATAAATACTAAACAAAATTGACTACAACAACCCACTTATTGTGGACTAATATTTATACAACTCACCTTTAATCTAGGAACACAAAGTGGGACACCATACTTATTCAACAATTCCTAATACTATTCCACCATTTGCCTCATCCTTGAAATATGGAGAGCAAAATGAGGAGTGTTAAGTCCATGACTTTGAATTCTTCTTGGAATGCCACATGCATTCATGACTTTGGATTGCCACATGTTTGGATCTATATTCTTGGTTGATGACGTGGAAACAACAGAGTAGGCTGAATAGGTTCAGTGCTCCTTTACATTCAATTTTGGAACAAACCATACTTTCAATAGTTGGGCGTTTCGTAGTTGCTAGAAGGTTATTAGCTGGGCATTTCCGTAGCTGTGTGAAGAATTTCTGTAGCTGGGCATTTCCGTAGCTGTGTGAAGGTACATCTTCTTTTCCCCATGACAAATTTTCGTAGCTGCAATCTACGAACTTAGAGTACAGTTGTTTATGACATGTTTTTCTACACACTATTGCATTCCAACTTTAGAAGAAATATCAAGAAATAACAACAATTAGATTGCAAATAGATTTCTAAAGAGATGATAAGATAAATCCTATATTCTACCTGGGTAAATATGATATCTGTTATTAAAACTACATCTAAATTCACTTGAAAGCTTTATTTTGAGAGAGAGAATAAGAATGTTATTTGGTGATATAATGAGACATATTTTTCTCTCATCATTTCCCCCACACTTAACTTCTTGCATGCCCTCATGCAAGCTACTGATCTTCCTGTAGAATCTAATTTTTTCAATACTTCTACATCTTTCAAATTGTCTTCTCCTTTTTTCATAATAGTATCAAACTGAAATTTTAGAAGTAAAATTTTTACTTCTTTTTTATTCATGCTCTCATGAGGTTTTCTGTAGATAATGTAGAGATATATTTCCCACACTTAACTCTTTGTTTCCTTATGGATTCTTCAAAATATTTTGAAGAGAGTGAGTCTCCCCCACACTTTGCTTTGTGCATGCCCTCATGCAAACTATTTTTTGAAATTTAATTTGAGTAGCTTATTCTCAATTGTTGTAAACTAAAAAGAATGCTCTGCATCATTTTCTTTGTTACTTGACTCATGGAATCTTGAAAATTTACTCTCTTTTTTAAAAATCTATTTGTAATTAAACAACAAATAAAAATATTCAAGAATAGAAAAATAGAAGTTACCATACTATACTCAGTAGTTATCCTTGCTTTCATCATATTGTATAACCGTGATTTCTATCTGCAGCTGAAAAAACAAATAGATATGAAGTCAAAAGGTCACTACAACATAGAATTTTTCAGAAGAAAATGGATTTCATCAACCAAGTCGGCATAAGAGAAGCAGTCATATGAATCCAAGAAAGACTTTGAAGTGTAAACATTTTTGTTTGGGAAAAGCAACCATTTGTCCCTTGGACAACCTTACTTCTTGTTTTATATTCCTTCTCTTGAGCAGATTAACATTGACTATTGCACATCGGAGTAACTACATGGTCTTTCTCATAAGTTGGAATTCCTCCATCCTACTTCTCTATCATTAAAGAACTTAAATATTCAAAGTCAGGGTAGCATGGAATGAATCAGGTACCAAAAATGAGGAGTACTAGTAAAATACTTGCATGCATCATAAGATATATGAGAGGGAGAAAGAATAGGTACCCTATGAATGCAGTCCCAAAAAGTGGCAGTAGTCTTGGGCACTTATCAACCTCAGTTGAAAAGTTGCCCCCTGATATGGAAATATTAGCTCGTGTAGAACAAGACTCAGAAATTGTTTGAGACATTCATTCATCAGCTGTCGATCAGTTTTGATCAGAAAATTCTGTCTTTCAAAATATTCTTCACAAGGAGTTGTTATCCAAAATTCACCCCTCAAGGTAAATTTTGATAACATGCATCAAATTATTCAGTCCCAAGCAAGTAGATCGATTCAAAGCTCAAAATCATGTTTTTCGAGGTCCCCTCGGCCTTTTTCTAACTCTCCCATCCAAGAAGAAATGCCAACAAGTTAGAAAAATGTGAAAAAGTTGCAGAAAACAAGCTTGGGCCAGGAAAAATCATGAAAAATGGCTAAGTCCTAGTCCTCGCAACAGTCGGGACATGAGGGACATCTGGGCGCGAATCCACCAAAAGGCCACTAGGAAGTCTGTAGAGAAAAGAGGCAGTTAGGATGTCGGGACGTGCGGGACGCGAAAAGGCGAACCGGTCGAAAATGGAAAAAAATCACCAAGTTTTGTTATCACACAGTTTGGGACATCTGGGCCAAAGGTACGCGCGGGACGCGAACAGTCTGAAAATCTGAAGGACAGTCCATTTCATGCGGTTCAGAAATATTTGTCCCAGGCAGCCCGGGACAGTTGGGACAAAAGTACGTGGAGGACGCGAACCGGCCGAATCGGCCGAAACAAGAGACTTTCATCCGAGATAGTTTGGGACATTCGAGCCAAAGGTACGCGTGGGACGCGAAAAGCCGAAAGAGACGAGGGCGAATGGAATCTCGCCACGTGTCTTCACCACAAAGAGGGACAAGGAAGCCTGAATCGGCTGAAGCAAGATTTTTTCATCTGGGACAAATGGGACAAAGGTACGCGAGGGATGAGAAAAGCCAAAGCGGCTGACAGCAAAGAAGAAAGGTCAATGTTTGACCCGTGAAACTTCAAATGGCCATAACTTTTGACTCCGAGCTCTGATTTTCACAAAATTGGTACCGTTGGAATCATGGATCCAAGCCTGACGTACAAAAATCAAGAAATTCTAGATTTGATGAGAAATTGATTGAGATTTTTAAGAAAACGTGGTCAGGTTCATAACAGTGTTTTATTTGGTGGTTGGGAGTGCAATTAAGAGGCATGGTCATCATTATTTCTCTGCTGCAGCACATGGGACAGTATGGAGAGCCTTTTGCAAGTAATATATAATTATTTTACTCCATTTAATGCCTCTTACAGGTGGTTGAAGGATAGATTTTGGGATTTCCATTTTCCCTTCTCTTTCCCTTCTCATTTTTCTATAAATTGGAGTGTTGGGCTCATTGTAAGGGGGAGGTAGTTTTTGTAGCAAATCTCTGCCAAAATTACTTTATGAAGCCAATGTACTGTAGGCCCTTGTAGTGGACTCCTTGCATGGTGATCCAGGCCCTTATCTTGTAATAGATTGAACTGTGCACATCATGAAGCAATAAAATATCAGTTTGTGGATGTATCTTCCCCTGCTGTGTTTTCTTGCATTCTTCTTGCCCCTTTAATCTTTCTACAAGAATATTGTGTCTATTATTATGTTCTTGCAGGGATTCATTATCATTGTGTATGCTTGGAATATTGTTGTGAATGCATTTTTCTAGATTATGGAGAATTATCATCACCTCTTCTAGTGTGCACTTTTCCTCTGTATTTCACACATTTGGGGACTACTCTCACACCCTACTTTTCTGGTGTATCACCACTTTAGTGTAGGATTTCATTTTATGCATTCTCTCTCTCTGGTCCCTTGGAAATTTAGATTAGGATAGTAAGTAAACCCTCTGCATTTTTTGTGTGCATCTGAACAGAGGAATAGGAACCAGTCTTCTCTGGAGATTCCTTTCTCATTTTTGCAAGTCCCACACTTGGAGAAAGGATTCCATGTTGTGTAATCACACTGTGAGTGCTAGTATGATGCAAACTAGAAATCTGATCAACATCCAGGGGTGCTGTGATTCGGTCACTAACAGTTTTGGCATGCCCGGTGGGACCTTATGAGGTCTTTACTTTCATTGCAACAAGATCGATGTGCACTTGTTGTAAGTTCCAGCTTTGAAGGAGTTTTAAAATCACACATCTGGCGACTCCAAAAGAGGCATAATCCGCTGGTTTCAGTAGTCCAAGCCTGGCAAATTTATGAGAAGAATACAGACCAGGTCAAGAACTATGGAGGAAGGATTGTTAGTTTATCTGCAACTATCTCTAGGTAGAGAAAGAAGGGGAAGAAGAGCTCAAAGATCACCATCTCCACCTAACCGGACTTTGTCTACACCTCCGCCTGGTAGACCTTTTCTCGCAATCAACAAGGGTTATCAGGCCAATCATAATGGTGCAACCACTAAAATCCCTTTGTCAATTTCACTGGCAGTAGCCCACTTTCCCTCAATGCACAGAATCTAGTTCCAATTTCAACATTGAAGAACATTACATTTTTCACTGGAGAAAATCATACCACTCCTGGTGATCATGTCAAAGACATTACTAACGTCTGTGCAATCCATGAGATAAATGAAATGGATGTGGCTGTCAAATTGCTCACATCTTCATTCAAAGGGAAGGCATTGCAATGGTTTAGGAGCCTTGGAGCTGGTTCTATCACAAATTGGAATCAGTTATGCATAGTTCTCCATGAGCAGTGTGGGGAAAAGGGAGACAATTTGTCTCTACTAGAACAATTAACAACTATCAAGTGATCTCCCAACGAGCAGCTAACTGACTTCAACTTCAGATTTCAAAGGTCTTGGGAGAGGATTCCAGTGGCAGTAAGGCCAGCAGCAGAAGGTGCTTTTCTATACTATCTTAAGGCTTTGAATTCTGATATTTCTATGTTAATTCAATCTATGGGAGGCACAACCTTACCTGTTGCTTATAGCATTGCCATTAGCGCCGAAAACTATGTCTTATTCAAGTTGGTAAACTGGCTCCTAGGCCTCTCATGCCCTTGTATCCAAACTTAGAAAATCCAAGCACTAGTCAAGCACCCACTTCGGCTCCTATTCCCACTCCTAGATATCATAGTTCAAATGAGACTTCTACTTCATCCTCTAGTACTTCACAGTGAACTCCAAGAGGTCATGAAACAATTGTAAAATTAGGGAAATGAGTTGGTTACTATGAAAAGACAGCAAGCTCAAAGTGCTAGACCATATCAGCCTCAAGTTCAGCAATACCAGGCTAGGCCCCCATACCAACCAAAATAGGTCACCCAGCTCCAGGGTGTAAATCAAAATCAAAGCCAAGTAAGGCCTCCCACTAATAGACCATTTCAGCCCTATAACCCCAATGTCGTACATGTGCTTCTAAAGCATTGGTGCTAGTCCAAAATAACATGGCCCAAGAATATGATTGGTGTTTCCCATGCAGTCAGCCACATAACCAATCAATGTGCTTTAACGGTGCATTAAATCAGGCTCTTATGGTGCAAACCATTGGTGGGTCGCAAGAGTCCAGCGACAAAGAGGATCAGTAGCAAGAAGCACCTCAGCAAGGAACATCTCCGAATGAAACTACTCTTGTAAATTGGCAGGCTGAAGATTTCTGTGGTATGAATAAAATACCCTCTCAATAGTGTTGCAGCCAACACAAGGTCAAAGAGGAGAAATTTGGGTGAATAATAGCCATTAGCTCCTAAGTAATACACAACCTTCTACCAACCACTCCACAAGCCGCTGGCAAACAAAATGTAGTTCCAAACACGCAAGAGATTACCCAAAACAGCTCCTAAACCAACTCAAATGCCAGTTGTTGCTGCCCATGTGCAAGGAATGAATGTGCAGGCCAAGGGACAGCAGAGGGATACTTCATCTCCATTCAGTATCATTGATCAGATGAGAGAAGACAAATGTAAACATATCAATGTGGGAATCATTATCTATCCCAGGACAAAGAGATTTGCTACAACCTGCCATGAAGGACTGGTCAACTTCAAATCAACAGGTCCAAATGCAAGAAAAGGTACTCACAAATGCTGCGCAACCTGAAGGAAATCATGGAGGACAGCAAGGTAAAATGTTGAAGCCCCCTCCATTTTATGTTTCATTGATCATAGGAGACAAGTTGGTACATAATTGCATGATTGACTCTAGGGAAAACAGCTCATTCATGCCAAAACAGATAGCTGATCAGTTAGGGCTCTAATATGAAGTCATCTCCAAGGGGGTAGTACAATTAGACGGGACAGCAGTGACAACGGTTGGAGTAATCAAAGGTTTGAGCCTCACATTGCACACATGTCCCAACGTAATAGTGTTACAAGATGTGTCAGTCATAGACCTGCCACCACTCTTTGCATTGTGCTTGTCAAGAGACTTCGCTGCTAAAATTGGAGGCTATCTTTCAGTAGATTGGTCACATATGTTGTTAAAAACAAGATATGGAACCAAAGCCATAATCAGAGTCTAAACCTATTGCAAACTTTCACATTGAGCCTTACACTCCAAGCCAAATCAATACCAACTGTTCGGCGTTTGATGAAGAAGATTATCCAAGCACTGATGAAGCTGACACCAAGGTTGGAAGCATCCCAGATCTAAATCTTGATGAATGGGCAACCAAGGTGCATGCTTTTGATCCTTATCAAGAAATAGAAGAATCTGAGCTAGGAGTTTATTGTTTACATGAAGAGAATCAACCTCTCCCCAGCATCACCAAGCTAGATCATAAAGACAAGAATGAAGTATGGAAATTGTTCTTTGATGGGTCAAGGAGTAGACAAGGTGCAGGAGGAGGAGCTATGCTCAGTTCTCTGTAAGGTACAAAGTATTAATCAGCCTTCCATTTTCAGTTTTCTTGCTCAAACAATACAGCTAAGTATGAAGCCTTAATTCATGGACTGCACTAGGCAAAGAAGAAAGGCATCAAGAATTTGCAAGTATTTGGTGATAGTGAGCTGATCGTAAACCAAGTTAAGGGGTAGCATGTTGTCAAGAATAATCTACTCAAGTGCTACAAAAATCGGGTATGGGATCTTATGGAAGATTTTGAAGCTTTTAGCATCAATTCCATCCCAAGAAAAAAGAATGAAGCTAGTGGACAGACTGGGCAGCAATTGGGGCTGCGTTTGATGTTGTAGAAAATATCAAAAGTGAGAAATCTCAGCCTCACATCAAATTTGTTGTGAGACCAGCTGTTCCGGATAACAATACAAGTTGGCAAGTCTTCGAGAATGATCAGCAAATTGTTAATTTCCTACAAGAATGAAGTTGAGTTCTCCGCCAGAAATCAAGACAAGCTGGAGCAGCACTATGGTGACCAAGTGGTGCAGCTGAGAACTAACAAATTACCAAAAGGCCTCATAACCTTGGAGTCAATCTTCAACCTGAATGATCAGTTCCGGAAGGAGAAAGTGAACATTCAAGTAAGGGGTGAAGATTCAGAACCTATTTTAGTAGATGAAGGAAAAACATTGCAAGTTGGAAAAGTAAGAACTCCACAAGAGAAATTTGATTTTATTCAGCTTTGTCAAGAGGTCCCATATGTCTTTGCTTGGACTTACAAAGATTTAAGAGGTTTCAACCCAAAGTTGGCACAACATACTATTGAGTTGAATCGGGAATCCAAGCCTGTTAGGAAAAAGCAAAGGCCAGTGAATCCCCATATTGAACCTGTCATGAGAAAAGAGTTAAGCAAGCTCATTGAGGCCAGTATCATCTTCCCCATCAAACACTCAAGTTGGGTTGGAAACTTGGTGCCGGTAAGAAAGAGAAATGGAGAAATAAGATTGTGTGTGGACTTTCACGATCTAAATAGAGCATCACTCAAGGATCATTATCCGCTTCCATCAATGGAAAAAATATTATAGGTTGTAGCTGGTTCAGAGAGGTTTTCATTGCTAGATGGATATTCAGGCTATAATTAGATAATGGTGAAGGAAGAAGATCAATTCAAGACAGCCTTCACTACAAAATGGGGCACGTATGCTTACAAGAAGATGCCATTTGGACTGTCAAATTCCAGTGTGCAACATTTCAGCGAGCTATGGATATGGCATTCAAAGGCTTGATCAACAATACAGTGCTGGTATACCTAGATGATGTCACTGTCTTCTCAAAGAATGCAGCAGACCATCTCTTTCACCTTAGACAAGTGTTTCAGAGGTGTACAAAGTTCAGGAGTGTCATTGAATCCAAAGAAGTGTATATTCTTGGCACATGAAGAAAAATTTTTGGGTCACATTGTCTCTAGGGAAGGGCTAACAATTGATCCTGAAAGGGTTGAAACCATCTGAACACTCCCATTGCCACACCACAAGAAATCTCTTCAAAGCTTCTTAGGAAGGATAAACTTCGTCCGCAGATTTGTGCCTAATTTCGCCACTCTTGTGAACCCTTTAACAATGATGTTGAAGAAGAGTCTGGCATTCAAATGGACAACAAAAGGAAAAGAGAGTTTTGAAAACATTAAGCATGCAATATAACAAGCTCCAACTCTTATCAACCCAGACTTCTCAAAGGACTTCATGATGTATGCGTTTAGAGGATCAGATACAATCTCAGCTATCTTGACATGGCTGAATAGAGAAGGTTCAGAACAGCCCATAGCATTCTTCAGTCAAATCTTGGAAGATTACGAGATAAAGTATTCTTTCATCGAAAATCATGTCCTTGCCATCATCAGGAGCTTGAAGAAGTTCAGACACTTGGTCTCGAACAATAAGATTCAACCACTGGTGTCTCATGCTGGTGTCAAGGACTTCCTCCTAAACAAGGATTTAAATGACAAGAGAGTAGGTTGGATCACTCGGGTGATGGAATATGATATTGAAATCAAAGTGACCAAGCTAGTTTGTGGCAAAGGTTTGTGTGAGCAGCTCGCTTCCAAATAACCAGATGGGTCAAAAGGTGAAGAGGATGCTGTTCTACTACTACAGAATGATCAAGAACAACCAGCTGATGATCCACTCATCCCATGTTAGACTCAAGACTTGGTGCATTACCTCCAAACAGGCTTGTGCCCCCCAGAAGTGAGCAAGGTAAAGAGGAGATACTTTAGACTACAAGCTATCCCGTATGTACTCATTAATGGTATCTTGTTCAAGAAGGACATCAATGGTGTTCTATTAAGGTGCATTGGAATAGGTCAAGTTGATAAAATTTTACACGAGTTCCATGATGGGAAAGTAGGAGGCCACTTTGCTCCACGAGTGACAGCTCTCAAAATCATGAAAGCTGGTTACTATTGGCCTAATGTGTTCAATGATTGCTACTCATGGGTCAAAAAATGTAAGGGATGTGTATTCTTCACAAGGAAAGAGAGGTTAGCAGCGCTGCCCCTTCGTCCAATTTCAGTAAATCAGCCATTCATGCAATGGGGATTGAACTTCATTGGGGTTATCAATCCCAATTCAAGTCAGGGCCATAAGTGGATACTAACAGCAATGGATTATTTCACCAAGTGGACCGAAGCAGTGGCACTCAAGGAGGAAAATGAATCTAATATCTTAGATTTCTATGAAGGGATAGTCACGAGGTTTGGTGCCCCTACCACTATCATATCTGACAATGCATTGGCATTCCTTGGCACAAAGATCACTGAATGGGATGTCAAGAATTGTGTGTATCTCAGCACTTCATCGAACTATTACCCTCAGGGTAATGGTCAAGTTGAGTCTACAAACAAGAACCTACTAAGAATCATCAGAAGGACTCTAGATGAAAATCAAAGAACTTGGCACGCAAAGCTCAAATCAGCCCTATGGGCTGTTAGAGTAGTTTTTACTTCCCTAAGTGCTTGTGCACATGTCCTATTGCTTCTAGTATGTGCATGTTTGCAGTCCATCAAGCTCCTGGAAAATAATTGGAGCCACAGGAAAACCAGCTCAAGGAATGTTTTAATGGCTCAAGGACATAGGCTTTCAAATTTTAGATCAGCTGAGAGGTTATCAAATAGACTCCATGCCCAATGGATTGCTACAAGCGGCTGGCCGTTCTTCATCTAGCAGGCAGATGACCCCGCTGAGTCACCAAAATTGTTATCCAAAATTCACCCCTCAAGGTAAATTTTTGATAACATGCATCAAATTCTTTAGTCCCAAGAAATTATATTGATTCAAGGAAAAAAATCATGTTTCTGGGGTCCCCTCATATTTTTATAACTCTCCTGTCTAAGAGGAAAACCCAGCAAGTTTTAAAAATGTGAAAAAGTTGTAGAAAACAAGCTTGGGCCAAGAAAAATCATGAAAAATGGCTAAGTCCTAGTCCTTGCAACAGTCGGGACATGAGGGACATCTGGGTGCGAATCGGCCGAAAGGCCGCCAGGTAGTCTGCAGAGCAAAGAGGTAGTTGGGACGTCGGGACGTGAAAAGGTGAACCGGCCGAAAATGGAAAAAAATCGCCAAGTTTTGTTATTGCGTGGTTTGGGACATCTGGGCCAAAGGTACGCACGGGACGCGAACCGACCGAAAATCTGAAGGACAGTCCATTTCGCGTGGTTCAGAAATATTTGTCCCAGGAAGCCCAGGAAAGTTGGGACAAAGTATGTGGAGGATGCGAACTGGATGAATCGTCCGAAACAGGAGACTTTTGTCTGAGACAGTTTGGGACATCCGGGCCAAAGGTACGCGTGGGATGCGAAAAGCCGAAAGAGCCTAGGGCGAATGGAATCTCGCCACGTGTCTTCACCGCAAAGAGGGACAAGGAAGCCCAAATCAGCCAAAGCAAGATTTTTTTGTCTGGGAAAAATGGGACAAAGGTACGAGTAGGACGTGAGGGATGCGAAAAGCCAAAGTGGCCGACAACAAAGAAGAAAGGTCAACGTTTGACCCGTGAAACTTCAAACGGCCATAATTTTTGACTTCGAGCTCTGATTTTCACAAAATTGGTACCGTTGGAATCGTGGATCCGATCCCAACGCATAGAAATCAAGAAATTCTAGATTTTATGAGAAATTGATTGAAATTTTTAAGAAAATGTGGCCGGGTTCATAACAGTGTTTTATTTGGTAGTTGGGAGTGCAATTAAGAGGCATGGTCATCATTATTTCTCTGCTGCAGTACATGGGACAGTATGGGGAGCCTTTTACAAGTAATATATAATCATTTTACTCCATTTAATGCCTCTTATAGGTGGTTGAAGGATAGATTTTGGGATTTCCATTTTCCCTTCTCTTTCCCTTCTCATTTTTCTATAAATTGGAGTGTTGGGCTCATTGTAAGGGGGAGGGAGTTTTTGTAGCAAAGCTCTACCAAAATTGCTTTGTGAAGCCAATGTGCTATAGGCCCTTGTAGTGGACTCCTTACATGGTGATCCAGGCCCTTATCTTGTAATAGATTGAACTGTGCACATCATGAAGCAATAAAATATCAGTTTGTGGATGTATCTTCCCCTGCTGTGTTTTCTTGCATTCTTCTTTCCCCTTTAATCTTTCTACAAGAATATTGTTTCTATTATTATGTTCTTGCAGGGATTCATTATCATTATGTATGCTTGGAATATTGTTGTGAATGCATTTTGCTAGATTATGGAGAACTGTCATCATCTCTTCTAGTGTGCACTTTGCCTCTGTATTTCACACATTTGGGGACTACTCTCACACCCTCCTTTTCTAGTGTATCACTTCTTTAGTGTAGGATTTCATTTTATGCATTCTCTCTCTCTGGTCCCTTGGAAATTTAGATTAGGATAGTAAGTTTCCCTTGCATTAGAGTAGATTGTGGCAGGTAGTTTAGGAGCAAGAACCAGCTTTCTCTGGAGGTCTATCTCAAGTAGCAAGTCCCACAACTTGGAGATAGTACCCATGTCATCCAATCACACGTGAGTTCAAGTATATGCACTTGTATAAACATAGGGGTGCTGTGATTCTGTGATAACAATTTATTTTGAGAAGAGTGCATTCAAACTATGATATATTGGTCATTTCTTAACAAAAATGGGTGATTAAAAATTATTTAGAAAGCTAATTTCATGTAGAACAAAACCCAGAAATTATTTGATCTATTTCTTGATGATCTGTGATCAGTTTGCATCAGAAAATGCCACTATTTTTCATACGTGATTTCTGTATCAGATGATTCTTTTTCCTTTGAACCTCCTCTTTAATGTGCCATGTATGTTGATTTTTTAAATTCCTATAGTAATTATGTCATCTAAAAAATATATTCTTGTAACAATTACCTCCTTTAAATTCAAATCTCCAATAATTATTGAAAATAATTTAGAACAAGTCTCTCTCATTAAATAAATAGAGTTAATTTAAGAGCACTCTTTGCATGAGACTTAATTGATTAAAAGATATGCAGTCTGTAGAATTCATTGCATGCAAAATTATTTCCTTTTTGTATGCAAAATTTATTTCTAAATCAATTAAGTCGACATGCAAGGAATATCTTAACAAAATTTGACTAATTCATTAAATAAAAGAGATAAAATAGGAATGCATGTTATTTGAATTTTTCTAACAACCACATGAGTCATTGCATGCAAAAAGGAGTGTCTTACTTCATTAAATGTAAGAGTTAAAAATAGAATTCTCTTGTTGCATGCTTGAACTTTTCAACCAAATGAGTTGTTATATGAGAGAATAATGCATACCTTTATGCATTTGTCTACCATGTTCTAATAACTTTCATTATTGTTGTAGATTCATTTTTGATTCCAGGAATTTGAGTTGTAGAGATGGATGTTTTTTCCTTCAACATGACGTTTCCTTCTTCCATGATAGAATCAAATTTTCCTTCAAATCTCAATCTGTTTACACAAATATTCCACAAAAATCATTGTCTCAACATTCTTCACAAAATTAGTTTTTTTTCTTTTTTTACATTTCTTGCATGCATGAATTGGTATTGAATCTAATACATGCAAACAAGAAATATTTTAGAATAGGAAACCCAAATCAATTTGGACCCTATAGAAATAGATTATGTTACAATTTTTATAAAGATTAAGAAAACTTTTCATCAAATTCCTATTGTATCCATTCCATCACACCAAAATACATGGGTGACTAGCCACTGTAATTACTGTGTATATAGGAAATAGAACTAGGTATGGGTTTTATTTGATGATAATACATATTTCTATTATGAATTTTTCATCCATATGCTGATTAAGGTAGTCAGTCTTATCAACAATCTATAATATCATATTGAAATTCTCAATATGAATATAATAGAAATATTTCTTAACAAAATAAATAATTGTATAAAGATATGTCTGATGGAGTAATATAAAATGGTGTTTCCATGTTATTGAGGAGGGGATTTATTTTGGAAATCTCCATGAAGTTTCTAAATCTAATTGTAGAAAAATTTAATCTACTTGCAAAAAAAAGAAATTTGCAAGAAAAAAAAATTGTAGGAAAAGAAATTGCTGGAAATGAATACAAGAAAAGAAATTATAGAAAATGAAAAACTTGAAAGTAAATTCTAATCTAGTTGCATGAAAAAGAATTCTAAAGAAGCTATTGAATACGAATCTCCTATCACAAATATCGCTAAGAGGCATTCTACTGTCACTAGAATACTCTTTTAGAAAAATTTGAGTCTCCTAATAACACCATGATCCCCAGTAACATCGCCAAAAATGACGGGTCCTTGTATTACTAGTCATTTGACCAACTCATAGACAAGTTGGTGTCATTATAACCAAGGCGATGTCTAAAGCTGTATGCAAAAGGAGAAAGGAAAATCTTATTCAACAATACTTCTTCCTAAGAAAACATACATAAATTAAACATGCATGAAAAAGAAACACACAACAACTAAACTACTGAAATAAATATGTAGTAAATAAACTATGCTAAGAAATAACAGAAAAATCCTCCTCCTTGGGGAAGAGCGGCTTTTGGCCATTCTCTTCCCTTTGGATTTGGAGAAACTACAATTAACTTTTAAAACTACACTTGTATTGATTCAAAACTGATTTACAAAATATGCCCCATTTTCCAAATATATGGAAGAGGTATTTATAGACATTACTCCTAGTATACTTGGTCCACACTCCAAGAACTAACTACCTATTCCTGGATGGATTTATTCAAAACAATAAATACTAAATAAACTTGACTACAACAACCCACTTATCGTGGAGAATATTTCTACAACTCATCCCTTTAATCTAGGAACACAAAGTGGGAGAGTACTTATTCAACATTCCTAATACTATTCCACCATTTGCTCATCCTTGAAATATGGAGAGAAAAAGGAGTGCTATGTCCATGACTTTGAATTCTTCTGGAAATGCCACATGCATTCATGACTTTGGATTGCCACATGTTTGGATCTATATTTTTGGTTGATGACGTGGAAGAAAAGAGTAGGATGAATCTAGTTCAGTTCTCCTTTACATTATTTTGGAACAAACCAAAATACTTTCACTAATTGGGTGTTTCCGTAGCTACGTGAAGAATTTCCATAACTGGGCATTTTTGTAGCTATGTGAAGAATTTCCATAGTTAGGCATTTCTGTAGTTACGTGAAGAATTTTTGTAGCTGTAATCTACGAACTTGGAGTACAGTTGTTTATGACATGTTTTCTACACACTATTGTATTCCAACTTTAGAATAAATATCAAGAAATAACAACAATTAGATTGTAAATAGATTTCTAAAGAGATGATAAGATAAATCATATATTCTACCTTAAATATGATATCTGTTATTAAAACTACATCTAAATTCACTTTAAAGCTTTATTTTGAGAGAGAGAATAAGAATGTTATTTGGTGATATAATGAGACATATTTTGGTCTCATCAATATTTCTCGTAATAATTCAATCAACATTATCAAATTTTGATTCAATTGCCACCAAACCTCTTGGAATCATGTTTGTCTTCAGCTGGATGATGTTTTTTCCAAATAAATTTTTGTTTCCTTCAGCAACACACACCATTGGTTCCAAATCTATATTTTGGTTAGCAAACTCACCTTATTTTTGTAGAAACTGTTTCACCTGGGAATCATCATCGAACACTTGCCAATTTTTAAAGTTGTCAGGGAAAAATGGCCTTGTTAGTATTTCAACATCATACTCACAAAATGGAGATACTGTATAATTTCCAAATATGGATCCTAGCACTGCTAACTTGTCTGCAAAAACATTAAACTTTCTATCATGGAGCACAATATTAAATAAGTCAAACATTTCAATCAAATCCCAAAATGCATTTTTATATTGCTTCATTCTCTTATTTTTAGTAGCATACATTTTTCTAATCTATTTGACAATCAGTTCTGAATCTCCTTTAATAATGATATTCTTTACACCATATTTTCATGTGATTCTCAAACCCAATAATAGTGCTTCATATTCAACAATGTTGTTAGTGCATTTAAAGTTGAGTTTGAAAAGAAAACAAACTCTTCCTATCTTGGAGAAATCAGAACAATACCAGCACCATTTCCAAACATGGAACAAGCTCCCACATCGAATAACAAGGTCCAAGGAAAACCTACATATTATAGACATTTACATTGATCAATCTTGTGCTCTTTTCCATCAGCAAATCCAACAAATTTTTCAGCATCAACATTAGCATACAACATCTCGTAAGAAGCATTATTGGGATCTTCAATGAGGTGCAACATTTTCTTCTCTCCATATAACTTTATAAGGATTCCTTCAATTGGAATAGTGGCAAAAGACATATCCATCTGAATAGTTTCACCAACACTTGCAGCCCACTTTCTTGATAAGAGCATGCCCCATTTTCCATCATAATCAACAATAACAACATAAAGTTATAAGGTCTTACCCAGATAAGATGCAATTTATACCACCAAACCTTAAATACACATCCTACAACTGGCACCTCTCTAGAGTCCATTGCAGTACACTTTCCATAAGATGTTGTCACTTTAATGTTCAATTCATTCATGACCTCTAGAATCATAACATTGCATGATGCTCCGGAATCAAACATACAATTGTGCAACATTCTATCCTTAATAATCAGCATTGTAAAATATGGATCAACATTTAATTAAAACTCAACCAAAGATGTTCCCAAGTAAAATTCAGGTGGTTCACCTATCTCCTCCAATGCTGGTGGTTTTTCTAGGTCTATAATGGTTTGTGGAGGAGTGTTTACATTATTTATATTTCTATCGTGGGTACTCCTATCTTCCTCTGATCCCAAATACTCAAAATCCCTCTTCTTGTGCTCAAGAATCCTAAGCAGTTCAAAAATTAGGACAAAAATCTTGATCTAACTCAAGACTTGGGTAGTGTCATAAGGAATGTATTTGGGAAATGGAACATTTGAAAAAATATTGACAAACTCATCAGATGGCACAAGATTTTTCACACTTTGGGAATAGGTGGGAACACCAGTTCTACTTGAGATGACAAGGCCCTTTCAAGATGCATCTTTCCTTGGAGTTTCTTTTGGGACATTGGTGAGAACTACGGTCTTTGGTTTGGCTTGAGGCCCTTCCCTTTTGACAGCTTTACTTCTTGTGTTATACTCTTTTTCTTGGGCAAGAACAACATTCATTAACAACTTTGTATCCTCTTCTGATGGGATTCCTCCATCATACTTCTTAATCATTATATATCTTAGGTGCTGAAAATCATTATTAGGATGTTCAAAAACTTGTACCATAGCTATTTATAAAGAATAACAGGGAGAAAGAAGAGGTACCCAGTGAATGTAATCCCAAAAACTTGCAGCATTTCTTACACTTATTACTTTAGTTAAAGTTTCTCCTTGCTGTGAGCTTGTAGAATAGTCTGCCATGCATGCATCATCATCAGTGTTATCATCATCATCATCTTCTTCAACTTTTTGATCTACTTCACATGGCAGGTGGGGTAAGAAACATTTTTCACACCAATCAATTTCATTTGTCTCTTCAAAAACAACAAATTTGGCATGTAGAGGATCAAGTAGTACTCTATTTTCCCTAGCTTGTGGTTTTCTACCTACCATGGGTCCTTTACCTCTGTCATCAGATCTCTGATCATTTCTAGGATGATTTGCAAATCTATCTTGTCCTTGTTGCGTATGTTGACCTTGAGAACCTTGTCCAATTCCTTTCTCTACCCTTGTTAGCTTGTAAGATATTTATTTGAAAAATCTATCCAAAGTCTTTACAACTTCCTCAAGATCCACAACCTTACTTGATTGAGGTTTCTCTGGGTTGATCAATTTAACACCCTCCCTATTAGGAGGTTTTCCAACTACTTTAATGTTTTTCTCAATTTGTAGAGCCATGGTAAAGGCCTGCCTCAAAGTTCTAGGGTTCTTATCCCTCAAATAGTAAGCTGATTTTTTATCAAATGCATCTAAATACTTTATCAAACATGATTCATCACATGACCTCAAATTAATAGGCAATCTTCTCAATGTTTTATTAAATCTTGTATCGAAATCATGCACTGATTCATTAGGAATATTCTTAATATTTTCAAACTCTGATAAAATAAACCTAGGGTCTATTTTATGACCATACTGCATTCTAAAAGCATTCTTCATCTCTGTCCAAGAATTAATGGAATTATCTGGAAAATATTTATACCAATCCCCTACATCTTATTCTAGAGTATGGATAAATAATTTATTGTACACATCCAAAAATTCTATTTCAAATTCCTCCATCATATTGACAAAGAGCATCAAGTGATGATCACCAGTGATTGCATTATTTCCTTGAAACATGGGCAATCTATCTCTTACATCTTATGGCACAACATTTAGATAGCTAGCCATACCTCTAAAATTGATGGGACCAAAAGTATTAACAACAAATGGAGGTCTGGGTGGAGGATGAGCCATATTATTTTAATGAGGTGACCTTGGAGGAGATGTAAATTGACAAGGAGTTAGAATTTTGTGTGGTATAGGGATGTAATTTTCAGAATGATTACCCTCTAAATGCTCTGTTTCTTGGAAATCTTTAAAAAAAAAGGACCCTCTCTAGTCAGAGAATTCAATTCAACAAAGAGACTACCTAATTCAGATTCACTTGAGGAAATATTACAATATTCAATCACAGGATGAAGAGTTTCACCAATGGAGATCTCTTTTCTTGATGCTTGATCTCCAACAACCTTCCAAATTCTTCTTCCTTCTTAATTAGAATTTCCCAACTCTGGAAACAACCTTCTACTAGGGTCCTTGGTGAAGAAATATCTTCTTCCTTCAAAATTTGTAGAGATTAATAGAAAATATTACTTGATATATGTTAAGACACTGGTATTTATTAAGAATTTAAACAACACAGAGTCACCACTAAGGATTTTCACCTTAGTTTGTGAAAATTTACTATGAAAGACCTATCAAATGTTTTCCAATACTAGATTCATGAAAATATTATAAGATCTTCTCTTCTTTACCCAAACTTGTCAATGATGATACAAACTTTAGTGCAATAATTGTATAAGCTAGAAATATTGCACTCAGAACTTACAACTTTAAACAATTCTTACAAATTTGATTAGATAATGATGTTTCAGCAATGTATTTGCACTTATATCATGTGTAAGAAGTATTACCAAGTTTCTTCTATACTACATTTGTAAAATACTTCAAAGAGTCCCCGATAACAGTGCCACTAGTGTTGGTATCCAAATTTGTTCTCCTTTTCAAGCTGAGCAACATCACAGATTTGGCACAGAGCTTAGAGACAGATATATCATGATGTATGTCATTTTATATCTGGGGATGAGATCTAACTGGCCCTTTATCACTCAGATTTGTGGAGATATGAATAAAACCTTCAAGAAGATTTGAGCTATCCTCACTACTTTAGGCCATGCCTTTCGACCAAGGTGAGCGGACCCGTAGTGTAACCTCTATTTAATGAAGGAGATGGAGATATCATTCTTTTGCACAAATTTTATAAAGAAAACCTTGGGAAAGTATGATCAATACTCCATAAGTTAACTCTCAAGAGTTTTCATTTATAAAAGATGGAGACACTTTCAAAATAATGATAAGGTTATTGAAGACATTATGTGATCCTAATTGTTCAGCATATTTTAGTAAATAGATTTTGTTCCTTTGTTGATATATAGGGAAAACATGGGTAGTTTAGGATGGATTCATGGTTTTTGAATAATTTTGTTGGGAGATTAAGTAGGATAAAGTTGATTATACCATATATTTGAGAGACTTCACAATAATTTGAAAGGTAAATGACAGAAAGCTTCGGGATAGCTAAGATATTCCTTCAACCAGAAGGTGTGCTGTAATGGAGGCCTAGATCATCACGGTTTCACACAATATTTGAGAATATAACATGAAGGATAGAGCTAAAGACTCAATAAAACATCAAAGACCCCTGGTTCGTCATGCCTAAGATACAATCAAAAGCTTACGGACAATATTTATCAACAAATGACAGTGAAGTGATTTTAAATTGTGTATCTCATCACAAGATGAAAGATCTTGTTGAAATGAAATTGAAACTACCACTAAACTATCATAGGGATGAGATCCTGTGTGATTTGGAGGGATTTTAACACAATATTGCAACAGGAATAAGAAAAACTACTTGTAGACATTTTGAAACAAATTAGACAAAAATTGCTCCAAGATTGACACAAATTAACTCAAAATTGATTAGATTTATTAGTAGGGTAAATCTTCCAAAATAATCTCAGTGCTTGTCAATGGTTATACATCTGCAACTAACTTGACATGATAGAAAATCTAACACAGAATAAATTAACCAGGTATCTCAGATTGGTCTCTCAGGAAGACGGGTTCTCTCAAATTTTCTCTTAAGAATTCAACCCTAGACCCTTTGCAAGAGTATTCTCATTGAATTTATACATTTCACTTGCTCACTCATCCCAAATTCCCCCTCCCCCCCAAAAAAGATAATATTCGAAGGACCTTTGCTTTTTACCCATTTTCTTCAGAAAGTGATGTTTAACAAATTTGCAACAAAACGTTGCCAGTTGGACAAATCATGAAATGATCACATTTCTCAAACCCTCAGCTAATGAATAGGATGCCATGTCATGAATTTTTTGCAGTACTTCTAATCATTCTAATTCGGTCATGCGAGAAATCCCCATTTTAATCATTCTCTGGAGGCTCTGTAGAGTGGGATCTGACAGGTAATCCTTTTCACTCTCAAGGCAACACCTTTTTCATCTTTTGCACCTGAAACCTTCATCATTTCATCCTTTTACTTATTTTCCCACTGCAACTCTATCCCACATCTAACTTCTCTAGCAATTCACATTTTTGCAAGTGCCCAAGCAATTCCATTTTCAAAATTATATCGACCTTAAAAATCCTTGGACTCAAATATTAAGTTCTGAAACCATTCAATGGCATATGCAGACAAAAAAGAAAAGGAATTTCATCAAAAAATGATGAAAAATATTGTGTATTCACATCTCCAGGAGTCTTGAAGAAAAAATGGTAGAATAATAGAGTCAATGCACAACAACTGTTGATTTTTCCCCTTCTCTACTTTATATTATGGCCATCCACGTGTTTCCTTGGAGAAATTATAAAGGATAAGTATAGGGGCAAGTTTCCAAATGAGTGCGACCCTTTCACGTGCCCTGGGCCGATGAAAAATTCCTTTTGGCCTTTGAAAAAGTCTCAGTAAAAAAGGAGCCAGCGGAAGACTCCACGTGTCACCTTGGTGCACCTTTGGTATAGTCCTCAAAAGTGGAGTCCCTAAAAAAGTGCGGGCTCACCACGTGTCTCAGTCCAGCAAAGTTGTCAAAAAAATTAAATGATCAATGGAAGGTTCCATGTGTCTAGTGTCCAAGATAGTTTTCCTTGGCCGTTGAAATGTCTAAGCAAGGGCAGAGTGAGTGGAAGCCTCCAAGTTTCCTCATGGCACTTCTTCAAACTAAAATTTAGGGGCCATTCCCCAAACAAGAATAGTCCTTCCATGTTTCCTAAGCCTTAGATAATTGCTTTGAAAATTTTAAGTATAGAGTGGAGCCAGCGGAAGCCTCCATGTGTCTCCCCGGCGCAACTAATAAGGTGGGACCCTGATGTGGATCCTCAAATGAGTTCGGGCCCTCCACATGTCCATGGTCCATCGAAACTATACTGGCCACATGAAAAAAATGTTTAAGTCTAGGAAAGGTAGTGGAAACCTCCACGTGTCTCCTTGGCACAATTCTAAGGTCAAACGAAAAGGTGAAATTTTAGATGAGTGCTAGCCCTCCATGTTGACAACTTTTGAGTTAAAGTGGGCCTTAGAGTTTCAAAGTGCCCCATTGAGCCGCATCCAACCAGAAAGGGCCATGTTTCAAAAAAATTTGAGATGCAAATTTGAGGGGCAAATCACACCCATCAAACCGTAAAATGTAGGAAAATCACCGTTTGTGCCTGAAATGAATCTTTCTTCAAGGAAAGAGAATTTAGAAATGATATAAGGCCCAAATATGATCTTCTGAGCCACTTCCAATCACGTTTCCACATATACTTGGGACAAAAATGATATGGAAAACAAAACGTGACTGTGGAAAATAGAAGAAAGGGAAAAAACCTGAGTTTTCACCCAAGTTATAGATCTTTTCACATGGACAGATGCACAAAAAAAAATTCTAGACTTTAAGTGATCCTCGAATAAGGAAGGGACTAATCATGGAAACCAAATGGAGGATAAATTTTTCATGCATCAATACGGGGAGATAGAAAAGATGACAGAGCCCAAAAATTGAATAATTTCAAGGACAAACGGGGCAAGATAAAATTGAGCACCAAAAGGACAAATATGACCTTTCATAGAGAAAATAGGAGGGTCAAGTCGGCCATGGGAGCTCACATTTTAGAATTGAGCCAATTAAGTTGAAGTGGGCCGAGCACATTTTAAAGGAGATCGGGAGTTCAAGTTAGTTTGGGGAATGAAAGAGCTCCGAAGACCAAAATTCAAACTTTAGAGGTGAGTTTTTTAAGAGGTAGGCCAAGGTGAAATTAGGGAACTCTTCGGATCAAAAATCTGAAATGGCAAGGTTAAAAAGTCCGAAGTCCAAAATTTGGACTTCAGACATTTGGGAGTTAGGATCTGGTAACAGGGTAGAGCAATAAGCAGTTCCATGTGAGGGAAAAAAGAAGTCAGAAACCCAAAGTCCAAAAATCAGACTTCAGTATTTTGTGATTTTGAAAATGTTGGCTTGGAAATTCATCTCAGGGGACAAATTGGTGGTTTCCAAAACAAAACTATGGGAATCTTACTCCATCTACTTATAATAGTGCAACTGCAGTATGCATGAAAAAAAACAAGTGGATTCAATGGTGGTTTTTCAACCAGATATCCATATGGGCACTCCATTGACCCTATGGAAAAGCTTGCAATTTCTTGCAAGGAAAAAAAGTGGTCTGAGAGTTGGAAAGGGGAGTGGAAATGAAGGCAAGGAGATCAATCATGGAGGTAGAACATCAGAGGCCTATAAACATTGATCAGAAAGTTTTTGACATGCATTTAAATGGAGGAAGAATATAAATTCACAAACCAGAGTTACAAGACGGAATAAAAATGCATTGGTCACAAAGTAACAATCAAATCCTCTCTCAAAGGGGCATAAAATCCTTCTTTTCTTATAGCAACTAAAGTAAAAACTTGTACAATGAAAGGAAATGGAAGAAATTCACAAAAAGGAGAAGCTTGAAAGAATGACGACTATTGTTTTTTGTCTTCTATTTTTGAAAATCATTTATAGTTTTCAAAAAATAAAATTCCCACCCTCACAATGACTCCAAAAATCCATGAAATAGCTCACATGAGGTAGATACAACTCCCAAATGACCAAGAAGTTGTTACAGTCGAGCTCCAATCGTTTGCCACCATTTCAGATCCTTCTTTTCGAGAAAAAATGGTCTTGGAAAGAAAAGCCAGAAAATTTAATAATTAAAATGGTTACAAACTTGCTAGATTGAATGTTGGCCATTGTATTTATCTTTTTCACCTTCAAATATGAGCCATCCACGTGGCAGGAGAACATTGGAGTGGAGTCGGGGGAAACTTTTTATATTTTTTACATGCAAGAGACATTTTCTTGATTTTCTCCCATAAAACTCCATAAAAATTTAAAATTTAACTTTTCATCGTGTGGATAATTTCACTATCTTTCCATTGATACCAAAACCATGAAAATTTGAGCTCTAG
This sequence comes from Taxus chinensis, assembly GCA_019776745.2. Lineage (NCBI taxonomy): Eukaryota > Viridiplantae > Streptophyta > Pinopsida > Cupressales > Taxaceae > Taxus > Taxus chinensis. The sequence goes on from CM034147.1 coordinate 855,802,446, forward strand.
ATCGAAAGATACGACCTCTTGAAGATTTAGGGAAAAACTGGCAAAATTAGGGAAAAATTCGGGTTTGCCGGCCAAAATGTGACCTTTTTTCCTCTTTTTTAAAATTGGGAAAATTTTCCCTAAAATATGCATGCCCTTGCCAACCCGACGACATGTGACACTTTCTGATTCATCTGCAGGCTTCAGAATAACATTTCTCCCTTTTTTCCCGTAAGGGAAAATTATCCCAAAGTCCTTCACTGGCCCAACCTCTATTGCTGATGTGGACACGTGGCACCTTCTGATTTGATGCTTTCCTAAATTTCACCTTTGAGTTTTTTTTTAGCCAAAAGGATAATTTTTGAATTTCTCTCCATGCCTCCGCCAACCCACCAATTTCCTTGGCAAAATTTCCTCACCTCCACAGGCCCGCCTAGGGAAAATTTCCCCTCCAAACTCCGTCGAGCCATAACTTGCAAAATACAAGGAGTTAGGAGGACTTCCTTACCTTTCTGGAAAGGGGAAATAATTATCTATTTGATGGAAGTGTTTCTAATAATCCTTGATCCTTAGGAAGAGCCATATTTCAAAATAATTTGACTGGACCATTTTTAAAGGGTAACAACTCAAAAAATTCAAAGTCCAGACCTGGGAAAAGAAGGAAAATTTCTAGGGGACAACATTAGCTCTATCTTGGGGGTATGGCATGGATTGAACCGGGAGAAAAAATGGCATGAGGCTCCAAAATATCAAGTTTTAAAACATATAATGTTGACCGGTGCCTTATCCATTGGGCCTTAGAGAGTCATGTTCAACTTCCGAGGAAAGCAAGAAGGAAGAAGAGGACACACAAACCAAAAACACACCAAAATAGAAAAGGGAAAACAAAACACAAAATATAAGAGGGGAAAAACAAAAATATGCTACAAGGTGAGGAACAAATCACTTTCACTAATGATATAGCTTCAAATATTGCCCACTTCTAGGAAATCCTAATAGAGTCCCATCCAACTATGATAGGAGATAAACATTCTTACCACAAGTTATAAGAATTCAAAAAGGTCCCATCCACAAAGAATCAAATTTTCCATGACTTCCCTTTGGTTCTCTTATATTTTCCCAAAGTAGGATAAAATATGCAACTTTGAACTCTCTTGCCTTGGTCCTTTTGTCAAAGAGATTTTTCACTTTTAGCTGATGTTCTTTGATTTTATCAACCACCTGAAATCTACTTTCTTCCAGCCTCTCAAGAAAAAGTATCCTTTTGTCAATGGAGTCTTTGTATTTGCCATCATCCACTACTTGAAGCAATTTGAGAAATAGAATTTCAATTTTGATGGGGATCTCTAATTCAACTCCATACAACAGTTGAAAAGGTGAAGTACCAATGGCCTTCTTGGGAGTGATCCTGTCATCTCACAATGCATCATATAATCTCTTGTGATAATTCCTCTAATTCTCATCAACAGGATTTTGGACAATGGTCATAATGTTCTTGTTACTTGACTCAACTTGACCATTTCCTTGTGGATAGTAGTTAGAAGAATGTGCTAGAGAGATGCCAAAATGGTAATAGAACTCTGTCAATTCTCTTGAAGAGAAATAAGTGGCATTTTCCACAACAATCTTTTGAGGCATCCCAAAACGGATAATTTTGTATTCTTTGACGAAACTACAAACCACTTCAAAACTAGCTTGTTTAGTTGGAATGGCTTCCACCCATTTGGTGAAGTAGTCTGTGGTAGTGAGAACCTAAGTATGCCTAACACTTTAATGGGGATTCAACACACCAATGAATTCTAGCCCCCATTGTTAAAATGGTTCTTCAATAATCACAGGCCTGAGAGGCAATGCAACTAACTGTGGTTTTCCAACAAATTGTTGGCATGCTTTGGATTTAGAAACTGAGCTATGAGTATCATAAAAAAGAGAGGGCCAATAATATCTACCTTTGAGAATCTTGTGGGAAGTCACCATTGCTGAGAAGTGTTCACCACATGCTTGGTCGGGATAGGCTTTAAGAAACTTTCCTTGTTGCTTTTTATCAACACATCGAAGCAAGCAACCATCCATGCCATTATTATAAAGTGCATGATTCCAGATCATGTAATTGTTTGCTTTCAGTTTGAGAGTTCTTCTTTGCTTGTAATCTAGATAAGAGGGAAATTATCCGTATGTAAGTAGGAAAGTGATGTCTGCATACCACTCATCAGCAGTGGTTGCAAAGAGAAATTGCGGGCTGTTTTCTGGGCAAGTTAAACAAGTGTCATCTTCCTCTCCATGCTGAACTTTGAGAGTTTCATCTTCAAAAATTAACTTGCACAGACCGTTTCCTCTTACCAGATGCAAAGGTTTAATCTCTAGGTCATACTATTGATTTTTTGCTATCCAATTCCTCCTTTTGACTCTGGGATCTTGCTGTGTCAAAATGGATTTGATTGCACTTCTAGGGACCATTACCACAATATGAGAATTGAGAATGTAGAAGTGGAAATTTTTTACAGCTTTGACCATAGCGAATGCATGCTTTTCCAATTGACTGTACTTGAGCTCATGTTTCTTTAAAGGACAACTCATGAAATAAATGGATGCTTCCAAATATTCATCATTCTTTAGGACAAGGACAACAAATAGAGTGTGTTCTAAGGCATAATAGTACATGATGAACTCTTTGTTAAAATCTGGAGATACAAGAGTAAGAGGTTTGGAAATAGCTCTTTTTATCTCTTAAAATGTATTTTTCACTTCATGGCTCCATTTGAAACTTGATTGAGGCCTCATCATAGAAGTGATGTGCTTTGTCAGTTGAGTGAGCTCAGGGATAAAGCGGCAAATAAAGTTTACCTTCCCGAAGAATAAATGCACTCCTTTCTTGCTGGTGGGTAGAGATAGTGCTTGAATAGCTCTTACTCTTTCAGGTTCAATGTGTCCTCCATGTTTGTTCATGATGTGTCCCAGAAACTTGCCTTCTGTGACTCCAAAGATGCATTTCTTGCGATTCAAAGATATATCATATTTTCTACACCTTGCAAGAATTTGTTTCAAATGACAGATGTGCTCTTCTCTTTTCTTTGAAAATACCATGAGATCATCCAGATATACAACAATACAATGTTTCAAATCTCTGAAGGCTAATTCCATTGATCTTTGTAATGTTTCTCCCACATTTATTAGGCCGAAAGGCATTCTGCTATAAGCAAAATTTCCCCAAGGAGTTGTGAATGTTGTTTTGCTGTAGTCTTGCTCTACCACTTTGATTTGGTTATACCACAAAAACCCATCAAGTAGAGAGAGCATCTCAGATCTAGTAACTGATTGTAAAATGTGATTGATGATGGGTAGAGGACAGTTGTCTTTGAGTGAGGCTTGATTCATATTTCTGAAATCAACACATATCCTTATCTCCCCATTCTTCTTTCTTACTGGAAAAATGTTAGCCACCCACGTTGAGTGGTGGATGGGAAAAATGATTCTGGTGTTCAGCATATTGGACAGTTCTTGCTTGATGATATCATCAACCTTTGGATTATAGGGCGTTTGCTTTTTCCTGAAAGGCTTAGAACCTTGCTTCGAAGGAATGGAATGGTGCATTTATTTTGGCTGGAACAAATTGAGTTCTTCATAAGAGTAAGCTAAAACATCAGAATATTTATTGGGAAGAGTAACAAACCTTCTCTTCTCTTCAATTGAGCATCATTTACCAATTTTTACCAATATTTTCTTTGTGAAATTAAAATGGAAATCGAGAAGATAACTTCTCCTTCTCTTGAATGAATCTGTCATGTTTTTCAAATAGGTCTTCGAAAGAGACTAAGCCTTTAGGAATTTTGTTTCCTTTCAGTCTGATCATTCCCTCATCATCAAATTCATCAATTCCATCAGCTTCTTCCTTAGCAAAATCTTGTCTATGAGGATTGAAAATTCCTTCAAAGAACAAATTATTGAAATTATCTCTTTTCTCTAAAAAGCTCAAAATTTGATTGTCATCATTGAAGACTTGCCAATGATTAGCATTACCAAGTCCACTCGATCTGAAAACCATCTCAATGGTTATCTTATATTTTCCGAAGGAAGGATGAGGTGTAAATAAGGAGGCTGACATAGCAAGAGAATCATCCCTTTCATTTTTTGCCCTTGGAATGGCTTCAATAGAGAAAGCATCAAATGATTCAATACAATCCCAAACCCGATTTCTATAGTGTTTGAGCCTTGGGTTATTCACTTGATATTGTTGGCGTATTTGTTTCACTATTACCTCTGCATCACCAAGGCATATCAACTTCTTGATTCCCATATCTTCTGCAATGCTCATGCCTAAAAGAGGAGATTCATATTCAACTGTGTTGTTGGTGTTATCAAACTGCAGTTTGTAGGCAAAAGGATGCATTTCCTTTGAAGGTGAATACAAAACAACACCAACTCCAAAACTTTCCCTTGAATGACCGTCATCAAATTCCATCATCTAGATCTGATCTTCTTCTTCCTCCATGATAAGTGCTAGGATTTCCTCTTTTTTTGATCTGAGGAAGTAATTTCCTAGCTCAGAATCTTGAAGAAGGATGTTAGCTCTTCGATCATCAGAATTCTTTACAATGAACTTCATCTTTCTAATAGACAACAACCTCTTCATTTCACCTATATGACTGGGATAGTAGTAGATGACCAGTACATTGTAATTTCTCCGCTTAGATATTTGAAAAAACTTCTGCTTAGAAGCATGCCAAAGGATGTTGGGATGTTTGCCACTAAAATAGTTAGGAGCACCTTCTTGTCAGGAAAATCATCCAGAGCTACTTGTGCATCCTTTATTCTTCAAATCAACAACACTTGTTTAGATTCCATGGAATAACAAGCTCCATTTACTCTCATCAAAGTTAGGCCAAGGGAATTTACACCTTTGAGTGGCATTACATTATCAGAGGCTTCAGAATCAATGATACAATTGTTCAACTCAAAGCCATTTATGAGGAGAGACAAATAGAAAGGCTCAACTATGGTTATTTTGGAAGCACTGAGAGCTAACATATTTTGAGATGGAGGTGTGGATGGTGTTGGAAGAAGTACTTTAGAAGTGGAATTTGAGGATATAGATATATTGTCCCAGACTACATTAATGAATTTTTCGAATTGGGTCGGGTGTTTTTGGAAGTACTCTAACTCTGAGAGTTAGAATTTGGTTTTTCTTGCATGCTCTACAAAATAAAATGAGAAAATTCTGGGTGAGGAGGAAGCTCTTGGGATGAAAGAGGATTTACCTGGTGAGGGCTTTGAAGGAATCTTGGATGTTTTGGATGAAGGATTTTCTCCTAAAGGTGAAATAGTCAGTTTAGTAGAAGGAAAAGGTACATCCTTTGGCTGAACTATGGGTCATTTGGCAGAGATTCCAATGGAAGGGGAAGTAATCTTAACAACTGCAGGACTAGAAGAAGGAGAAAAATACTTACTTGGTATGACAGCATCATCCTTGACAGTGACCAAGTCTTTTTTTCTTTAGAAGAATCCATGGAGGGCGGCAATGGAGAACATTTTTTGATAACCCTCTTCTCTGTGACCTCAGAAGTGGAAACTTCTTTGGTTTTCTTTTCCTTTGCAACCACCGAGGATGGGGTGTTCTTCTTGGACTATGTTCTAGTGAAAACATTACATGAAAAACTTGGCATTTCCTCCTCTTCTTCTTCATCATCATCACTGAATTCAAATAGGCCATTGTGCATGTCAACCTCCTTGACTTATAGGTAGCTTTCATATTTTTCTTCATCATCTCCCTCGAGCTCATCAACTTCAGCTTCCTCTCTTATATCTCGGGTATCACAGGTAGCATTGACTGGAAGTGCTTCAATAGTAGGCTGGTAAGGAGGTGGTGTAATCTGCTACCTATCATTAAAGTTTGATCTTCTTAGATTGTTCCTGATAGTGATTTGTGACAGTTGCTTCTTCAAATCAACTAGATCATTGGCCATTTTTTGAAACATGGGGTTTTTTGTGACTGAGTTTGAACTCTGACCCTTTTCCTTTCCATTTGGGTCGTTTACCTTTCTAGAAAGAATTAAATCATCATCAGTCTCAACTACAAGCTCTTGAGCTTCCCTCAATGTTCTTGGTTGATCTCTTTTGAGGAAGAAACCAACTTCTGATGGCAAGGAACTGATGAAGAACCTCTTCAAGTTGTTTTTAGGAGGAACTACATCTTCGGGGATTCTTCTAGTTAATCTATCAAATCTTTCTACGAAATCTCTCATGGACTCAAAAAATTCTTTATTCATTTGCACCAATTGAACCAACAAGTCTTGGCCATCTTCTATGCTCTTGAATTTACTTTCAAATGCACTGCTTATGTCCTCCCAGCCAGTGATAGATCTTGGGGGAAGAATATAAAACCATTCAACAGCTTTCTCTTAGAGTGACTCCACAATAAGTGTAAGTGACATGTCTTCATCTTTGACACCTAACACACCACAAGCAGTGATGAAAGCTATTGCGTGTTCCTTAGGTAGTTGTGATCCGTCTCCTTTAAATTTAGGAAATTTCTTTCTTGAGCCTCTTGGAAAATCATGGACTAGTTGGGGGAGGGCAAGTGGACCAGTTTTTCTTTCCCATGGTACAATGGGTCTACATACTTCACGTTCATTATCAGCCATTCTATTTCTATTTCTAGCCTCTTCAGCAACTAGGGACTCTTATCTTTCCTCTACCTCTCTTTGGAGTCTTTCGATCTCTTCAAGTTGAGCTCTAATCACTTCTTCCCTTTCAAGTTGAACTCTATCTGCTTCGTCTCTTTCTAGCTCTTATTCTTCTTCCTTAAACTCATCAAGAGTAGGATTAACAGGTCCTCCTGATCTTAACTACTAGGTATACCTTTTGTCAGCCAGCTTGGAGAATTATTTTATTCTCTAGGGTGCCAAGATTTGTCTTCGTTCCTCCACCTCAGCAGCAAGTTCTTCTTCTTGATCCAAAATTCTTTAAGCAATAGAGTAATGGTATACACTCTACCTTTTACACCAAACAACCTCCCTTAGGTTAGAAATGATATCTTCTTGAATGTAAAAGAGAAAGATAGGTCTCTCAACAGGAGGATGCACGATAATTGCCATGATTGGTATCCATGTGGATCATAAGAAACCTCAAATTTTCAATGAACTCCAATGGTATTTAATGACCCTGTGGTCATTTCTATGGTGTAGATGCTGCAAAATCTGCCCCATGGTGGGTGCCAAAACTGTTGGCTTGGAAATTTGTCTCAAGGGAAAAACTAGAGGTTTCTAAAACAACACTATGGGAATCTAATTCCCTGTAGTTATAACAATGCAACTGCCATATTATGCATGAAAAAACTAGTGGATTCAATGTTGGTTTTTCAACCAGAGATCCATAGGGGCACTCCATTGAACCTATGGAAAAGCTTGCAATTTATTGCAAGGACAAAAAGTGGTCTGAGAGTGGGAAAGGGGAGTGGAAATGAAGGCAAGGAGATCAATCATGGAGCTAGAACATCAGAGGCCTACAAACATTGCTCAAAAAGTTTATGACATGCATTTAAATGGAAGAAGAATACAGATTCCCAAATTAGATCTACAAGACTGAATAAAAATGCATTGGTCACAAAGTACCAATTGAATCCTCCGTCGAAAGGGAATAAAATCCTTCTTTCCTTATTACAGCTGAAGTAACAACTTGTACAATGAAAGGAAATGGAAGAAATTCACAAAAAGGGGAAGCTTGGAAGAATGACGACTATTGTTTTTTGTCCTCTATTTGTGAAAATCATTTACAGTCTTCAAAAAATCAAATTCCCAACCTCATAATGAATCCTAAAAGCCATTAAATAGCTCACACAAGGCAGCTACAACTTCCCAAATGAACAAAAAGAAGTTATAGTCTAGATCCAATCGTTTGGAACCGTTTCAGATCCTTCTTCTGCAGAAAAAATGGTCATGGTGAAAAATGCCAGAGAATATAATAATTAAAATGGCTACCAACTTGCGATATTGAATAAGGTCCATTAGATTTATCTTTTGCACCTTTAAATATGAGCCATCCACATGGCAGGAGAACATTGGAGTGGAGTTGGGAATTTTTTTTTGCATTTTTTGCATTCCATAGACATTTTCTCGATTTTCTCCCAAAAAACTCCATGAAAATTTAAAATTCAAGTGTCGATCATGTGGATAATTTCACCATATTTCCATTGATACCAAAAACATGAAAATTTGAGATCTAGATCTAAAGATATGACCTCTTGAGCATTTAGGGCAAAACTGGCGAAATTATGGCAAAATTTGGGTTTCCAGGACAAAATGTGACCTTTTTCCCTCTTTTTTCAAATAGGGAAAAAGTTCCCCAAAATATCCATGCCCCCACCAACCTGATGACACATGGCACTTTCTGGTTCATCCGTGGGCTTCAGAATAACATTTCACCCTTTTTGCCTACAAGGGAAAATTTTCCTAAAGTCCTCTGCCAAATTGACCTATGCTGCTGATGTGGAAATGAGGCACGTTCTGATTCGATGCGGAGATGTGGAATAACATTTCACCTTTGAGTTTTTTTTTAGCCAAAATGCTAAGTGTCAAATTTCTCTCCATGCCTCTACCAACCTGCCAATTTCCTTGGCAAAATTTTCTCCTTACCTCCATGGGCCCACCTAGGGAAAATTTCCCCTCCAAACTCTATCGAGCCATAACTTGTAAAATGCAATGAGTTAGGTGGACATCCTTACCTTTCTGAAAAGGGGAAAGAATTCTCTATTTGATGCAAGTTTTTTAAATAATCCTTGATCCCTTGGGAAGTTCCATATTTCAAAATACTCATACTTGACCATTTTCAAAGGATAACAACTCAAAAAATTCAAAGTCCAGATCTGGAAAAAGAAGGAAAATTTTTAGGGGACAATAGAAAACAAACCTAAACCTACTCCTACACTAACCAAAGAGAAAAAAAGGGACTCAAACAAATCTTACAACTAACAGGGAGAAGTAGATTCCCTTTCTCAATAGGGGCAGCCATGCAAATGATTTGTCACTAAATATGGCTTTTTGTATGAGTTAAAAACTGACTATTAGCCGGTCCTCCACCCAGATTATCAATGTATAAACATCAACCAAAATTCACTCCTCAATTTGATTGGCAGTGGGCTATTGGAGGTGTTGATGGTGACCCTTTGTACTTTGATACTCATCCTCATGCCCTGAAGTAGGAATGACTGGTACTTGATTGGGAAAGGTCTGGTCCTTTCAATTTTCCTCTTGCTCTAAATTTCAAATCCAAGAATGGATTCTTCTTGCTAACCTTTCTAGATGGATGGTGTGAGAAGGATGATATCCTCTTTCTCATTCCATTCCTTCTCCTTTGGAGAACATGGAAGATTCATATCTTCTAACCTTGGTTCCAGAGGGTGGCTATGAAGTGTAGGTTGTTATACTTGAATGTTCTCCTTCATGGAAACAGGCTCATGTGCTTGGAAGGTGGATGATGGAGGATAAAATAATGTTATATCCATGGTATACTCTCCATGAAAGAAATATTCCAATTCTAAAAGATATTCTACCTCCTTTTTGTCCTACTGCACGTGCTCTACCTCCTCCACGGTGTCCTCGTGATCTACAACTTACTCACCATGGTTCCCTTCATCATAAAACATGAAGTATGAAAGCTCAAAATCCTCTTCAACATTAGAGATTAAAGGGGATGAAGTGGGAGGAAGAACTAAAGGTTATTTTTTGGCCTTCTCTACACTTGGAGCCTCTGATACTGTATGGTCCTCCTCCATCATGGGTTCATCAATCAAATCAGGCCCTTGAAATGAAAGAAAAAAATCTTCAATGATGTTCTCTTCATTGAGTGGTTTCAAATCTGATTTGATCTCTCCCATCTTCTCCTCTTCAATGGGAATTGGAGCTGGTTATTCCTCATCCTTAATTGGTTGTGTAGCTTGGGTTTCATAAGCATCCTCTTCAGACTGAGTGTCATAAACAGAATGTTTATTTTCTTCTTCTTGTTATTGATATTCCTCTGCTATAAACTCAGCCTTAGCCACCACTATCTCTTTAACTATGAATTCCTCTATTGGCTTAACCATCAAGGGGATATTTGTAAACCCAAATTTTGCAGCCCAACTCTTCATATTTTTTGTCATTTGTATTATAGCATGGTTTGGTGCCCCTGGTGTGTTCTATGTCTCTTTGTTGCTTTGATTTTTTTGAGTCTTTTCCCAGTACATGGACTTGGGAAAGAAAGAGGAGTAGCAAATTGGGTTTGACCCTCCCTGATGTCCAATAGTTTGTGGTGGAGAGGGGTATGAACCAATTCTTTCTTGTTTGCGAACGAATGAATGTCTCACATAAAAGAAAAAACAAGAAGAACTAAGAAAATTTTAGTTAAAGATTAAAGAGATTTCAGTTGAGAAATGTAACATCAACACTTGTATACGCACACAAATGAGGGGCAATGACACATAATAACAGCTGATAATGACAAATTGGCTTGCATTTCTTGATACATAACATCACAGGATGATGGAGCTAGTGATAGAATTATAACACATTGAGAAAATTCGTGTTGCACTTAACTCATGTACCTCACATATCCTCAATCCACTGAAATGCAAGATGAGGCAGCACTTCAAAGCCATGATGTACAAGCTTCTCGACAAAGTTACAATAGTGAAACATGGACAAGATACACTTACTCATAGGACAAGGTTCCCTACAACACATCATTATTCATGGTGAACTATTCTCAATCCTATATGTTGTAAAACTATGACTATACCATTTTCTGAAGAACTCCATAACATGGGGACCCTTCATTCCTTTACAACTAGGCTACACGTCTCTCATGTGTAACATCTTCACCATTATAGTGTGTCTCCTTTAGAATTCTTCTCTTTTCTCTTATGAAAATAACTGGTTATATGATCTTGATTGTGATTAGGAACGTGTATAGCACACATGCACCTTATAGATATTTTATCATAAGGATTTTTTTGAAAGAGTTCGAAAGTACATTAGTTGGTTTGGACTAAAATACTCTAGGTGTGAATTCAATGAAGCGAATGAAGTCATGATTCAAGAAGAAAAAGGAATGGTTACTAGGATAAATAGAATACCTATCTCAAGTTCATTTCATGGATCATTGTTTCCATACTAACAATACACTGGGTTGTTCAAACTTTAAGATGGATTACAACCAACTATGTAGTTTTACATGTGCGTTAGAAGTCTGATATCTTTCTTGATTCACGATCCATTGCTACCAATTAGGAAGTGGTCATAGGTTCTTTACAATCATATTTCACATGGAAGGGTGCCATTACACATGTAGTGCAAAATCCCATTACCCCCAAATGGCCTGGTTGTGAGTGGGGAATTCGAGTGATGAATTGCATCACATTTCAAACTACATTTTTTCATCGATCTTAAGGATTTACTCCTAATAGCAGACGGGTTACTTTCATGTTTTGATCATAAATTCCTACTTTCTGAGTTATCTTGGGTTTACCCCATATTCCTACTCTTCTGCAAGAGAGTTCTAATCTAACCTAATTTCACCATCCTAACTAGACAAGTGTAGATTTCATTAAGGGTCACAAGACCTTGAGCCTACAACCAAAGGTAGTCTTACATCTCAGAAAATGAACTAGTGATTTCACTCTATTTCATTACAATGAATTGTTTAACCAGGGGTATTCATGCAGGTTACACAAGTATGTGATCATGCATCATATTTTGTTTTCAAATTTTATTAGGTGGTATTATTCATGGAGCATCTACTCTTATCACATTCATTTTATGACCACATTTGACATACATAGTTGGTTTTGGCATGAGCTACAGTGGTAAAGAGACCAATTTCATAGCAGTCATTCCTTAGGGTTGAAAGATGCTTATAAAACAAGATTTTAATGCTCTACAAGGTGCACAATGGCTACTATATGGGTGCTTTATATTATCAAATACACTTGTTAGAACAAATGTAATTCCTATAACAACTTAAGTAACACTTACGGATTTAAGATTTGACAAGGAGTATGACCTCACATCCAAGACAAGTCATCTTCAATGCTCAAATGAGACAGTGTTACAAGTATCTAGATGATGATAATTGAAAGAGAAATAAGAGAAACTCAATCTTATGCATCTTCAAAAGTCTCCTAAGGACCTACCATCAATTGCCTGGGTACAGATGCACCAAGTAATTCAAAATGTCAGTTTCCACTCTACTATGTCTTTCTAGCATCTCACAAGAAGGAAGAACATTGTAGGTATCAACCATCCAATATGATCTTATAGCTAAAGCAATCAGATTTGGACACCCAATAGGGTACTGAAAGGAAAATTCCCATTGCACAACGGGGTTATCCTTATTCAAAACTAAAATATCAGTGATACCCATGCAACACCTAGACATGAGGTTCACCTCACTCGTCCAAAACCATAGGTTCTCACAATGTAAAATGACCAACCCTCCAGTAAAATATTAAGTAAATGGTCCATCTAGTAAGACGTCTCAGGGCTTATGAAACAAGGAGATGATTTAATGAGGTCAGAGTATTGTCCATATCAGGGCCACGATGGAATGTTTTATACACCCTGAAGATAAATGGCCCATAACTTTTTAGTTAGGAAATAAGAGATACAATAAGCATTATAACTCCGTTATTTTAGAATCGCAATAGTTTTAACTAAGATGCCGAATTATACCTAGCATTGATGGGTGTTAAGGAAATAAACAGAATAATTAACACAACACAGAGAGACTATTAGTTTAATATGGTTTACCCAATATAGGCTACGTCCATTGAGAATCAACTTGCTCACATCCAATTACAAGCCTTCACTCTATCAATACTATAGCCATATCCGTTATGGAGCTATGCTCAACAATACTACTAAAGAATTCAAATTCTTCGAATTCAATAATGCATATCATGTAATATCTATGCTAATGTCTATGTATTGCATAGGTGAATATAGACCATTTAGAATAGACAACTGCATTAATTACAACATATCACATCCATAAATTCCATCTTGTTTGGAGTACCTAGGGCAACCAACCATGGGTATCATTCCTATGGGACAAAAGTACCAAAAAATATCCTACGGGCTCAAAACAGCCCATAACGGTTACCACATCATCCATGGGTTAATCAACCACCAATCGAAAATAGGCACTCGGAGAGAGAAAAGCCCCCGAACCCCCTTTCATCGAGAGAGAAATTATGGATTTCATTTTCCAGAACCCTTCATCATGACCCGCTAACCACATGCATCGGGATCAACGTTTTCATACCCGAGTTTCCAACCCATGGAACATTTACCAAACTCATTTAGATGAAAATAGGAACCAGTCAAACATATCAGAGTTACTTCTAGAAAGAGAAAAGGGAAGATTGAGACGAAACATCTTAATGTGAGCTCCAAAATGCATTTCATAAAATAATTTTATCTTAATTCATACTCTATAAAGTTTGGAAACGATATGTACCTAAGGTTCCATAAGTCAGTTAGGAGGTTTACATAAGCTTGTTTAGAAGGTGTCTTTAGATCCTAAATTTGTAGTTTTGGTGCAAGTTGGCCGAAACATCTAAAGTGCCTCACAAATTGGGCCTTCAAAACACTCGTTTTAATGTTTAAACATGAAGTTTTATGAACTCTAGATACATATGGCGGGTCTACCACATCATTTTAGAACTATGCATTATGTTTGACATAAGCCTTTGAAATTTCACAAATGAGACATGTGGTTCAAGTTACAAGAGCCTAACTCTACTTTGAAGCTAGTTCATCGTAATTGCGAAAGTATCCATTGTTGTCCCTCAGCGATCACGTGGTGCCCCAAAACCCACTCACAAAACTAGTCTACTGAAGGCATTCTCCTTTTGAAATGTATGCCAATGAGGCACGTGGATGATTCTGCATTAACTTTAGTAGGACTAGTTGATAGGTGGAAATTATTCCCTTTCATTGGTCACTTGACACATGGAAGCTTGGTAACTCATAGGCTGAAACCTGCTTCGTGATTTTACCTTAAAAATAGCATCATGTCGACTACAAGTGACTTAGAAGATAAGTGACACCTTTAGCAATTCGACATGCAAGGGCATTAATAAAGTTCAAAAAACTTGGTTAAATTTCAACAAAGTGTATCATGTTACCAGGGGTCATGCAAGGAGTTTCAGGTTTGCGATATATTTTTGTGTGGCACTCCATGCACATAACTTTTGGGGGCATAATTTATGATGTTTGACAATTCCAAATGAAGTAAGTTTTTAATAACTAGTCGGAGTTACATTTCCTAATAATTAACATTTAATTTCCAAATTCATTAAATGATGAAATCAAAATTTAGTGAAAGTGAAAAGGGGAAAACCTTACCTTTTGAAGAAAAAACTTGTGATCCTGCATAAGACCATATAAATAGACAACTGCTTAAGCAGTTTTAAAAAACCGTGGGTACCAAAACCATGGGTAAAACCCGTCCCATAAACCTATGGGTCAAAAAACTCACCCATATGAGAAAAGCACGTTTCCTGATATATCGGGTGCATTTTTCGAGGCCAAAAAAATTTTACAGTCTTAGTGTACAGTCTTCAACACTTCCACACATGAAAAACAGGCTCCACAACCTAACAATTTCCCACTTGCAGACTAGTTTTCCTCTGAGCAAGCTTCTCAACCCTTCACTAGTTTCTGTGAAGACCAACCAAAGCTGAACACAACTTCAGTTTTTCCCTTTTGACCACCTTGGTCATCATGTCTGCAGGATTCTGACTGGTATGAATCTTCTCTAACTTCAACTTCTCTTCCTCCAAAGCTATCCTGTTGAAATGGTACCTTAACTATATATGCTTCGTCCTAGAGTGGAAAGTAGAGCTCTTATCTAGGTGTATAGCACTCTGACTATCACTATGCGGCTTACATTCCTCTTGCTTATGCTCCAACTCCTCAAGCAATTGTTGTAACCAAATCATCTCTTTGCTTTCCTCTGTGGTAGAAACATACTCAGCCTCCGTGGTTGACAAAGGCACCAGCTTCTGTAGTTGTGAAATCTAGCTCACTGCTGTCCCACCTATAATATAAATATAACTTGTCGTGCTCCTCTTACTGTCTACATCTCCAGCCATGTTTGAATCTACATAACCACATAAAGTGGTGTTTGATCCACTATAGCATAGAACTGTCCCCATGGTCCCTCTCAAATACCGAAGGATCCACTTTACTATTTGCCAATGCTCTTTACCTAGATCACTCATAAATCTACTCACAGCTCCCATTCGAATGGGCAATATCAGGCCTAGTGCACACCATAACATACATCAAACTGCCAACTGCTAATGAGTAAGGTACCTTTGGACATCTGGTTTCTTTCTTGCTCTATCATGGGACAACTGATCTTTTGATAACTTGAAATGGCCTGCCAAAGGAGTCCCAACCGGTTTAGCATCCTGCATGTTAAACTTGTCTAATACCTTCTTAATGTACTCTTCCTGAGATAAAGTCAACTTCCGTTCCTTCCTATCCCGAGTTATCCTCATACCAAGGATTTGTCTGGCTGCCCCCAAATCCTTCATATCAAAGGATTCACTTAGCTGTTTCTTGAGTACTTTTATTTCCTGCATGTTTTTACCTGCAACCAACATGTCATCAACATACAAACACAGGATAATATAACTTCCATCCTCAAATTTCTTTGTATACACGCAATGGTCAGAATGACATCTAATATAACCTTGCTCCATCATGAAGCTATCAAACTTCTTATACCATTGACGTGGAGCTTGTTTCAAGCCATACAAGCTCTTCTTCAGTTTACACACCATCTCCTCTTTACCTTTGACCTCATAGCCCTCTGGTTGCTGCATATATAGCTCCTCCTCCAAATCACCATGGAGAAATGCAGTCTTTACATCTAACTGTTCTAAGTGCAAGTCTTCTGCTGCCACTATTCCAAGAACAGTTCTAATAGAAGTCATTTTTACTACAGGAGAAAAAATCTCATCAAAATCTATACCTTGTTTCTGTGCAAACCCCTTGACCACCAACCGGGCCTTATATCTTTTCTTTCCTCCTTCTTCATCTTTAACTCTGTACACCCACTTGTTCTGCAATGCTCTTTTGCCTTCCGGTAGCTTCACCAAATCCCAAGTCTTGGTTCTCCATAAGAGACTTATGCTCCTCATCCATGGCTTGCTCCCACTTCTTACTGGCATCTACCTGCATTGCTTCATCAAAGCTCTCTGGCTCTCCACTATCAGTGAGTAATAAATAATAAAGAGAAGGAGAAAACCGTTCAGGTTCTTTTCTTACCCTAGAAGACCTCCTCACTGTAGGAGTTTGGGGTTCCTATTGAATAGGTTCCTGAACTGATTCATGGGTCACTTTCCCATCCGGAAGATCCTCTACCACTGCATATTCTTTCTTGGATTCTTCCTTGTTTTCCTGCAACTGTTGCTTATACATGACTTTCTCATTAAAGACCACATCCCTAGACCGAATGATTTTCTTGTCCTTAATACTCCAACATTTAAACCCAAAGTCATCACCACCATAACCAATGAAAGTACATTTTTTTGATTTAGCCTCTAGCTTGGTCCTATCATCCTTGTCTATATGAACAAACACTTCACATCCAAAGACTCTAAGAAATGAATAATCAACTTTCTTACCGTACCATGCCTCCTCAGGTATGCCTCCATCCAAGGCACTTGAGGGTCCTCTGTTTATCAAGTACACAGTTGTGCTCACCGCTTCTGCCCAAAAAGAAAGAGGCAGTCCTGCATGTAATCTCATGCTCCTAGCACGTTCCATTATAGTTCTGTTCATCCTTTCTGATACCCCATTCTGCTGCGGAGTTCCTGGAACCGTCTTTTGCCTGTGGATTCCATTCTTAGAACAGTAATCATTAAATTCATTGCTGCAATACTCCCCTCCATTATCTGACCTGAGACATTTTAGCTTAAGACCTGTTTCATTCTCTACCAAGGCTTTCCATTTAACAAAAGTGTCAAATACATCAGATTTGTGTCTAATACAATAAACCCAAACTTTCCTTGTTGCATCATCAATAAAAGTAACATAATAACTTGAACCCCCAAGAGATGATACCTGAGCCGGCCCCCACACATCAGAATGTACCAGCTCTAACTTACTCTCTTTCTTCGTAGGTCCAACCTTGAGAAACCTTACTCGCTTTTGTTTCCCATATATGCAGTTTTCACATAAATCCAAACCTGTTTCTGTATATCCAGGAAAATTCTTCTTTATGATGTTCATGCCCTTATGGCTCATATGACCGAGCCTATAGTGCCATAATGTTGTATCTGCATCTGAAGCCACAAGATTACAATCATTAGTATTATCAGTGGTTAAATACAAGGTTCCAACCTTCTTACCTCTTGCCACCACAAGAGCACCCTTGGTAACCTTCCAAGAGTCTATGCTGTAAATATCACAGTACAACCATCACTTCCCAACTGCCCTGCCGATATCAAATTTCTCCTTAATGTAGGCACATGTCTGACATCCTTCAATAGCCATGTATTCCCATTCTGCATCTTAACCTGAACAGAACCTTTTCCAACTATGCTGCAAGGCTCATCATCACCAAGAAAAACATGCCCAAAATCCCCTTGAACATAATCAACAAAATAATTCCTATGTGGAGTAGCATGAAAAGAAGCCCCTGAATCTAAAACCCAAGATTCAGTAATATTATGCAAAGAAAGAATCAAAGCATCCTGACATACATTACCCGATGCCACATTTGCCTCCTTGTTTTCTTCCTGTTGTTTCTTCTTATCCCAAAGCTCCCAACAGTCCTTCTTTGCATGCCCAGGCTTTCCACAATTCCAGCATACAATCTTGTTCTTGGATTTTGACCTTGCCCGATCTTTTGATTTTCCACGGTTTCCTCTATTCTTCTGTCTCCCTCTAGTTTCCACTGTCAAAGCATTCCCTGAAGTAGAAGATTCCCCAGAGCTTTTTCTTCACATTTCCTCGCTTAGAATCACCCCTACAACATCCTCAAACTTCAACTTTGAGTTAGCTGGAACCGAGTTACTTACCGCCATTACCAGGCTATTCCAACTCTCAGGTAAAGAGCACAGAATTAATAAAGCCCTAACTTCTTCATCAAATTCTATTGTAACCGAAGCTAGCATATTCACTACCGTATTGAAATCATTTAAATGATCTGCTACTGAACTATTCTCAGACATCTTCATATTAAACAATTTTTTCATTAAAAATATCTTATTAGAGGCAGAGGGTTTTTCATACAACTTCCCTAATGCATCCATTAGATCTTTTGTAGTCTTTTCCTTTGAAACATTAAATAATACCGAAGATGCAAGACTCAGCCGGATCGTTCCAAGTGCCTTCCGATCCAACAAATCCCATTCCACATCTGTCATACTCGAGGGTTTGTTCACCTTCTCAGACAGCGGAGTATAAAGATCCTTTTGATAAAGGTAATCTTCCATCTGCATCTTCCAAAGACTGAAATTCTACCCGTTGAATTTATCAACCCTAGATCTTCCTTCATCTGCCATAGCTCCCACTCAAGCTGAAAAAACTTTCCCTGCGATTCAACACTTCAGCAAACCAAACCAGGCTCTGATACCAATTGTTAGGAAATAAGAGATAAAATATGCGGAATAATCCCTTACAGAATCGCAACAGTAGAAACTAATATGCAGAAAAAATATTACAGATCTGAAATAAAAGTGCAGAATAAATAACACAACACAGAGAGACAATATTTAACGTGGTTCACCCAATTTGGGCTACGTCCACCAAGAATCACTTGCTCAGATTTTATTACAAGCCTCCACTCTCTCAATACAATACCCAGATCCGTTTGGAGCTATGCTCAACAAACTCTACAGAATTCACACCCGAATTCAAAACACATCTGTAATACATTTGCTTGTCTATCTATCATATGCATAAGACCATATAAATAGACAACTGCTTAAGCAGTTTGATACAAAACCGTGGGTATCAAAACCAAGGGCAAAAAACCGTGGGTATCAAAACAATGGGCAAAAGACCGAAAAAACCACGGGCCCAAAAACAGCCCATAACGGTTACCCATTACCCATGGGTTAATGAACCACCCATGAAATTTTGATTCGGGGGGCTTCGCCCCCGAACCCCCTTTCATCGGGGGGGCTTGAACCCCTCTGACCTGCTCACCGGTGAGCGGGACCGCCGTAAAAATACCCGAGTGTAACACATGGAAGGTGTACCAAACTCTAACATGAAAATAGGCTCCACAAACATAACATTTTTCTTCTAAAATAGCGCTAGATTGACACGTTACGGCTACTGTGAGCTCCATGATTTCATTTGTATTTTTCTTAATTCCTTCCTATTGGTGGAGACATTGTGCCTAACCTAAGACACATGGAGGCTTCGTGCTTGTTTGGAAACTACCCCCAGATCTTACCTTTGAAGTTTTGTGGTCGAGACATGTGGAGGCCTCCACTTGCTTTTGGACTTTTCAATGGTTGAATTTACCTCTTCAAACTCTAGAACATGTGGCGGGTTAGCACTCATTTCAGAACTACCTTTTGGTGCATGCCTTTGAAATTGCACTAATGAGACATGTGGTTCTCTTTGTGGCCTACCTCTACTTTGACTATTCAACTCTTGACTCTATCCATTTTTTAACTTGGGACATGTGGCAAACCTAGATGCATTTGGGGACTACCTCCAGATTTTCCTTTTGAAATTATGCCAATGAGGCACGTGCAGGCTTCTGCTTAACTTTTGTAGTTAGTTGATTCGAGCCTATTCCCTTTTTGGTCCCTAGACATGTGGAAGCTTGGCGCTCATTTGGGAAACCCACTCAGGATTTTACCTTTGAAGGAGCATCATGTCGACACGTGGCCTTCTTCCACTGACACCTTTATACTTAGTCATTTTAGGCCCGATCCATCCCACTTTTTGACTTCTTAGATGTTATAACTCTGGCCCCTCCTTAAACCTGGGACATGTGGAGGCTTGGCACCTATTTGAGTCTCTAGCTTTGGATTCAACACTTGAAGGTGCACCGTTTGGATACGTGGAAACTTCCGCTAGCTTGTGAAATATCAATTTCTGAGTTAGGCCTGATATGTCCCACTTTTTAACTTAGACTACGTGGTGATCCCCTGCTCATTTAGGGGCTTCTCTTTGGATGTGTCTTTTGGAATTACACCAAGCTGACACATGGCACCTTCCGTGGGTCTATTTTTTGGCCCCAAGTTAATTCATATGCAACTAAGTTTTAAAACCTTGGGCCTTTCCCGCTTTCTTTCCTATCAAGCTCTGGGTTTTTTTGGTGTTGTTTTGATCCATCGCAGACCCTTCTCCTCCATTATACAGGCCCGATGTTACTTGATTATTGGATTTGGATGTGAGTTTTTAGAATAGAACCAAATCTTAGGTTTTCTTCTGTGCAGGGTTGTGTTTGACCAGTTTTACCCAAGGGGAAAATTGGGATAACAAATACCTAGATCTTAACCAATAACATGAATAATCAAACAAGAATCATTAACATAAGTATTTACAACCAATATCAAGCCACAAAGATCCATTATATTTGTTTTTTTAAAACATAATAGATGTTATATACATAATAATGTCACCATGAGTCATGTGTGCATACAAACCAATAACATAACTATAAAAAAACATAGAACTATCTAAACCATGCAAATCAATAAATATTTATAGGGGTGGGGAATTTTCCTTCACCTTCCATGCACCTCTAAAAAATAGGCTACATGCTAATAATAGCCATGCATCCTTATACGATAAATACAAAAGCATGCAAGCGCTCCATTAATAGATTCTATAATAATACAATAACAATATAATCCTATTAATAGCCTCAAATCATTGTATGGAGCTTGATCTTCTAGTCACTCAAAATAGTCTTCACGTGCTTTCCAAGTCTTCTATAAAACTTATCTGCACTCGACATTTATTGTTAGCCTCATCCTAAAAAATGAAAAAGTCCTGGACTTCTTGCTTTCCTAGCGCGCACCCTTTTTCACTATGTTTCCATGTGCACACATGCTCCCTATGCGCACACAGCCAATCCTTCTATGCTTTTAATAATTAAAGTATATTTTAACATCCTAACATTACCCCACACTAATTTCATTTCTTTCCTCGATAATGGGTAACCATAACTTGTCTCTCCATGCACAAGAATGAAGAATGAAAGAATAATTGTACAAAAGAATAAAAAATACTTGATGCTCTACTCTTCCATAAGGAGGATATACTTAGGATATTCTTCTTTGATCTCTACCTCCAAGTCATTCCAATCACTTAGCTCTTTACTGGTTGTATCCAGAAAGTCTCTGACTATTGCATCCATTTCATCAAGTGTCATATTTTCACCTTCATTTTGTAGTATCCTGAGAACATTGGCAAGACTTGAGACAATCCCTTCCATGAAATAAATTTTCTATGCTACCAGTTTACCAATGTTGTTTATTTTCTCCTTGTGTGAGTCCTAGGTTGCTGCAAGTGCGCTACACTTTTCTATTATCAACGTAATCCTCTCCACATGTCCTAAGTGTTTCATTCTTCACTTCTTTTTTAACCTCATATACTTTAGCCATGTATCTTGTCTTGATAATCACATGTGGTTCCATGCACATGTTTAATTCCAAATCTACCTTCTTTAACTCATCCTTCAGGGTCTGCAGTAAGGCCTTATAACTTGTAATCTTACATCTTATTGTTGCCTTTGAATTTTGCACATGTTTTGCAACATCCTTGGGTTTTGGCATTCTCATGGGCCATTCATCCAAGATTATGTGAACTAATGTGTGTAAATAATGCAAATCAGATGGAAATTTATTTGCAACATTTTCCTCCAACTTTGGCTTCTTTCTCAAGATTTCATCACCAATTTTCTCTACCATACTAAGTATAAAACACCGTGTCAGTTTAACTATCTAATTTTATACTGTTAGGTTCTTTATCTTAGTATGTTTTTCCTTATTATCATCGAACAACTTCACTAGATAAAAGTTTCTACTTTATCAATGTGAATCTTCACATACATCAAATTTAGGCTCACCCACATGAGTTTGCATCATCCATGATAATTATTTCCTTTTCTATGTGGTCACCATCTCTACATCCTTGATCTCCCATCCATATAATTACTTGGGCTCCAAATTTGTTTTGAATTACACACATATGATTTTTCTTGGGTCATCAACATACCCAACAGATTGTGTATCATATGCATCTTCCTCCTTCCTCTTTCCTAATCACTTACCTTTAGGTATTTGGGATCCTGAATCCAATACTGGTCCTTTACCTATCTGTGTAGTAGGGGGCATGCCTGATGGATCACCCATATCCCCATATCTTCTCCTATCTTTAGGCTAATGTCCCTAATGTCTATGTTTTACTCCTTCAACTCCTCTTCATCTTTCTTCACTTCCTCTTCCTGATGCTATTTTTTGTCCTCATTTTGAACTAGATTATTTGGCACGCTATCTCCATATATATCCCTGTCATCATCCCTCCAAGAAATGCAATTTTTCCTTTTATTCTTTTCAATTTCTACTTTCACATGTGATGTTCTTGGTGACCTCATAAGGGGCTGTGATGTCCTCGTGTTCTAAGTCCTTGTTCTTCTTAGTACTATTTTAAATTGAGGTTCCTCAATAGTCTGTTTTATGTCCACCTCCATTGCACCTGTCTCCAACACATCATATTCATTATGTAGTTGAGCGGTTGCCTTAGGCTATCTCTTGTCTCCAACAATAGGTTGTTTTCTGCTCCTGTGGTCTAGGCCACCACTATATTCCTGTAGTTCTTCTTTGTCAAGGAGGAAGGCATCTTCTTCATCTTACAATGTGCCAACTATATGATTCAGCTAGGGTGGTCTAGGGAGCTTGAATTCATTTTCCACATATCTCCCATTTTTTAACCTGGGCTTGAGATGGAAATATACAAGGGCTACCCCTGATTTCCCAGTGGCCAAAATTATTTCCTTCATGTTAATATCATTTGAACTTAATCTCTCAATATATGTAGACTTACCTAGATAAACTTAAGTCTTCTTGAGGGTGTGTTAGTTGTAGTCTAACTTTTTTACACTGAAAAGAAACTGGAACACATATAGAAACCTATGTATAAATATATTCGCAATCTTCATCCCAAAGTGCCCAATACAAAAGTGATGATACACTGCAAAATGTACTTGTTTATCTAATACCAAAGGTAAATCCTTGTGTGTTCTCCATTCTCCTCAAATGAGGTATTAAGGTGCTCATACCACAACTCTTATCTCTTCTTAAAGGGTACACTCATGGTCCTATCACATGTATACTTAGAAAATATCTCTGCAAGATATTTATTCTCCTCATGATATTTCCATATTCTATCCTTAGGCCCATCAGGAACTCCAATTTATACAAACACAAGAGATAATAAGATCATGCTGAAATTTATCATCTCACCTTGGTGTGCTTCTTGAATGATGCTTTCAACAATGAACCATGTTAAGTTGTAGAATACACTTTCAACCATTTTCTTCACTATGTGCAGTGAAAATGTACTTACCTGCGACCATATATCCTCATTATTAAGATTTGTGAGGAGGTTCGATGCTTCTTGAACCATTAGATACTTCTATAGCTTTTCAATTTCCATTCCACGCCCTCTCTTGATGTAACCAAATGATTTCCTTGTCACAATTATTCCTTCTTTATTAGTGTGGTCACTGCTCAATTTAGTACCTAAAATCCTAAGTCCTGTACATCTCCTAATCAGGGATGTAGTGATCCTCATTCATCACCCAACAAAATAGAAGAAGTCCTCATGTACTCTTCTCATCAACTGTGCTAGTATAATTTTTTAGGTTTTCCAAAATAGGGTAGTTAATACAACTATAAAACTCCCACCTCTGTCAACAGCTTCTCACCCACATCATCATATATAGCCATATCATCCATTGTTCTCTTGTTTGTCTTCACAAAAAATAACTTATCCAGTTCATCCTTATTATCCTTCATTCCATGTTTGTAATACCTCACATTTCATCAGCAAATCTATGGGTCCCAAACACAACCATATAAACGCCTTGTGGGTATTGCATCTTCGAGAAATTATTTTTAGGAGTTTCTTCCACTTTAACCTTGAATTCCTTCTACTTCTTCCCCCTTGTGGCCACTCCAAGTTCTCTCTTCAGTGTCATATCAACTATAAATGTGTGTTCTTTTAATTGATTCGAGCTCTAGAACTTAACCCCATGTGAGCTAGTTTGAAATTGTGTGCCTTAGGTCAAATACAAACCCTAACTATAAATTTTCTTCCCTGCATGCCTCTTATTTTCTCAAAAACTTATCCAAATGGAGCGACAATCATCCTCATGGATAAATCAGACAAATTAAACTTGTTCATAGCTCTTCGCACTTCACAGCTCATTTTTAGCTTGCTTGTCAACAATTCACTCGAATGCTCTTGATCATAAAAGGTGAAAATGATTTCACAACACCACCTTATATAGATTTTTTTTTAAAATTGCATTTAATGCTCTCTACCTACCACCTTACTTATCATTAAATTGGAATTTATTTCCTTTTCCGCACCACAGTCATAACCTTATGGCACACTTGCTATTCCTCAGTGACATAACTCATTACGCATGCCTCCAAGTGTCAAAGTACTTATCCATTGTTCCTTTTAATAAGTAGTTCTAACTAATGCAACCTACATTTTGTTTCACTATGCATCCATCCATCCATATGTGGTTTTCAATTATGAACAATCTTCTTTTATCTGCACTTTTACTTCAAGCACCTGCACGAGATCTCTTTATGCATATATGACTTTAGATAACTTTCAAATTTGGACCATGTACCCTGTATATACTCCACCCCACACTAAGGGTACATGTGGTCCCTATTCATGAAAACACTTATAGAGTAATCAACTTCTAGTACACAAGTGAACTTATTACACAAAACACTGAATTAAATTAACAAAGCATAACAATGATGAAAGGAATAACATATAAAGGAAATTAATTTACCAAATATAATCTAAGTGGAAATATTTCCTTATTACAAACACAAAGAAGACTTATTTATAGTAGGGCTTCAGCTTACTCCCATTTAAGTAACCGGGGAATCATGTCCTATCTAGCACCTCTAACTAGAAAACACTTGATTCAAATATATAAGTTATAACATATGCCCCCAACCAATGTAATTTAACTTTCTAGGGTGGTGTAAAAACTATTTCGTCATAAATAAGAACCATGTATCCAACTTCAAGCTTCTTATCCTTAATATGTCTATCATGTCATGCCTTCTTCTTGGACTTTTCTTGCTTATGAATCCATCTGGCTATAGCGTGCCTCTCATCCAACTACATAAATTTGTTAATACATTCTTCAAGTGCTTTCTCATTATCAAAACCTCTTGTGTGCACAATATGCAGAGAACATAACATGAATTCCATGAGAGAAATAGATTCCATGCTAAAGACAATAAAAAATGTTGTTTCTTTGTTGAATCTTTTATAGGTTATCCTATATGCCCAAAGTACAACCGAGGCTTTATCATCCCAGTCTTTCCTTCCAACATCACAAATTTTTATCAATGTGTGGCTTAATATCTTGTTGAAAGCCTCAACAGTTACATTTTCCTGAGGGCGATAAGGTGTTGTTTTATGGTGTGGTACCATAAACTTGGCCAATATTATCTTGTTGGTCTCATTAAGGAAATAAGTACCCCTATCACTTGTTAAAATTAACATACATCCATACATGCTGATAATATTTTCCCACAAAAATTGTGTTTTCGTAGCTGTTGTGTAATCCTTTGTACATGCCGCTTCTTCCCACCTTGTAAGATAATCTCTATAAGTTATAATGTAGCATGAACACGTCATGCATGCAGGTGGAGAAATAGGGACCACAAAGTCAATTGCCCATTTTTCAAAAGGTTCTACATTAGCAATTGGCCTTAAAGTAATTTCATCTCTATTCCTAGGCTTTCTGAGGTGCTGATAGTGGTCACAGGGATTACAATATTCTTTACAATCCTTATACAGTGTTTCCCACCACAAGCCAACCGTTAAAATCTTACACTCGGTACCATCTCCTGCATACTTTCCACCTACAACACCACTATGAGCCTCCTCAATAATAGCTTTCCGCTCATTCTCAAGTACACACTAGTGAAATACTTAATCCCGACCTAGTTTATAGAAGTATCCACTACTCAACATGTAACGAACAATGTGAATAATAAGTTGTTTCTTTTCCAAATCCTTCATTCCTTCGAGAGCCACACCTATTCTTAAAAAAGAAAACAATATATTCTAAGTTAGAGGGTGTGCAGTTCAATTTAAATAGCTATGCATCCCAGATTATGTCCTTAATACTCTGCATATCCTCACCTATATTAATGCTTCATAAATGATCTGGTCCAACGTTACTCTTACCTAGCTTAACCACCAAAGTGAAATTTAATTCCTTAAATAATAGAACCCAACGGCATATGCACCCCTGCATAATGGGCTTGTTCACCAACTACTTTAATGTCATGTGATCTTTATGAAATATAAAGGGTGTCACTAATAAGTATTGTCAATATTTATGTAGTGCATAAATGATGGAAAAGGCTTCACACTCTCTAGTAGTGTAATTTTGTTTTGCTAGAGTTAACTTCCTACTTACAAAGAAAATAGGATGATAAAAAATCCCTTCTCCAGGATGGGATAATACCACACCAATGGTTATAACAGAGGCATCCACATGCACACGAAAAGTTTTAGTCCATGAAGGAAATCATAAAATAGGAATTGTAGTAAGCCTTTCCTTTAAATGTATCAAACACTAGTTGTTGTCCCTCACCCTATTGGAACTTTCCTTTACTATTCAAAAATTCTTCTAAAGGCACATGAATCTTATCATTACATTTTATAAAATTCCTGTAATATCTTGTGTGCCCTAAGAATCTACATACCTTTCTCTAGTTAGTAGGATCTTGTAATCTTTAAATAATAGCAACCTTAGTAGGATCTACTAAAAATCCTTCTTTACAAATGATGTGACCAAGGAAAGTCCTAAAATGTGTATCAAACACACACTTCTTGATGTTTAAGGATATTCTCAACTGTCGGAACCTCTCAAATATAAGCCTTAATTTATCAAAATGATATTTCACAAGCCCATAGACTATCCAATCAACTAGATAAACCTGTAAGAACTTACAAATAAATTCCTATAATGCTTCAACAAAAATGAACAAAAATACTCCAGGAGCAATATTTAATCCAAAAGGCATAACTGTATATGCAAAACTTCCCCATTATGTGATGAAATTTTTCTTCTCTTGATCCTCTTTTGCTATCCTCACCTGATGATATCTAGAAAATCCATTAGTGAAGGAGTAGATTTCACACCCTCCAATGCCTTATAGTATTTATTTAGTGAAAGGTGTGGGAAAAGGATCTATTACACATGTAACATTCAACTCCCTATAATCCACACAAATTATGATTCTTCCATCTTTCTTTATACTGATAAGCATAGGGCTAACCCACTATGAATCCTCAATGGCCTCAATGATTCCAGAATTTAGCATCTTGTCAATTTTTTATTTCACCTTGATACACATGTTATTATTCATCTTATAAGTCCTCTTCCTATCCGGATGGACACCTTCCTTTAACTTGATTCTCATATCACCAAAATAATCATGTAATCCTTTCAATTCATGATATCTCCTAAGGAATAGCTCCTAAAAGTAGCATAGGAGCTTAATTATCTTAGAAACCTTAGAGTTAGACCAATAATCTCCAATGATGGCATCCTTGGGTTTAACATTTGTTCCAATGTTGACCTTATTAGTTTTCATAGGCTCATGGTAGATGTGCTCCTTCTTATCTGCATTGTCCAAGACCTTTCGTATACCATTTGTACATGTTAAACATCCATCTTATCCACTTCTTCATCATCAATGACATAGACCATCTTTCTTTTTTCTTTTTCTAGGTAGGAGAGCCCAAAATTTTCCACACATGTATCTTCTTCTTTAAAGTGCGCCTCCAAATCTGAATCACATAGTAATTCTTGAATAAGTTCTCTAGCCTTTGCAATATCTCCCATTGTCAAGCGCTACTTAAAATTTAACACCTCATTCACTGGAGGTTTAGTGGAAAAATAGTCAAAGGTATGAATTATACCTACAGTCAGCTCTTGCCGATTTCTAATTTCTCCATTCAACTATGTATATACAAACCATGCACGCACACAGCCTCACAAGGTGTAGTAGATCTTATGCACCCATAGCGAATGTGGTAAAACTTTCTTCCCCTCTGTCCTATGTCTCTTACACTAATAAATGTGTTGTTGAACACTATCCTTACCATGAACTTCATATATCTTGAGTAGGCACAATTCTCTTGATAAATCTAATAGAAAAAGTGATTCTTACTTCATGCCACTCCAACAGATTATCCCTATCAACCATCCACCACCGTGTTGTTTTCCTACATAGAGTATAAACTAGCATATTTCTTGTTTCCACCTGATCTATGCATTGAACTTCTATAACGCATAGGAATACCTCAATATTTACCTTGCTTGTGTACCTTGGTATGTGGTCACTACCCAAATGTTCAAAAAGAAGTGGCTTGCTTACACACGTAACTGCACTCCTCACTTCACGCTCAACCATTTTAAAATTTCCATGTGCCTGGTTATCATATGCAACCCTTGTAGTATCACTCATGGATTGTGCATCATCCCACTCGATTAGTCTTTCCTTTGATGGATCAAGCGCTTTTGGATCTCTAATGGTGCACACATAAATTCTGTTTACATCTTCTTTTCTTAAGGGCTCTATATAAGTTACGGTTTTTCCATCGGTCAAAGGAATGATAACACGCTCCTCCTTATTCTCAAAACTTATGTAAACTTTATTCATGCATAAATCAACATTATTTTCATAACACCAAGGGTGCCCAAGTAGTGATAGAAATGTTTCTGGCCTCTGCAAGCACCAAGACTTCAAAATCCCTAGTAAACTTGGCCCCTTGAATAGTAATATTAACATCCATCAAAACCATAATAGGTGTGGCTTTAGTCCTATTTTCCATAAACAACATATTCTAAGATGGATGTAATGGTGGTTTCCCCATCTAAATCCATACATCCAAAGTGAGTACATTCACTTTTGCAACTGTATTAATCAAAATTTTACTCAAGATCCATCCATCAACAATGACATTAAAAGTGATCTCCTTGTCATAATCTAGACTATGAGGAGGTAGGTTAGCATGCAAAAATTTGTCTTTCATGCTCAAATCTAGTGCGTGATGTCTTTTCCCTTACCCATTCCCCCAATAAAGGAATTATGCTCTCTTGTTACAACATATTTCAAATCTCCTTTAAATCATTAACATCCATCTGATGGGGCTTAGTTGTTTTATTCTTCTCTATCTTCTACGTCTATTCTTGTAAAGAGTGTATCTCACCCTCAAAATTCCTAATCACCTCCATTTTTTCTTAATAATCCTCCTTCTGATGCATAGGGTCTAGATACTTTGCATGCAGTATCTCATAATTTGTAATAACAGGTTTTCTACTTTGGAACTTCCCTGGTGCATGCAGCCTCAGTGCGTGTAGTAACCAAAATAGGTACCATCTCAGGATTCGGCACTAACTTAAGCATCCACTGATCTTACATAACACGTTGTACTCTAACCATTCCTGCGACCTTTTCCTACTCATGCTTCTTACTCAGGTGTTCATACAAGACTTGGCATTATTCATAATTATGATTATTTATGAAAAAAATAACAAAGAATATTTTGATGACATTCATGCTTGTAGTGATCAAGGGGGTACACATGTATAAAATGTTCCTCATGGAAATTCACCTCTTCCACTATCATGATCTCATCCTCTGAATCATCCATGGTAACCTTGACCTCTAACTCGAGCTCCATCCAAGCACCCTTCATTGTGATTATGCTCATGATGCTCACCTTATTCCTTATTATTATTATTTGCAACACTAGTTTGACATGCACTAGTATCAATGGCATCATGAATCTGATCAATCAAATTGCAAATCTTAGTATCATGAGTGGTTGACCTCCAAATATTACAATTACATGACACGTTCTTCCTTATCACACGTTGTAGCAATGGGAACCTACTTGAATTATGATCCAAGTGACAAATATCACAGTTCAACAACATGGTGCACACAGAGATTTATGAGGAAAACTATCCTTAGTATTCCCCTCTACTTCACAATCTATGCACCAAATACCACTTCATGTTTCATGCACAAAGTTAGCTAACAATTTCTCTAACTATTTGGCCATTTTCATAATCTGAGTTTCCAATAATGGGAGTACCCCTAGGTCTACACTCCTAATCACCTCAGTGCATAGAGCTTATTCAAGGGCTTCACGTGGGTCTATATAAGTCTTGTGTGAGAGAACCCTTCTAAAAGGTGTGATCAGTCCTCCAACGTACCATTAAGCATGCTGACTTAGGTGAATTTCATAAGATAACTTTGATAAAAGGATTTTGAACCATGTGTCATACTCCCAAACAATCTCATTCATGCCCTAATTAATGTCCTTCAGCATGTTGATGCTCTTCTGCTCAAACTAAGGTATATAAAATTATTCTAAGAAGGCATCATGCATTGCGGTGTAGTCTACACAAGTTTGTTTTGGATCAAATTTCCTATACCAACTATGCATGTGCCCTTACAATGTAGTTACAAATTGACTTGTGCTATGGAGATGTAGTCCCCTTCACATGCCATATTATCTCACAAATATGCACATGCTTAGTTGTATATTTTAACCCTATGTATTCTAGAAGATGAGGAGACATCTCCATATAAATATTCTGAGGCTAGTGTAGAATGTGCCCACCAGATCAAGAACCTGTATTTCCTCCACCCCTAGAACCACCAGATCCACTAGATCCCAAGCCACTTGATCCTCCTGATTCCCCTCCTGAAGTGGGAAATGAACTAAATGATGCATTTCCTTGTGCTCCAATGGTTGTTCTAAAATGGACTACCATAGTCTTTGAAGTCGTACTACTTCTAGACTTTATGCCAACATTCTACGTTCCCACATTCTATGCTAATGACATGCTAGAAAAGATAGCTCCACTTGGACCTCAAAAAAATACAAGTAAAGATTACACCACCATGGATGAATAAGCTACCCAATTAACTCTTGAACTTGATTGTAAATCAATTCTATCCATCGCTACTCTACTACCCACACTAGCTTGCTTACTAGTAACTGATGTAGAAATGAGAAAAAAAAAGTGTAAGGGATAGGTTACCAGGAGGGATCAAATGTGTGCCTACAGCCCAAGTAGCTTCCACCAGTGTGCTCTCATATGATGGTGAAGAGGGTTATCTACCATGTTTTCCCAAATGGGGGTGTTCTAGATTCTCTGGGTCCATGTTTTCTTCTTGAGATCCAAATTATTCATAAGTCATATCTCTCCACAATGCCATATGTTCCACAACTTCACACTACTTCTATAAATCTCTCTCGCGTGCTTAATTAAACTTAATCCACATTTTTTCTCTTTATCTCTCTCTCGCTAAATCTGTCATATTTGACCACACTGTCTCTTGCCCCCACGTGGGGTGGGATTTAGCTAGCCATAGGTTTCTCTTCCAAAATCAAGGGTTAAAATAAATATCTTAATCACCAAAGGAATACCATGCATATAAGATCCTTTGGGTTCACGTATAAACCAGAACTCAACAACCTTTGGAAAGGAATAAGTAGAAATCGGGTACTCTAGAATATAGCTATTTAGAACACCATAGAACCAATGATTCACAACACACGTCCACGTCAAATTTTTATCATACAAGATCCTGGAAAGTTTCCTATGTCCAAACAAGTGTACAAAACCTCTAGTTTCTCTTTGATGTGTAAATAACTAGCCACTCGTACAACTCTATAGGAAAAATGATCAATAATTTCTTGTACAACTCATGATATAGATTTCGATCAACCCATGTGCATGTATTAAAATCAGGTGTAATGTTGAATCTATGAGAATATGCTTCTTCCAAATCATCTAACCACTCTTTAATACTGGCCAAGGTCAACCAGGTATGTCTTCATCATGAAACATCCTACGAAACAACTAAAAAAGAGGTCTCGGAAATGAAACCAAAATGTAGCCTAGATTTTATCACCAAAATTCCAAGGCACGTTGGCACATCACTCAGGTTGAATTGAGCACTCACTCAGAGAATGCAAGGGTATGAGGTTCCTCTATTATGTCTAATTATTCCAAATTGTAGCTTGATTATACAAATATACTAGATCCATAACAGATAACCAATTATATTATAGTGCTTAAACTAGACCTTGATCTTAACCAATAACATGAATAATCACACAAGAAACAAGATTAAATTTACCATGCAAGAATCATTACGAAAACTATTTCTAACCAATATCTAGGCACAAAGATCCATTATATTAGTTGTAAAATGCATAAGCTTTTACATACATAATAACATCCCCATGTGTCATGCGCATGTATAAACCAACAAGATAACTCTACAAAACATAGAGCTATCTAAACCATGCAAATAAATACAAATTTATAGGAGTGGGGAGTTTCTCTTCAACTCCCATGCACCTCTCAAGAATAGGTTACATGCTAATAATAACCATGCACCCTTACACGATAAATATAAAAGCATGCAAGCACTCCATAAATATATTATCTAATAATAAAAAAACAATCTAATCCTATTAATAGCCTCAAAACATTGTGTGGCGCTTGATATTCTAGTCACTCAAAATAGTCTTCATGTGATTTCCAAGTCTTCTATAAAATGTGCTATGCAATCCACATCTATTCTTAGCCTCATCCTAAAGAAATGACTAAGTCTTGACTTCTTGCTTTCCAAGCATGCGGTCTGTTTCACTATATTCTACCTGTGCATGCATCCACACACCCTATGTGCACACAGTCAATCCTTTTGCACTTTTAGTACTTAGGATATATTTTAACAAAACAAAAATCACTCACATTATAAATCAAATCCTATTATGCTTCCATTGATAAATATTCATTGCATGACAACCCTATCCCTAAGAAGATTCATAATTCAACATTTCCTAGGGATTTATTTTGCATACCTTTTCATGTTTCGATGGTACTTGAAACCCCTATACTTACATCTCAAACATTATCACATGGCTATGGCTTCATATTCTAATCATTGATTATTGCTTAAATCCTGTAGACATAGTTTTATCGACAACACTTTACAATGGTATACTCACCTACAATTTGTACCTATTAACATTTATAATGAGATGGAATAATATTTTCTACTGTCACTTTATCATCAACAATGGCCCTAAAGTTACCTATGATCATCTACCTACTTTACATTAGGGAAAATTAGAACCTATTGTGGATTTCATATTATGATTCAATGCTTATATGTACCAATTAATATTTCAACATATCGATCTATAGAAGTAATATATCTTAAATTGTGGTTTGATCTGATCATTAAAACAAATATTACAATATGACACATGTGAATCATTCATACTTATATGCTATAAATTCATTGATATAGAATAAGACCTCATTTCCATACATGTTATAGATCCTCCACCTATGGTTACTAATGCTAAATCATCTAGTTCTTCTCCATTACTATCAGTTGAGCTTCCTACATGATCTCCATATCCTCCTCACAAGAAATATCATCCTACTACATCACAAAAATGTGTCCTTCTCCTACTCGGGAATAGGCTACACCTAAATCTTCTACACATGTTTCACATGAGCCATTGAATTTATCTCATCATGCTCGAGCATATGATGTGCTATGTTCTTTTCTCAATGAGCATTTAGTTTTCTTACCTTCTTAACCAACATCATATAAAATATAGTTTACAATGTCAGGATGATCGACCATATTGTAACTATCACCATATCAATGGTGATAGGTATAATTATTTATTTTAAATTTATGATCTCTTGCACAAATTTGAGGATAAGGGAATCATCTCCTTTAGATATCACTCACATGTCAGAGGTCAATATCTCCTCTCCCTCATCCATGAGCTACTACTCCGATTGAGTTATCTCCTCCTAGTTCTAAGGTCATTGTTCATCCATAACCATAAGTCATCATTCATGTGGACTCTCCATTGTTTCCATCCATAACCATACTATTTCATCCATATCATCCACCTCATCTGTATTATCCATTATGTCATGTTATTGCTTCATATTGGCTTCCACATCTGTTGACATTTGCACCTCCCACCACTGCTCCATATGACATTCAGTTTTGTTCATACACTCACATTGGTTCCATCCCAAATGCTTCCACCGATTCGTGCCACCTCAGTCCCTGGTAGGTGATTATTATCACCTCAGATCACA
Source organism: Taxus chinensis (assembly GCA_019776745.2). Classification (NCBI taxonomy): domain Eukaryota; kingdom Viridiplantae; phylum Streptophyta; class Pinopsida; order Cupressales; family Taxaceae; genus Taxus; species Taxus chinensis. The sequence goes on from CM034147.1 coordinate 855,836,886, forward strand.
TTGACACAATCATTTTATTATGGTTCTTACATGAGTGTTGAGGGATTTATTCCAATAAGAATGTCTCTTCATGTACTCCATCGATTCATCTAGCGCACCTTATTGAATCATTTCCTATTTATGGAATCTTCCTTTACGGTTCCTTCTGGACTACTAGAAGGGTCTTATCTAAATGAACCTCATCATCTATACACTAGGGGGCATCACTAATATTCCCCCTATTTTTATCATACTAACATATTATGACTATATAATACTTTTACACATCACCACGCATTCAACACAAAAGTTTATTTTTCAATCATATATTTTCTATCATCACATACATTATACTATCATCATCACACCATAAGAATCAATACACACCAAATACAATCGACATATGCTGATAAATCACACATCCACACACACACACACACACACACACACACACACATATCGATTACAATCATAGTTACTAAACATATCATCACTAGCGAGAAACTCCCCTATAATCAAATACATTAATATAAATCATATCTCATTATCTCTATCGCTATTTGGTATTACAAGTTCTCTAGAAATCAACACCTCACTGTTAACTCTTTGTTGCTAACCATGACCTCGATACCTCTCCACCTATCTCTGTAGTAATGTCACCTCTTTAGATTACTCTACAAAGTGACTCTATACTGTGATAAATTATGCAAAAAAATCCTAGGCTAAAGGATCTCCTCTCTAGCTCATCCTGTCTCCTCATGTGCCTCATCCCTCTCACTCAACAATGTGGTACATGTCATTACTGTTATGGCCTCTTGCTCAAACAAATGGGAATCCTCACATGTAATGTCTTCTACATATTCTAGCATCCCTTCCATCTACAAGTATGTCAGTTGGCAGATTATGTGTCAATGTGTAGATAGATGTGTCCATAATAAATCTCCAATACATGTAACCTACAACCAATAACACAACACATTAGAAAACCATCACCATGATATAAGAAAGTAACCAATCATACAACAAAACTATATAGATACTCACACTTCGCTATCACTTCTGCTACGTTGTCAGTGTAATGTGCTTGCCACCCCAATTCCCCTCCTTATGGTAATCACATAACATCTAAGAAAAATGGAAAAAAAATCCCAATTGATGCGCTATCCACCATACACAGTATGCCTTTGTACACCCCACATCATCTACATAAATTGGCTCTATCACCACATCGACCTAATCTGGCCCAGGAGGTACTAGCTTCTCTCTTGTGGGCCCTTATCTAGCTCTAGCCCTCCTCAGTTCTCTAACAACTATAACCCATACATATAGCTCTAGGTTCACATCTTGGGCCATACCAAATAGATGAGATACCCACTCCATCTGAAATAATTCGGTCACACCTGGAAACTGATATTTCATCCACATAGTCCTCTGTGTACATTGTTACTCTACAATATCCTCTGGACTTCCTCCATAATCTTGGTATGGCTTCTATGTCACTACCTCTAGCCACATCACTCTTTCACACTACTATTTATAGTCACTTTTCATTATTCACTCTAGTATGGTCATATTTTACATTCATCACTAAACTAATACATGTCGCATGCTTTTTCTAATATCTTGAGCATTTTTACTTTGATGTATATCCTATTTGTGGAATTCTCTTTATAATTCCACCTACCATCATATAGTACACATGAAACACATGATACTTCTCCTCTATTTTGTGTTTCACTCAATTTACACATAATTTTTGTGATATCCATCATACATTGTCTATTAATGTGCTTACTTTTGGGTCAATGTTCATTCTCATTATCACTTCCCCTTTCATTGAAATGGTGGAAATACAATTGGGGACATCCTATGATTCCCCTTACAATACTAAACATTCATTCAAAACCTCTAATTCATCATTTTTGCACATTTACTAATACACTGTGCGATATTTCATCATTTTCTATCGATTACCCTTAATGATCTAACTTGGGGGAAAGTAGCATAAAATATTTCTATGAGTAAAATAATCAATCAAGCAATGAAATACATTCAAGTATATAACAATCAAAATCATACCATTCAATCGAAACAATACAACACATTTGGCCTCCCAGATGACCTAACTTAGGAGCTAAATTTGTTACTCTCCTAAATGACCTAACATGGGAAGTTATTCTACATTTTTTGTTTTCTTCAAGATGACCTAACTCGGAAGCCACCATACATTACAGTGAAACTCTAGGAGTGGGGGGAAATCAGATGTCATTTCCTTTCCGATATTGCTTCTATATGGGCAAATACATTTGATCAAAATCTTTGGATCAAAAATCATTAAAAATTTGATCTATGTTCGTCAACAATGACTAGATATTTTGAGGATGTAGTTAAAGGTTAGAGAATAATGCATATTTCTCCCTACACTCTTCCTCTGGAGGTAGGATGCCCAAATCCTCTAGTTTTTCGTACATACAAAATTGGTTTGGGAACTAATCATTCCTTACTCCATCACATCATCATCATACAACATTCAACATTACAATCATCACTCTCATTTAGTGTACTTAATTTCAGTTTCACATCTCTCGCTACACTACATGGATGAACACAATGATCCATGGTTCATCATGTTATATGTTCATATTCGAAACACTCTTGTACCACATTTTCACATTTTTCTATAACATGGGCTTCTCCAGATTTCTCTCAGATACACATATCTAACTACTTTATGTTCCCAAGCATTCACTCACCAACATCAAGTGGGGGAAAATGTATTAAAAAAAACATGCACTTAATACTATCATTATACCACCCAGTACATTGTTTTATATATAAATCTTGCGTAGTAAAAGTATTCACTAATTACCATTTCCATAGTCCATTCATTTGTCTTGTTGGTCTTTGTCATTGTTTTTCTTGTAAATTTTTTACTCACTCACATAGTTCTGGTCAAGTCTCAAGGAGTTCTATCTTTCAGTACCTACTCAGTGTCATCACTAGTCTTTGACTAGGGTGGTTGGGGAACCTTGGTCATAATTTCTAGGTGCTCTGGTCTTCATCCCACTTGGTTTTATTTTAGACATTCAAGGCCAGTCTTTATGATTTTACCTCTCATGTCCTTAGGTACTAGTCGGCACGTCAGGTCATTAGTGTCGAAATTTGAACAAGAGATCCCTATATAAAAACATCGTACATACTTCGTTATGGTAGGACTATTAATATCAAGGTATAACTATTTACGTAGAGGAAGGTACTACATTTGGGCTCTATTCAACATCAAACATTATATAGTAATAGGAGTATTCATTCTATTCTATCCACCATTTTACATTTTATCTAGCTACTGCATGATATCTCTACGTCATTAGCGCTACGGAAACCTAGGAACAACATTACACACACAACCACATAGAAGTACATTGGGTCTGAGATTCAATGGAACACTTAGTCATAAGTCCATTCATTTGGTAGCTGAGGATGGTCCAACCCCTTTATTTACATCTTTCATTTTTAGGGTTTGATGCTTTGTGTGGGATTTTGTAGGTGATTCTTCATTATAGGTTTGTGGTGACATCAACAAAATAAGCGTGACATTCATGTGACCAAAGGAGAAGTACTGTGAATACCTAGAAACAATATCAATATCATATTTTGAGTTGTTTCACATACTAGGGCTTCCACAAGTGCCCCTATCCCTCTCAAGGTGTACTTTTCTGGAAAGATCTGCCTCTGCTGATTTTTTTTGAAGATCATTTTAACACTTTACTCTACCATTTCACCCCTCTATTCTGTCTCGAATCACTATGAAGTAAGTATAATTTTTGTAATTACCTTACCATTTTATTTTAATTCATTTTAAATTATTAAATATATTATTTAGCATTTACATTTGAGTATATTTCATTTATTACATAGTTGTACTCAAAGATTCCTAATAAAATTAAACATTATAGAATCAATTAATATTTTAGATACCTATTGATGAAAACTTCCACTATTTCAATTTTTTTGTATGAGATTGGTAAAACAAATATGTTCACAGAAAAATTTAAAGAAATAGCGATTTTAATCAACTTTGGTATTTGAGGTTACTAGTACATAATTCAACCAATGTTGTTTAGGATTATGAAACATCACATAGTAAACCGACTACATAATATAGTAAGAAAATATCCAATTATATGCACACATCAACACTTTGCTAAATAATATGAAAATAGTTATTTACCTATGACTATAAAAGTAACTTATACAAACTTACACATTTTGGAATATAAAAAATTAGACAATGATTAATCAAGAAAATAGATCTATCTAAGTAATTTATCAAATAACGAACAAAGTAACACATTTCTTGGGGGAGAGGTCTAGTGTCACTCTCCTTCCATGAATTATTCTTGATTATATAACACTATACATAGTGTGATTCATGTTTAGTTATGAGTTGTATCATATTAGTTCTAAATAGAAATTGACATAGAATGCATTCTGATTGCTGGAGGAATGTGCATGTATTGTAAAAATTACTTTGTGATGTATTGAAACTGTGTTGATATGAGAAGATAATGGTGTCTATCCCCAATACATAGGTGCCTAAGAGATTTCAATAACTCCCAGGCACTAGTTTCTATATCAGGGCATTGGAGTATATGCTGAATTGAGGACCCAAGTTAGATTATGGTTTGTTTATGGAATTGTAGTCTATGTTGACTATTTACTATGCATATCTGAACTATAACTCTAAGTTTTTATATGGGGTGACTGATTCAACCAATGTATGCCCCCTAGTTTTGGGTTCATGCAAAGAAGCTAGGAGAATGTGGACCAAAGAGAGGACCTGATGTTGATATGAAATTATATCCCTGCAGGGAGAGGGGATGTACATGGTAGAAACCATTGCACATGCAAAAAAAATGGATAAATGCATGTGTTAGTAGAAAAATAAGAAAACATGTCACAGAGAAGTAGTGTAACAAGAAAATTTGCATATAAAATAGACCACAAAAAGTGGGTTTCAGGCATGGGATATCTCTCAAAATGTCAAAGGACAATCAGGGTTATAATCCTCCAAAAGCATATAGTGTGCATACAAGACAAAGGGAAAATCCCACAAACAATGTCATATAATGACAAACAATGTTAAGAAAAGTGTAATAGACAACCATGGCTGCAAATAGTCCAAGAAAAGAAAATGTTGCACATGAACCACCCATTAGCATGTTAGAAAGATAGAAAGTATGTCAAGATGTGTATGTATCAATGGAATAGGTAGTATGCTAGATAGCATATGAAGTAGTAAATAATAATATAATAACACCTGTGATGTGCAAGAATAGAAATATAGATTCCTCCAAGAGCCTTTGTGGGCCTGGTAAGAGGTAGAGTCCCAAGCATTATGACTATGTGTAAAGATCTATAGGAAGTTTACATTCACAACTAGAGAACAAGTGAACACACGTGTATATAGAAAGATAATGACATACTGGATATCCAGTTAACATAGTAAGGAAAGTTTACATGTAAGTATAATCAAGAAAAAATAAGTGTAACCAAGATATGTAATATGCAATGAATTGGTGTGATGGAATGGTATGCAATGTGAATGTGATAGGAGTAGCTTACCACCACAATTTTTTTTATGAGATGAGGATCATTTATAAAATACCCCTAAAAAATAAAGAATGAACCATAAAACAAGAGTGTGTCATCGAGAAATGGTTTGATAGTGTGTGCTAGATAGATAGATCAATAAAGCATATAGCATAAAAAATGAATGTGGTGAGGTTTTTTGGTACCCAAATTGATTCTCCCTTAGAAGTTGAGCAGCATCACAGGTTTGGCAGGAAGCTTAGAGGCAAGAAGAACATGTAGTGTGTATTTTTATAGCTAGAGATGAATTGCAACTTGCTCTTTGTCACTCAGATGTGGAGAAATGGGTAGCACCCTCAAGAGGATTTGACCTATCCTCACTACTTTATGGTTGTGCCTTTCAACCAAGGTGAGAGGACTATTTATGTAGCTTGCTATTTATGGAGGAGATGGAGATATCCTTCCTTGTGAAATTATTAGAAATACCTTGATGAAAATATGATCAATGCAACAAAACCTAACTCTGATGAGTTTTTCACTCTATATTAATGGAGATATTTTCTAAGCAAGGTTTAGGCCACTAAAGACAATGAAAACCTGATTGCTTCTGTATGTTTTGGTGGTAAAGATTATGCATTTTTATACACACAAGATAAACAGGGGTAGTATGGGTATGATTGGTTGTTTTTAAATGAATTTTTGGAGGGAGGCGAAGCCTAATAAAGTTGATTATACCAGACCCTTGAGAAATTTTACAAAAATGGAGAGCTTTGAAACAACATAATGCTTTGGGATAGGTAGCATGTTCCTTTAACTAGAATGTGTGCTCCAATGGAGGCCCAGATCAGCACTTTCACACAAACTTCAAGGATCCAAAATGAAGGCTCAAATTGGAAAACTTAACTAAAAATTATCAATCTCTATTTCATCACGCCTAAGATACCCTCAAAGGCTAACAAACAATCTTATAGTCATGCTAGGAGTAACAGTGATTTTAAATTTGTTTATTTCATTGTCAAATGAAATCACTTCTAATAAATGAAATTGAAAATTTCACCAAACTATCACAAGGATAATATCTTGTGTGATTCAAAAATATTTCAATGTAAGATTGCAACGGGAACAAGAAAACTACTTGTAAATATTTAGGAATGTAGCAAACACAATTTTTTCCCAAAAATAACAAAGGTTAACTCAAGTTTGATTAAATTTATCAGCAAGGGAAAGTTTTTGGAACAATCTCAGAGCTTGTCATGGCTATACACTCACAACCACCTTGACATGATCAAATTTAACACAAAGGATATAAACAGGTTTCTTTAGATGATTTTTCATAAGGACAGGTTCTATCAAGTTTCTCTCTTAGAAAAATTAGTCTCGATATCTAACACTCCAACATTCCAACCTCCAACCCTTTATAAGACAAATTCATGTAATTTATAAAATTTTACAACAGATTATTTTCCCCCCAAATAATTCAAACATTGAATGCACTAGTGCTTGCCATGATTCCGATCACGATTCTGAGAATTAGATCTGTAAAAAGTTGTCAGGTGCTCAGGGGGTAGATCTCTTTGAACATCTCCCACATTTAATTCCTTCTTCTAGTAGACCACTCTTCCCTCTACTCACCAACCACTTCCACCCCTAATCTGTCAAATCTAGTTCTTTTCATGCTCCAGAAGAAAAAATAGAAGATCAGATCAAGCCCAGAGGTCAAATCTCCTCTTAATGGAAAAATATGTCCCTAGATCTTCCTCACAAAACTTAGATATCAAATTAACTCCGATTCCCTGTTTGGCATGTAAGAAATATTGGGAAATCATGAAGACTCTCATCTCCAGGAGCTTTGGAGTGAAAATTATCGAAATATCATATATAGATGCACAACTGCTATTGACTTCTATTTTGAATTTGGACCATCCATGTGGGAGATCCATTTTAAAGCAGGCTAGTGGGTTCCCTTTTTCCTTTTACAACTTTTGGTAAAATGTAAAATTTTCACATTTTTCTCCGCACCTTTTCCCTTGAAAAATGGGCCTAACACAGGTCCTAAGGTGATTCCCAAAAGAACCACAACCAAATTCTTCTATTTTATCTCTTTTTTGGAAAAGGGAAAATTTTCCAAGTTTTCACTATAGCTCTACCCTTGAGAAAAGGGTCTGACATGTGTCCCATTATGGGTCCTAGTGGAACCACACTTCCTTTTACACTTTTAACTCCTTTTCCCACAATAGAAAATTTTACAATTTTCCTCCGAAGGTCCACACCTCCAATGTTGAATGAAGCAATTTTTGACTTTTCTCTATTGGGCCCGTGGATCATTTTGATTATTTTAGTCCTTTGAATATCAAGGGTCAAATAATCTAAGTTGCCCTTGATGGCCTGCCTCCTCACATTTTGACATTTCAAACTACCACGCGTCATAATGGCGCATCTTGAGATGATCCCCAAAATTTTGAGATCTTGAATGAGCGTGGACTCGCCACATGTCTTAGGCCCTTTAAGAAGTTGCTGAAAATTCTAAGGAAAGAAGACCTAGAAGAGACCTCCATGTGTCATTATGGTGTAACTTCAAAAACCTTAAGGCTTTCAAAATGACTCGACAGGGGCACTCTTCCATTTTTTAATTTTACTCGATTTTGCCAAAAGGGAAAAACATCCAACCTACCTCTGAAGGCCCACATCTTTGTGTTTAACCTTGGCACATGTCCTCTTGCGGGGTAAAAGTAAGATGTTTTCCCTGTTGCTTAAATTTTTCTTTAACCAAACCCTGGCAGGGCCCTGGGTGGGTTCAAACTTTTTGTCAAAGTAGCCAAAAGGAATAAGTTCATAAACAAACCTGTCATGCCGAATTCAATTAGAAGAAGCCATGTAAGTACTAAAAGAACCAATAAGAATTGAATGGAGCTACGGGACAAAATTTTCCTTTTTGCCAAAAAAGAAAAAGGTGATAAGTTAAAGCATTTTCCCATCGTCCCTTGACCAACCAAAAGAAGCCATGTGACCACTGAATGCTAAGGAATAATTTTGACAGAAAAAGGACACCCATCAGGCTGTCAAAAACATAGAAATTCACCATTCATGCCCATAACCTAATTTTTTCACTAAGGACGAACATTTCTTTGAAACAGAACGAAGTGAATCATGGTTCTTATCATATTTCGACCATGGTTTTGGATTCTCAAAGGAATACAAATATAAATTGATCATTCTTGAGCTTCCATGGTCGGGTTAGATTAGAAAATATGGCAGAGCCAATGGATTTTGAAGAAATTAAGGAAAAATGGTGTGAGATAAAGATGAGCACCAACATCAGCTCCAACTCGGGGATGGACACTCCCCACGAGTGCCACAAGAACAAAGGTAGACCAAGTGTAAAAAAATATCCATTAGGCAAAGGATTCATCTTACAAAGCAAAAAAGTAGAACCATCCCCCAAAAATGAACCAAGAAACCTGCAAAAAAAGGCCACTAGGGGCCCAAAAAAAATGAAAACACGAGAGACAGAAAACAAACCAACAAACTATACACTATACAGATAATGCACACCTTAATTCTAGGGAATAAATCCAAGAATTGTTTCAAATTCTTGCCATTAGAAGGAAATTCAAGCAATTTCCCATGTAATTCCTTCAGGAAGAAGGTATGTTCACTAATTCTAATATCAATGGAGTAAGGGCCCATCCATAATGCGTCAAATTTTCCAAGCTAGCCCTTATCTTCATGCCTGCTATCCCATAACAGCATGAGATCTCCAACATTGAAAGCTCTTAGGGTGACCTTCTTGTAGTAAAAATTCTTCATCTTTTCCCTGAACTTTACATGCCCTTGGAGGGATGCCCTCCTTTATTCATCAAGTTAAACAATTTGGTTAATGTGGGTACCATATAGAATTACCTCTTGATCTTCGAGTTGTTGAATGAACTGATATGAGGATAATTGCATATGTAGGGGAAGCAGGGCCTGAGTCCCATAAACAAGCTCAAACAGACTCTTTCCAGTGGCTCTTTTAATAGTAATTTTGTCACCCTACGCAACAAACTTCAACTCATCACCCCATTTTCTCTTGTTTACTTCCAAGGTTCTTCTAATAATCTTTAGCAAATTTTTATTACTGGACTCATCTTATCCATTTCCTTGGGTGTTGTAATTATATGCATATTTCAAGTTGATCTCGTATTCTATGCACATCGCCACCAAAGGTTTATCTCTAAAGCTCATGGCATTATCAACAATAATCTTGACTAGCACCCCAAACCTAGAGATGATATGGTTCAACAGAAAATCCATGACAATTTGGTGTGTTGCTCTTTTGGTGGGGATTTCCTCCACCCACTTGCTGAAGTAATCCGTGGCTACAAGAATCCACTTATGGCTAACACTTGAAGGGTTTGAAATCTCACCAATGAAATCCATTCCCCATTGCTTGAATGGGGCTTCAATTGATACATGTTGTGAAGGTAGGGAGCCTGAAGCTTTCAGTCTTCAAGAGAAGCACTGGCAAATTTCAGATCTTCTAACCAAAAGAGTTATATCCTTGAAGAGAGTTGGCCACTAATAACCAGCCCTCAAGATCTTGTGTGTTATGACTCTTCCAGAAAAATTCCCCCCAAAAAAATCCTCCATAAAGATCAGCAATTATCTTGGGGGCTTCATGTTTAGTAATTCATCTTAAGAGAACCCCTTCAGGGTAATTCCAAGATAACTCATTATCAGTAATGACATATTTCTGGGAAGCCAACTTAAGGGCTCTTTTCTGGTTCTTACTTAAATGCTCAGGGCAGTATAGATGTTTGAGATAAAAAATTATATTTTTGTACCACTCAAAACTCATCAATTTTTCAAAAACATCTACCCTTCCTTCTTCTACTTCATTTACCTCAATAGTTTGTAAGTTGCTCTCAGCCATAAACTTAGCCAAGCCCAAACCTCTCACCAACTTCGTTGTTTGGATATCAATGTCATATACTTGTAACTTTTTCACCCATTTGTATCTTTTTCTTGAGACTTCCATCTCTGATAATATTTCTTTCACCATAGTGTGGGGAACATAAGCAACAATCTTAGAGCTCAAAATGTAAGACCTAAAAATATTTGTTGCTTTTACCAAGGAAAAGGCTTGTTTCTCCATAATAGTGTACTTCAGCTCGACCCCCTACAATGCCTTACTAAAAAAGGCAATTGGCCTCTAAGCCCCTTCATCATCTTTCTACAACAAGACAGATGTAATAGTGTTCTCTAAAGAAAAAGAAAATATTTTGAAGGGATTTTTATAATCTGGAGCTGCTTAAATAGGGGCATGCTTTAATTCCTCCTTGATGCCATCGAAAGCTTGAATGGCATCCTCTTCCCATTTGATGGCTTGGTCCTTCTTTAGCATGTCAGTGATTAGAATGGTCAACTCAACAAAGTTTGATATGAATCTCCTGATAAAATTTATTTTCCCAAAAAAGGACTGAATCCCCTTCTTGGTTCTTGGAATTAGGACTTTGTTGATGGCCTCTACTCTTTCTCGATCAATCATTACCCCTTATTGTGAGACAACGTGACCAAGTAATTTTTCCTTTTGTACTTCGAAATGGAACTTCTTTAGATGAAGTGAAATGCCATATTCTCTACATCTTATCAACATTTTCTCCAAGTGATACAAATGATCACTTTTCTTCCTAGAGAACACAGTTACGTCATCTTGGTAGACAACAATAAAGTAATTGATGTAACCAACAAAAGTAACATCTATTGCTCTTTGAAAATTTTCTCTAGCATTCATCAATCTAAAGGGCATCATCACATATACATAAGTCCCCCAAGGAGTGGTAAAGGTTGTTTTAATTGTTTCTGCTTCCTTCACCATAACTTGGTTATAGCTAGAGAAACCATCTAGGGTTGAAAGAAGCTTAGAATCAGTCACTACCTGCAGCATGTTTTCCATGTTTGGTAAAGGATAATTATCCTTCATTGATGCTCTGTTCAAATTTCTGAAATCCACACACAACCTGATGTCAGCATTCTTCTTTCTGACTAGTAGTAGGTTCACAACCCAAGAATAATACCTTGTGGGCTGAATAATCCCTTCATCACTTAGTTTCTTTAGTTCTTCTTACATTTTAAGAGATAGGAGTGGATTTATTGGTCTTGTTTCTACCTAAATGGTTTTGCATTAGATTCCAAGGGAAACTCATATTGAAACAGATCCTCTTTATCTGCGTTTAGTTCAGAATAAGTCCAAGCCATGTAATCTTGACACCTTTTCAACAATTGGACATAAGATTGTTTTTCCTCCTTGTTGAGATTGCTTTCCAACAAGATCTTCCTTGGTTTCTCCTTTGTGCTAAGTACATACTCTTCAATATCCCTTGAGGCTGCTATGCATCTCTTAATAATGTGATCATCACTATCAAAGTTGGATTCAAGAGAAACCAACCCTCTAGGAATGGTATTAGTCTTTAGTTAGATGATGCCTTTATCAAACAAGGTTTCTTTACCATCTGCTGCGAACACCATTGGCTCCCATTCAATATTTTTATCAGAAAACTCCCCTTTGTTCCAAATAAATATTCTAACCTGAGCATCATCATCAAACACTTGCCAATGTCTAATGTTATCAAGGACAGATGGCCTAGTTAACACCTCAACATCATATTCACAATATGGGGATACTATACAATTATCAAACCGAGATCCTAATATTGCAAGTTTGTCTGCCAAATAATTGAACCTCCTATCATGATGCATGATATTGAATGAATCAAAAATCTCAATGAGATCCCAAACTACATGTTGGTATTGTTTCATTCACAGATTTTTTGTGGCATAAAGTTTTCTGACTTACTTTACAATTAATTCCGAATCTCCCTTGATAATGATGTCTTTAACACCATATTTCTGATCAATCCTTATTCCTAACAATAATGCCTCATACTCAGTAATGTTATTAGAGCACTAAAAGTTTAGTTTGAAGGAAAATACAAACTCTTCCTGACCTAGAGAGATCAGAACAACATCGGCACCATTTCCGAACTAAGAGAAAGCCCCATCAAACAATAAAGTACAAGGAGAGCCTGCTTGTTCAAGACATTTGAATTCTTAAATGTTGTGCTCTTTTCCATCAGCAAATCCTACAAAGTTATCAGCATCAACACTTGTGTACAATACTTCATAAGATGTATTTTTGGGATCTTCAATAAGGTGCAACATCTTCTTTACCCCATACAACTTGACAAGGTTGCCCTCAATTGGGATGGTGGCATAGGATGTATCCATTTGAACACTCCCACTAACACTTGCAACCAATTTTCTAGACAACAATATACCCCACTTAGCTAGGCAGTCAACAATAACTACATCAAGCTTCAAGTTCCTTCCTGAATAGGTTGCAAATTGTACCATAAGACCTTTCACACATCCCACCACTGGCACCTCTCTGGAATCCATGGCCGTGCACTTCCCATATGATGTTATTACCTTGATGTCTAGTTGATTCATAACTTCCAGAGGAATAAATTTACATGATGCCCCCGAATCAAACATACATTTTTGCAGTAGTCTATCCTTAATGATCAGAGTGGTGAAGAATGGATATAGATTTAGCTGAGAATCTACCAAGGATGTCCCCAAATAAACCTCAAGTGGTTCATCTAGCTCTTCTGATGTTGGTGGTGCTTCTAGTTTTTCAATGAATGGAGGAGTTTCCACAATATTTAAATTTTTGTAGGGGGCACTCTTCTCTTCTTTCAATCTAAAATACTCCAATGCCCTATTCTTGTGCTCAGAAATCTTAAGCAACTCAACAATTGGAATTGAGATCTTGATCTGACTCAAGACTTGGGCAATATAATAAGGGATAGATTTTGGTAAGGAAACATTAGAAGGAAGGTTGACACTTTCATTAGATGGCATAAGATTTTTGACAGCTTGGGCATGAGGAGGGATATAATTTTTGTTTGGGACAACAAGGGCCTCACTAGATGCATCTTTCTTAGGAGAATCTTTAGGAATATTTGAAAGAAATGGAGTTTTTGGCTTAGCCTGAGGCCATGTCCCTTTGACAACCCTACTTCTTGTGTTATATTCTTTCTCTTGGGTAAAAACAACATTCATCGACTTAAATGCCTTATCTTTCCTTTGAGTATAACTGCATTAAAGGAATTCCTTTGAGTTCAACTTAAAGGACCTAGGGAACTGCATTTGAGTATAACTTTACAAATGGGTATCCCTTAAAGGCCTTGTTTCTTGGAAAACCCTATCAACTTCTAAAAAGATAGGGGTAGAATGAGAAGAAAACTTTTCAAAATCAGATGAAGGTCCCTCTCCAGTTGGAGAATTCAATTCCACGAAGAGGCTACCTAATTCAGAAACACTTGAATGGTAGTATATAATAATAGGCTGATCACTTTCATCAATGGAGATCCCTTTTCTTGTTTTCTGGTCTCTAACAACTCTCCAATATTTTCTTCCTTCTGACTTTGTTTTTCCTAGCTCTGGAAATAATGTCCTAACAAGATCCCTAGCAAAGAAATATCTTATTCCTTCTAGATTTGCAAATATTAGTAACAACTCTCACTTGACAAAGGTTAAGACACTGGTACTCATCAAGAATCAGATAAATAAGGAGTTGCCACTAAGGATTTCCACCTTAGTTGTGTAAATCCACTAAAATATGATATGTCAAATGTCTGTCAATACTAGAAACTGGAAATGGGATGATCTGAATTTTCTTTACCTAGATTTATAAATGAAATCTAGTGCACTAAGTGTGCACACTAAAAGAATTGCATACAACACTTGTAACTTTTAATACTTCTTACAAGCCTGAACATAGAATGATGCTTGAAATAATATATAAGCACTTAGAGTATATAAGAAGTGTTTACCAGGGTCACAATATGAACTATAACCATTATGTTCCCAGAAATGGCACCAGTAAGGTGTTGGTACCCAAATTGATTCTCCCTCAGAAGCTAAGCAACATCAAAGGTTTGGTAGGAAGTTTAGAGGAAAATAGAGCATGTAGTGTGTCATTTTGTAGCCAAGGATGAAATGCAACTTGCTCTTTGTCACTCAGATGTGGAGAAATGTGTAGCACCTTCAAGAGGATTTGACCTATCCTCACTACTTTATGGTTATGCCTTTCAACCAGGGTGAGAGGACCATTTTTTTTAGCCTGTTGTTTATGGAGGAGATGGAGATATCCTTCCCTATGAAATTATTAGGAAGATCTTGAATAAAATATGATCAATGCAACAAAACCTAACTCTCATGAGTTTTCACTCTAGATTAATGGAGATATTTTTTAAGAAATGTTTTAGCCACTAGAGGTAATGAAAACCTAATTGTTTCTGCATGTTTTGGTGGTAAAGATTATGCATTTGTATACACACATGACAAAAAAGGGTAGTATGGGTATGATTGGGTGTTTTTAAATATTTTTTAGTGGGAGGTGAAGCAAGATAAAGTTGAATATAATAGACCCTTGAGAAATTTTACAAAAATGGAGAGCTTTGAAACAACAAAAAGATTTGGGATAGCTAGGATGTTCATTTAACTAGAATATGTGCTTTAATGGAGGCCCAGATCAACCCTTTCACACAAACTTCAAGGATCCAAAATGAAGGCTCAAATTGGAAAACTTATCTAAACATTATTAACCTTTGCTTCATTACACCTAAGATACCCTCAAAGGCTAACAAACAATCTTATAGTCATGATAGGAGTCACAGTGATTTTAAATTTGTTTATTTCATTATCAAATGAAAGCTCTTCTGATAAATGAAATTTCAAATGCCACAAAACTATCACAAGGATAAGATCTTGTGTGATTCACAAAGATTTCAATGTAAGATTGCAATGGGAACAAGAAAATTACTTGCAAACATTCACAAATGAAGCAAACACAAATTTTGCCCAAGAAAAACACATGTTAACTCAAGTTTGATTAAATTTATCAGCAGGGGAAAGTTTTTGGAAAAATCTCAGAGCTTGTCAATGGTTATACACTCGCAACCACCTTGACATGATCAAATTTAACACAAAGGAGATAAACAGGTTTCTTCAGATGATTTCTTAGAAGGACGGGTTCTATTAAGTTTCTCTCTTAGAAAAATTAGTCTCAATCTCTAACACTTAACCATTCCATCCTCCAATCCTTTGCAAGAAAAATTCATGCAATTTATAACATTTTACAATAGAGTATTTTCCACCAAAAAATCCAAACATTGAATGCTCCAGTGCTTGTAATGATTCTGATCGTGATTTCAAGAATCAGATCTGTAAAACATTATTAGGTGCTTAGGGGGTGGATCTCTTTGAACATCTCCTGCATTCAATTCCTTCTTCTGGTAGACCACTCTTCCCTCTACTCGCTAACCAATTCTACCCCTAATCTATCAAAATTGGTTCTTTGTATGCTCGGGAAGAAAAAAATGGAAGATCAAATCGAGCCCAGAGGTCAAATCTCATCTTAATGGAAAAAGATGTCCCCAGATCTTCCTCACCAAACTTAGATATCAAATTAACTCCCCTTTGCCTATTTAGCATGCAAGAAATATCGGGAAATCATGAAGACTCTCATCTCCAGAAGCTCTGGAGTGAAAATGACAAAAAGATCAGATACAGATGCACAGCTGCCATTGATTTCTATTTTGAATTTGGGCCATCCACGTGGGAGATCCATTTTAAAGCGGAAAATGTAAGATTTTGCTTTTACAACTATTGGGAAAATGTAAAATTTTCACATTTTTCTCTACACCTATGCCCTTGAAAAATGAGCCTGACACGCATCCTAAGGTGGGTCTTAAAGGAACCATAGCCAAAATCTGCTATTTTACCACTTTTTTGGAAAAGGTAAAATTTTCCAAGTTTTCCCCACAGCTCTTCCCTAAAAAAACGCCCCGAAACATGTCCCATTGTGGGTCCTAGCGGAACTAAGCTTTCTTTTACACTTTTAACTCCTTTTCCCATAAAAGAAAATTTTCCAATTTTCCTCTGAAGGTCCGCACCTCCACCTTTGACTGGAGCAAGTTTTGACTTTTCTCTATCGAGCCTACAGGTCATTTTGATGATTTCAATCCTTTGAATATCAAGGGGAAAAAAATACAAGGTTTCCCTGATTGCCCCCCTCCCCACCTTTTGACATTTCAAACTACCACGCATCATAATGGGACATCTTGAGATGATCCCCAAAAGTTTTAGATCTTTAATGAGCACAAGCTCACCATGTGTCTTGAGCCCTTTAAGAAGTTGTTGAAAATTCTAAGGAAAGAAGACCTTGTGGAGACCTCCACGTGTCATTATGGCACAACTTCGAAAACCTTAAGGCTTTCAAAATAACTTGGTAGGGGCACTCTTCTATTTGAGAATTTTACTTGATTTTTCCAAAAGGGGAAAACATCCAACCTACCTCTGAAGGTCTATATCTTTTCTTTTAACCTTCCCCTGTGTCCTCCTGTTGGGTCAAAGTAGCAAAAAGGAATAAGTTTCAAAACAAACCTGCCATGCCCAATCCAATTAGAAGAAGCCACGTAAGTACCAAAAGAACCAATCAAAATTTAATGGAGTTATGCGACCAAATTCTCCTATATGCCAAAAAAGCAAAAAGTTATAAGTTAAAGCATTTTCCCTCCATCCTTTGACCAACCAAAAGAATTCACATGACTGCTGAATGCTGAGGAATAATTTTGATAGGAAAAGGATGCCTGCCAAGCCGTAAAAAACACAAAACTGATTTTTTCACTAAGGATGAAGATTTATTTAAAACAA
Source organism: Taxus chinensis (assembly GCA_019776745.2). Classification (NCBI taxonomy): domain Eukaryota; kingdom Viridiplantae; phylum Streptophyta; class Pinopsida; order Cupressales; family Taxaceae; genus Taxus; species Taxus chinensis. The sequence goes on from CM034147.1 coordinate 855,854,217, forward strand.
AACAAAGTGAATCATGGTTCTAAGCATCTTTCAACCATGGATTTGGATTCTCAAAGGCATAAAAATATAAATTGATCATTCTCGAGCTTCCATGGTCGGGGAAAAATAGAAAAAAATGGCAAAGCCCACGGATTTTGAAGAAATTAAGGTAAAATAGTGCGAGATCAAGATGACCACTAACAAGGTTCATTTCAGATTTAGAACAATAACAGTAAAATAAGAACCGTGGAATTAGAGCGCATCATTAAGTAGTATGATGTCTGAGAATGTAATGTTAAAAATATGTGTCGTAAATCGTAGAGCATGAAATGTATAGTTTTTTAGGTTCATTGATGTAGTATGCCCTCAACAACTAAGTGTGAACATTAGGACAAGAGAGATTCATAAGGATATGACGATACAATATGTCTATAAAGTTGTGTAATGATGCTTATAAATATGAAGTATGAATCTTAGAGCATAATAAAAGAGATGATACACACTTGATGATGTTGGAGAGAAGGGGGAGGAGAAATTAACAAGATGCCCCCCAAGTGTAGAATGTGTATAAGAATTAAGTAACATCTTCTGAAAGATCCTCATTATCAATATCATATCCAATTGAACCTGGATCGAAAACTTTGTAAGAAATAGTATGAGTTCGATCATATAGAGAGCCATTATGACATAAATTGTACATGCCCATTGCATATTATTCATCAGTGAAAGGTGGTTGCAAAAAACCATGTGCATACCATTGAGTGATATTTTGAGTATTGTAGACACAAAAATTGGGTCACACTACCCTTGGTCCCTTGTCAAATAACCATCTCAAGCATACTCATCTAACCATGGCCCCTTCCACCCCACATCACCATTAATTTAATTAAATTGATATATATCCTTATAATATTTAATATATAATCACCTTAATTTCTACCTAGCCACCACACCTAGACACCTTATCCAACCACCTCACCCTAGACCTATTCTTGGCATGTTTCCATAACCAACAATAACTAAGTCTTACATTCCTTAATGAGATAAGATTTGGTCTAATCCTAAAATCAATCCGTAAAATATCTCTAGCCACATTCCCGCTCATTAGAAGGGAAGTTTCTGTTCTAATCCGTGAGAATAAATTAACTTAGCCCAAGAAATTAGAATGATCTACCTATTTTAGTAAAACTAGGGAATCCCACCTTAACTGACACCACTCACCCTAAACTAACGCCGGTCGACTCAAAACTGTCATCGGTTACCATTTATTCACCTAAATAGCCTTGTTTTTGGGTTGGCACATTTTGAGAGCAAAAAAAGGAGATCAGAGTTGCATGCAAGAAAAACCAACATCCTTTCACATATCCAGACATTAAAGCCATCACCAGGACAGATATTAAAGCATTGCACCCACAGAATCATTATGGGAATCACTACTAAGATATCCAACACTATTATTCTGATCAACAGCCACCTCCATTCAGCCATCAAAATCTACATCACAGTAAGTACATCTTTACCAGCATTGTCTATTTTAGCATAGTTAACTTTTTTCATTCCCATCATTAGTTTATATTTTGCATGTTCATTCTTCAATTGCTTAATAGCTTGTAATATCACCATTTCCCTTACCCACACCACCAAATCACCCATTTTTGACCTCCCATACCCCTATAAGTGTACTCGAGACATTTACATAAATCCCCATCCACACTTCCATCATCTGTTTAGCTCCATTTCAAATCAGCCTCTACCAATCAGATCTTATTCAAATTCCTTATCACCCCCGGCCTTATTGTCGTCTAATTATCCATGACCGTCATCGGTCTCCCTACCTAAACCATGGCTTCGGTTATACCTGACCGACGTTCGATCTCTGTGTTTTACACCTTTTCCAATAATAGAGCCAATAATCACCTTCTACCAATTGACCCAAACAACCCAGAACCTAGACCCTGACCAGTTCCAACACCCTAACAGACTACCTACATCTCTCAGATCTGAGCAATAACCTAGCCTGTTATGATTATATTTGCTTATTGTTCTTGAATGAGATACCTAAATCATATCAAGTACAGTAGGACTTTACATATTTCTCGCATTAAGTTGTTTTAAAACAGTGGATTGACAGCCATTTAAGGAGTATCACACTTCCCGGATCTAGCGCACGCTAGGCAGTCCAATGTCATATTTTATTTAACTATTCATCTTGGTGGTCTTGTTTTCTATAACATGTAATTCCTCCTAGCCAAAAGGAAGCTCGTCACAATCAGTACTGGATCAAGAATTCAGAAAACGCGTGCATCAACCTTCAATCGACGAACCCATTTAACAAGTATTCCTCCTTCGCCCTTACCCTTATCTGTTTTCTTCATTTTCAAAATGCATAGAAAACTGGTGAAACATTTTGGCACACTCGAAGTAGGACCCATCAGGGGTTCTATTGCATTTTCTTCATTCCTAGGAAAAAGTTTGTGTGTTTGTTTCCCTTTCAAGAAGCTTACACATTAATCGTTCATATCCTTGGTAATCATTCTCCTTCTTTCTAATTTCCCTAAAGGACAACAATTTTATTTTTGGTGCATTTAAAAAGAACCATATCTTCCTTGATCTTTTGCATTGAAATAGTGATAGAGCATACCCCTCTTCCTATTCACCACTTTGTGTCATCAAACATCACATCTTTCGATTTGGACTTAAAATTGGTTGCATTACATTCCGATTTGTTGCATTATTAGCTCACAATAAAATTGAGGGCAACCTATATTCTGGAAGTCATGCCCAACTGATGGTTGACACAAAGAATCGTAGAAAGCACATTCTCTCTCTCTCTCTCTCTCTCTCTCTCTCTCTCTCTCTGCCTTACCAAACTTGCACAAAAATTAAAATATACGCATTTTTCTTAAATAACATCTTACATGGGAACACCTATCTGTGATCACATTATCACATTCGCAAGTACTCACCATCTCATTTACTTTTTCGAGTCATAATCTCAGAGGACCCCCCCCCCCCACCATAACATACCTAAAACCTCTCCTTTTAGATATCCCTCTTCATAAAACGCCTTCCTAACCAAAAAAAATATGTTCTAAATACACATAGTCATGTTCTACAATAGCGTAAGTTGAACAAACATAAAGAAAAACCACTATTAGGATCGTGCTTTTTCTTAGCATTCTTCTTGATTTGCATTTTGAGGTGTGAGGGACTATGAATCTCCATTTTTATTCTTCCTTGCACATTCCCCCATCATAGTTGGAGTATTCTTAACTTTATCTAAGTGTGTCAGGGCCCCATCTTCTCATTCTCAAATTCTCTAAGTATAATTCTTCACTTGGTTTAAATCACAAACACAGTTTTCTTCATTTTTGTCTCAATTTCACAATAACCGACATCGATCCTGTGACCGTCATCAGTTTTCATCTGACCGGCATCGTTAGTTAAAACCTAACCAGATGTTGGCTCCTGATATTACTGGGTACATTGGCCTAAGACATATCCTTCATTCATCTATTTATGTTCTCATTTTTGACCCTTTGGGCATTAGCATATTTCTCCCCTATTGATACCTACTATTCATACTCTAGTTTTGATAATTACACATCCCACATTACAGAAAACATTTCTTTCATATTGATCTATCAACCATTGTAACTAGTCATTGGTTTTAGAATCCATCATCGGGGATTCCCTCAAGCAGTAACTGGCATCGATTTTTGTAACCGTCATCGGTCAGTTTCCCTGCAATCATCACTGGTCAAAATGATTTGTCATCGGTGATCTATATTTGTTTGATTTTCAAAGATCCAAATCATTGACCAAATTCACCCTCCTGGACCTCATTATTCTTCTGTTTCTGCTACTTTCTGTGTCATCTACAAAATAGAGTCTTACCAGGTCAACACATTGTTCACGTGTTGCTGACTCACAGCCAAACTAATGCCTTCATATTCCATGCTAGTTGTTAACCAATGCCACCTAGTCCCTCACCACCTTTCGTCATGTCACCCATGGATCCAACCTTACCTACCACCATTTTTATAGGTGATGAAGAGTTTGCATGAATCCTTGATAAGAATCCCATGGCCTTATGGTTCTATCTTTCCCACTCTTCTACCTGAGACTCCTCAGCTCAGTTGATATATGGCATGCTTGTATCCATCTCTCCTTCCCTTATTCCTTCTGCTGCATCAGCCCCAAATAATATAGTGCTACCCTCACCTGCTTCATCCCTAGTACTCTCGCAGCTAGGCCCCATGCTCTCCATGACCATTGCATCTACAGTTTCACTCATTCCTGTTGTATCTGTTGTCCCCATCATCAATCACCCAGAGCATAGCACAATCTGCACCCATTGTCTCATAAATACCCATTACAATGTAACCTCCCGTCGTATTGGTGACCCCTACTTCATTCCAGAATATCATCCTCTCCATCTTGCAAGCACTTCCCCCAATCACTACCATAGTCACGATGACCGTCCCACCTACATACCCCTGCTATCAACAACCCCCTATCTAGTCTATCATCCATTCTAGCTATGTGCCTTCTCTGTTGGTTCCTTATTCTCAACCTCCCTATCAGGTTCCGTAACCAACCCCTTATGCCATAAGATGTGTCTATCATCACCAATTGAACACTATGATAATTCTTTACCAAGAACTCCTCATGCTATAATTATTTACTAATGCACAACTTTTAGTTTGGTGGTATGTAATTTGGAAACACAATAATAGACAAAACACAAGAATACCATAGAATATGATACAGAAGGAATGCTGACAAATCTGAAATATAAGTGTAAATTATATTATCAACATGAAATTGTTACAATCTCACCCATAAAGTACTTCAATTGTTACCAACTCCACTTGCCTTCCAACAATAACTATGGGAGAAACTTCACAATTACACCTCTTAATGGTTTCTTTAACACACCTTCTAAATGATTGCTTCCTTTACACACTTTCTCCTACAATATTTCTCTCTACTTCCTTCTATGCTAGATGAGGGGGGGTAGCCTCTCTATTTATAGAACTTTTAGGCTTATCCACCTTATCTCTAAGATAGGATAAGAAATCTACTCTGACGAATCATATTCCATACCTTAACTCTTATCTTTACATGTAGGCTTATCTTTTAAGATAAGATAAACCTTATCATTTCACATGGGTTCCACCTTTTTAGAACTTTTTAAAACATAAAATACACAAAATATTTATGACATCACTCCTTGTCCTTATTACCAATATAATATTTCTAATTCCTAATCATGTAGAGCCTACTTCTCTACTTACCCTAACTTTGGCATTTTAACATTACCGAGACCACTTACGAAAAATATTTACTTTTTACCACAACATTCCTATTGTACTTTTGACTGTTACCATACTATACATTATTGGTAGCATCATACCGGCAACACCGTTATCTTCTATCAAATGCTACTAATTATACTTAACAACATCTTATTCCTAATACATACATTAATGAAATAGAAATTATGGAGGAAAATTTTAGTGTCAACATCTTCCCCCTTCCTAGCTTCTACTCCATCCTTAGAGTAGATTATTCTGGTGCCTGGAAAATCTTTAACTTGTCGTGGTTGACCCATTTCGTAATGGGAGTACCATCTAATTCCTCCAGTCGATATGTACCATTTTCATGCACAGCTAAAATTTTGTAGGGCCCTGTCCATTTGGGAAGAAGTTTTCTATGTCCTCCTCTTTTTGTATCAAGAATCATATACTAGGACCAAGTCATTCATCATGAAATGGAGACCAGATGGATATTTTCATCAAAGTACTCCTTTCTGCTTCATTTTATTTTTATATCTTGTATCCTTTGCTATTTCTCTTCATTTCATCTAGCAAATGAAGATGTACCAACCTTTCCTTTACCGAATCAATTTTATCCATCCTTTCATTTTTCATGATTCTCACAGTGGGAATATCAAACTCAGTGGGAAGAACTGGATCAATGCCATAAGCCAACTGAAATGGGGAGTATCCTGATTGTTGACTTTGATGTTGCCCTATATGCCCATAATGTTGCATGAATCCTTTTATCCCATTTATGTACCTGTACAAGGTTGCATCTTTTTCTAGAATTTGACATAACACATAATTTTGTTCACTCCACCTGTCCATTTGTGCTTGGCTTGTAAGTTGTTTCCTTCATGTGTTTAATAGAAAACTTGTTGACTAGGGCTTCTACCACCTCAATAATGAAGTGGCTTCCTTGATCTATTACAATTTCTAATAGAAAACTAAATCTGGTGACAATGCATTCATACATGAACCTTGCCACTTCATCTATGGAAGTTAATTTCAAGGGCCTAGCTTCAACCCACTTGGTTAAATAATCTGTGGCAACTATAATATACTTATTTTGGCATGGGGTAGTTAGAAGTGGGCGTATAATATCTATTCCCCACTTTTCAAAGGGACCAAGTGGAAGAATAGGGCATAATAGAGCTGATGAAGTCGTACAGATTCCCATGTATTTGATAAATATCACATGTCTTACAATAATTATAACAATCTCTAAAAAGAGTGGGCCAGTGATAACCTGCATCCAAGATCTTTCTTGTTATGATTTTTTCAGAGAAAAGTGTCCTCCACATGTACCATTGTGGAATTCTTCCATTAACGCCTTACCTTGATCATGTCCAACTGTACCCTCTTGCACTGTCCATCAAGCCCTATCAAAAATAATACTCCATGTAGAATAGAATATGGATGACTAGACTTGAGTAATCTTCCTCTTAATCTTTGCATTGGCACCATCAGGAAACTTGAAATCATTCAGATAATTCCAAATATCTATGTATTCACTAGGGATTGTGTCAAGGGATAACAATATTGCATCTGGGAAATCATCATCATCACAAGATGAACCTAAACCCATCATAGGCTCAAGAGAGTGCATCTGCATTGACATGCTTCTTTCCTGGCCTATCTATAATATTAAATTCAAATTCTTGTAGCAAAATTATCCATCTTGCTATCCTTCTTGATGGGTTAGGCTTATTTACAATATATTTTAGAGCCTGATGATCTGTTACAACTGTAAAATTCTGCCCTAGCATGTAATTTCTAAACTTTTTTACAGTAAAAATGATAGCTAGAGCCTCTTTTTCAGTTATAGTATAATTTACCTCAGCACTGCTCATTTTTCTGCTCCCAAAGTACATTGGATGATCATTCCCATTTTCATCATTTTGGCTCAGAGTACTTCCTAGTGTTACATCTGAAGCATCAATATACACAATGAATGGGTTGATCCAATCTGGATTCTTTAAAACATGTGAAAACACCGAATCTTCCTTTAGTTGTTCAAAAGATTCGTGTGCCTTTTTTCCTGGTTCATAAGTAACATCCTTCTTCAAGAATTGGGTTAGTGGTTGTGCAATCTTTGAGAAATTTTTGATGAAGCTTCTATAGTAACCCACATGGCTTAAAAATGATCTCAACTTACTTCTATTCATAAGAAATGGTAAGTCTTTGATTTTTGAAACTTTATCAGGATCAATATCAATACCATCTCTGGATACAACATACCCTAACAAAACACCTTAAGAACATCCAAAGACACACTTTATAGGGTTTATTGATATTTGTGCTTCATCTAACCTTTGAAATGTTGTCTCGATATGGTGCAGGTGGTCCATTTTGCTTCCAGAGATGTAAAAATCATCCAGGAATACTCTGATGAAATTCTAATGTAGGGTTCAAACACCCTGTTCATCAAGCGTTAAAATGTTGTTGGAGCATTACACAACCTAAATGGCATAACTCTGCAAGAAAAAGTTCCCCAAGGAGTGGTGAACGTAGTCTTCAGCTGATCTTTCTCCACTATACAAACTTGGTTTTATCTGTTATAGCCATCTACAAAACTATATCACTCTTGTCTAGCTACTTCGTCCAAGATCTGATCTAAGAATGGAAGAGGGTAATGGTCCTTCTTTTTTCCTTGTTGAGCTTCCTATAATCAACATAAATGCATAGCTTCCCATTATTTTTTATTGAGATCACAATGGGAGAAACCCATTCTGAATTCTCCACAACAAATATGAATCCTACATCAAGAAATTTATCTATTTCTTCTTTTACAGTCTTGGAAAAATTAGGATTCATTCTATATGGCATTTTCTTATTGGGCTTAGCACTATCTACCAGCTCAATAGAATGTTCTACCCAACTTACTTGATGGAGTTCCTTGTAATCAAAAGTGAATAAGTGCATGTACCTTTAAAAGAGCTGGAGGTAGGATTCCTTCTCACTCTCCATCACAGCATCACCAATCTTTATTTGTTAGAGATGATCATCAATTTCTTCTTTAGATAATTTATGAGTTCATGAGTCAGTGTGACTGGAAGGATATCCGTGACTGAAACATCAACCTCACTCTCTTCATCTTCTTTTTCCACTTCACTGGTACTAGAGTAATCAGAGGATGTCCAATCATCAATTTCATTACTTGAATCCACAAGTTTTGCCTTATGATGTCGAGGGATCACATTTATCTTCACCCTCTCTCTTCCACATCCAAGTGTCATGAAGTCTTCATTCTAGTAGTTTCTTGCATGAACTCTCCTTAGCCTTGGCCTTCCCAACAACATTGGGTACACAATGTTACCATTCTTCATCACTTGAAAATCTACCACACATACAACACCCATAACAGATATTGTCATATCTAAAACAACACCTTCTGACCTATTTTTTCCCTTATTTAATGACCTCGACATAAGTGTTGATGGTCGATCAATTTTTAAACCCAACATATTCATTACAGACTCGGTCATTACATTAACTGTAGTACCTCCATCTACTAAGACATCATGAATTCAAATACCATTACATAATACCTCATCTTGTGGAGTGTAGGGATTCGCCTCTACTTCTAAAATAGGGACCTCAACCTCTTTCTTTCATCGAGCATTGAGTCCACTTCGTAGCTCCCGCATCCTCTCAGAATACATAGCAAGAATTAACCATATGTAATATTTGCAAACCTTTTGGACAGATCTTCTAGGATGGAGTATGGTCCTTGCCCCTATGAAATCAGAAAATCCTGCACACCCAACTTTCTTCTCCTATGTTTCTTACTAGTTTCTTCTTTCATCTTCTTAGGATTATTTCCATCTTGGTTATCTTTTTCTTTCTTTCTTTTTGTCACAAGCACATCTACTTCATTATTTATACTCCTATCTACTACATCAAAAGAATTCACAGGTGCTTTTCCTTTATCATTATCTCTTGTACCAAACATGGAAGCTCTATCAGGACAATTATACTTATAATGACCCTTCTTATGACAACCATAACATACAACTTCAGATATATTCCTTTTTGGACCCCCATCTCCCTGGAAATTTTAAGAACTAAATTCCTTTTCTTGAAGAAGATTAATAGTTAACTAACCCATATTCCTAAGGAGATCTTCATACTCAGTGGAGGTACTAGAGGGAATATTTTTTCTCACAAAAGTGGTCGTGGTGTCTGGACCAAAGGTGTTAGTGTAGGCTCCACCTTGATAACAACTTCTTTGGGATCCTCTTACATGCTTTCATCTTGCCTTCTAACAATCTCTTTTGCTTGTTCGAGGGTTGTTGGGAGGTCATAATTCACTCATTTTCTAATCTTTGGCTTCATCCCAAGAATGAAGTACTTATAGAGGAGATTATCTGTCATTCATCAACCCATTTGCTAATCCTTCCTTCCGGATCTGGGAATTGAGCTTTCTCCTTAACTACAGAGCACGAGCATGATAATATTTGATCTTTTCCTTTTCTCATTGGGCTAGCTTTGTGATCTCGATCATGAGAAATGTATTTTTATTTTTTTCACCAAATTCTTCAAGAAAACTTTCAATTAATAAATCCCATGATTTTTTCACATTATCACCTAGTGTTTCAAACCACCTAAGGGTTGAACCATCCAAAAAGGTAGGAAAAAATTCAATCCATTGTTCTCTTCTTATGATGCCATTACAAATGCAAGATCATTTGAATTCTTGAATGAAAGAGGGAGCATCTTCATTAGATTGGGCTGAAAAATAGGAATCTTTCCCATTTTCAAAAGTAACCATAGTGAAATACCAACCCACAAGTATAATCAACAAGACTTATGTGCACAAATAATTGGAATCACTATAATAGAAAGTGACTTTACACCTTTCTACAGTAAAATAGGAATGAGCACAGTAAACTTATATTTACTATGGTAAAACTTGACTTACTGTGGTAAATACTATTCATGGAAAAAATTGAAGTTACTGTGATAAATACTATTCATGGTAAAAAGTGGAGTTACTGTGGTAAATACTATTCATGGTAAAAAGTGACTTTACTTTGGTAAATACTATACATGGTAAAAAATGAATTTACCATGGTAACTACTATGCACGGTAAAAAAAAGGTTACCCTCCAGATGATTTCTGACTAAGTGGGAATATCTCTCCAGAAACTCCACCAATGATGAATGGTCCTGGCAACAGAACCAAAATGTTATCACCAATCCAGCACTATGATAATTCTCCACCGGCAACTCCTCATGCTATGATTATTTACTAATGCATAGATTTTACTTTGGTGGTAGTAATCTGGATACAAAATAACAGACAAAACACAAGAATACTATAGACTATGATATAAAGGAATGCTGAAAAATCTAAAATATAAGTGAAAATTATATTATCAACATGAAATTGTTACAATCTCACCCATGAAGTACTTCAAGTGTTACCAACTCCACTTGTCTTCCAACAATAACTATGGGAGAAACTTCACAATTACACCTCTTAATGGCTTCTTTAACACACCTTCTAAATGATGGCTTCCTTTACACACTTTCTCCTACAATATTTCTCTCTACTTCCTTCTATGCTAAATGAGGGAGGGTTGCATCTCTATTTATAGAACTTTCAGTCTTATCCACCTTATCTCTAAGATAGGATAAGAAATATATTCTGGCGAATCATATTCCATACCTTAACTCTTATCTTTACATGTAGACTTATCTTTTAAGTTAAGATAAACCTTATCATTTCACATGGGTTCCACCTTTTTAAACGTTTTACAAATAAAATACACAAAATATTTATGACATCACTCCTTGTCCTTATTACCAATATAATATTTCTAATTCCTAATCATGTAGACGTTATTTCTCTATTTACCCTAACTTTGACATTTTAACATTACCGAACCACTTACAACAAATATTTACTTTTTACCGCAACATTCCTATTGTACTTTGATTGTTACAGTACTATACATTATTGGTGGCATCCACCGGGAGCACCAATATCTTCTATCAGATTCCACTGCTAATTATACTTAACAACATCATATTCCTAATACATACATTAATAAAATAGAAATTACGGAGGAAAATTTTAGTGTCCCTGTATCCATCTCTCCTACCCTTATTCTTGTTTCTGTATCAGCCCCTAATAGTGTGGCATTACCCTCACCTGATTCATCCCTGGTAGTTTCAACTAGGACCCATACCCGCCATGACCATTGTGTCTGTAGTATCACTCCCACCTGTCATATCTATTGTCCTCTCATCGACCACCTAGGCCATAGCCTAGTCCACACCCATTGTCTCACAAATACCCATTGCAACACAATCACCCGTGGTGTCGGTGACCCCTACTCCATTCCAGAATCTTATCCTCTCCATCCCACAAACGCTACCCACAATCGCTACTAAAGTCACAAAGACCATCACGTTTATATACACATACTACCAACAACCCCCTATCTCATATGTCACCCATTCTAGATACATACCCTCTATGTCTTTCCCCTATTCTCAACCTCCCTATTCGGAATCACCATACAATGCAATGCCACCCACGTCATAGGTTCAATACCAGCCCCCTTATGCCACAACAACCTACCAACGACCTCATCAAGCTAATGATGGAAAAGATACAAACACTAGAAGCATATGTTTCCAGCTCACACAATTCTGTCACCTATGATGAAATTTGTAATGAGCCTATTCACTCATCCATTTCTATTTGACCAAACCCCGTACATTGGGAAATGCCAAAATTCAACCACTTCAATAGCAAAGAAGACCCACAACAACATTTGCGGTCCTTTAAACATGGGTGTTACCTGATTGCCCACGATGACACTTTGCTTCTGAAGAATTTCAGAATGTCCCTAATAGGACCTGCATTGGAATGGTACAGTGGGATACCAAGACACTCCATCTACTTGTTTAATCAAGTAGCCCAAGACTTCCTAGATCACTTCTCCATCAACATTGTTAAGAAGGTTACCATGATGGATCTTTATTCCACACAAAAGTATGACGATGCATCTATCGCTGACTTTGTCGCTCATTGGTGCAGCCTAATTAACCAACTCACATTTCAATTACCTCAAACTGAACTCATAGAGCTATTTACTCGGGCTTGTGCTAGACACATCTCACCAATCCTATAGGTATAGACCTTTCACACTTTTTACGAGGCATTCACCAAGGCACATAAATTGGAAATTCATGCTATTGAAGAGAAGAAGATTCAACTTCGTAACAAGAACATCATGTTCAAATCAAATGATGCTTCTTCATCTTTGAAACTTCAAAAAAACTATTCAAAACCCAAAGGATCTGCCAATGTCATAATTCTTAAGGCTGGCACCCCTCATCAATCAAACTTAGCCAAACCCCCTTCAAATCTCTCTCATGTCCAAGCTTTTCAGTTCAGACGAGAACAAAAAAAGTACACTTCCATAGGAGAATCTTATTCTTCTATTTTGGAAAAGCTTGTTAAGGTTGGTGCCATTACCCTTCCACCTATAAAACCACATACTAGTTTTGATCTTGAGCGACCCATGCCCGCATGGTATAAGGAACATGACTTCTGTAACTATCATCGTTTCAAATATCAAAGTGACAATAACTACATCACCTTCAAGAATATTACCCAAGAAATTTTAGACAACAGAGATCTAGTCTTGGAGAGCCCAAATGCACCTGCTAACCAAAACCTACACATATTCAAGAATTCATTCCCTAATCATGCCCCATCTTACAACCAAGTTGGTGATACCTCAAATAATGATGGCAATGTCTGCAAGGTGCACACTATTTTTTATGACATACGATTTTCTTCCTAATTGCCTCATCTGCCTTCCATAGATGAAATTTTAGCCCGAGCTCCCCTACCTGCACAAGAGACTATTTCATCTACCCCACCCACAGAGGAATCACCTTCACTTCCTTCTTCACCCATGGAAGAACCTATAATTAGTAAGTCACCTTTGACCCCTCAAATATCCGAACAATTGTCAGTTACACCTCTCCTACTCATAGAAGATGCAGGTTCGCCACCTACACCAACACAAGGATATCCCACTTCATCTAGCCTATCCTCTCCTCTACCCACGGAGGATTCTATAGAAGTACCGGTGCCTTTAGATGACCACTCATCATCAGACCTTCAAGAGTCTATTGACCTTCTTTCGTCTCTCTTACCCACAAAGTCCAAGGCTAGCCATTTCCCTGTATCTCAAACACATTTTACGGGGATTGCCACTCGATCCACGTCGGCCCCACTTACAACAACACCATTTTCATGCTTGGACGATCACCTAGATTATGTCGATATAGCCTTACTTTGGGGACGCCTTCTACTTCATGTTTCAACACAAATGCAGTTGTCACTTGCTGACACCTCCAATATCTATCCAAAAGTGTTTCAAGTGACTAAACCAAACACAACCACAACTATTGCAATACCTTCTGCGTCATCTCCCATGGCCCAACTCACACCTCTACCCATAGCCCAACATAAATCTACACCCAAACACCTACCCACACCTATATCATCTTCCTTACCTAAACCTATCACTACCTTAGGGGTCATACCGACAGCTAGCCTTACTCACCCACCCATCAAATTAGATTTAACCACATCTTCCAAAACTAACATTAAACTTAACCCGGTCCCTAAAAAGAAGATCCAACCTCCTAGACCTCATACACCAACCTTTCCTACCACACCATTCTCACCTTCAGCCCTTTCATCCATCCTAGGACCTCACTCCTCAACCCTGGCCAAGAAACCCTCATCCACCGGTAAACCAAGAATGCAGCAACCCCTTTCCCCATCACAGACCTCTAATATACCCAAGTGACCCACACAACTTCTTCCCTCACCTGTAACCTTCTTACCACCCATACCTCCACTATCGGCAATAACTTCGTCACTACCCATGACACTTTCTTCCCTGTCACTCATGCCTCCTGCCCAACCCACACCACCTACCTCCACAGCACCCCGGTTACCCCGTGGGTAACCCACCCTCTTCCACCATCGGATTTTCCCTCCACATCTCATACACCAGTACCACCTTTTCCCAAAAGGATGCAACCTAAAGCTAAAAATCCACTATCCTCAAATAAGGTAGTTAAACCAACCAAACCTTCCATCACCAGTTCTTCCACCATGCCCCTACCTAAGCAGATACAACCAACACCTAAGACCATGCCACACACCAAACTAGAAGACCAACCTACTCCACCTCTTATAAATACTCTTCCTCCAAAATCATTTGCACATGTACTAGAACCCACATTCACCTCCCATTGTGATCCACTAGCAGGTTCCTACGCCAAAATCCTAACCAATCTCCTCAAAAATTATGCCATCACATTACCACCTCTTAGACCTTACAGTCCACTCAAACCCAAACCAAAAGGGTTTGACAAAACCAAAATTTGTGCCTACCATCTTGTGCCAAAACATGATGTACAGAACTGTAAGGATTTAAAAACCACTCTTGTTCAATTATGTCCTCCCGAAGAAAACCTTTACGACGATGATCTTCTTGACAAGTACCCTATTTCACCTTCACCAATTTCCACATATCTTCTCCCATTACCTACTCAATGACCAAAATCTCCACCCCCATAACTCTTCGATCCACCCCCAAGATTTGAGATCAACATGGTTCATATAAGAGAGTTGGCCAAACCACCACCAAAATGCCAATGCACCCTACTCATTTCACAATGATCGTATCCCCCACTAGGGTTTTGTCCCTCATACCACTATACCTTCCATGACACACCCTCTTCATCCACCTCCCCTCAGATTAACATGATCAACATTACCACCCGTGTTCATAAAGACAAGGGCAAGGAAAAAGTAACTGGCCCATTAACCAACCCTGTACTCAACATACCATCCACACCCATACCCAAAGTCATCATTTGAGGTCCTGCATATCCTTTTTCTAATGGGGTCACACATCACACAATGTTAAAACAACTACACCAATCCCCCTCAAAATGTCTTTATATGACCTCGTCCAAACCTCGGAGTCACATCGTCAAGCCCTCATAGAGGTCCTTCAATCTATTGAAGTCTTAGCAAATGATCCCACACTCGTCGCCTCCATCATACCCCTCACCACATAGCCTCTCTCACTAGATCTTCACCTTCCCCCACACCTCCACCTACTCGCCAAGTGGCAGCCCTCAACTTTTCAGATGGAGAGATTTCTCCCTTCTAGTCCGATGACCTAGACCCCACTCTTTTCATCTTCATCTTTATCGATAATATACACATACGATTTGTTATGATCGATGGTGGTGATAGCATTAATATCATCTCCTCCCATGCATACAACCAAATGCAGATACATGCCAATTGCATGCATGGTAACCCTATCATGTTGTGTTCCTTCAATGACATCGTGACCTCTACCCTAGGTACCATTATTCTCCATGTCCGCATGGGCCCCTGCACTGTCCCAAAACTTTTCTATGTCGTAGAAGGAGAGTTCCAGTATAATTTTCTACTTGGCTGACCTTAGATCCGTGTTATTGTTGTGTCCCTTCAAAGTTACATCAATGCCTCAAATTTTAACATGAAGGACATAATTATACCATCCTTACTGACCCCTCACGTTTCAATACATGTAACATGCTATATCGACCCAATGATGTGCTTATACCGGTCAAGGCATCCACCACCACAACCACTTCACCCTCACCCATGAGCACATCCAACAAAATTACCACTACTTTTGCTATGTCTAACCTCGCTATCCCCACTACAGCTATAGCCTCTACCGTCGACACACTTGTTTCCCCTTCATCTAGCAAGCCATCCATACCCACTAGCCATATACCAACTACTGATCCCTTAGAAGGAATTTTTAAATGCCTCACTTTGGGGGAATACCACTTATACAATATCGATACATTCCTCACCCTAAAAGAGTACAAGAATCTGAGTCAACACCCCAGTTATGAACATCCGCATCGGTATTGTTTTTCTTTGTGGCCCTCCCCATCTTCACACCAACCTAACATATGGGGGACTTGATATTGCCACCTATAAACCCGAACCTCCATCCCAAGCCCAACCATTTTTGTCTAACCTACACTCCCTCACTAATCGTTGCTTCGCTCACACTTTCCTCCACCAGTGCACATAGAAAGGATTTGGCTTCGGCTTTTATGAACAAGGCCGCCATACTGTCATTTCATATACCTGTTGTAAACACAATAACCGTAGTGGCATTGGTTTTGACACTCCACCCTCCAAGAAGGTTCGCATCGACCTTATCTAGGATGATAAATCTTCCCCCTCTCATTCACCCACATTACCATCTTCACCCACGGAGTCCATAGATCCCAAATCTATATCCTCCTAACTTTTTATTTCGTAAACACCATTTCCCTAGAACTGTTAACCTATCAATGTGATGGCCAAGCTCCCTCTTCTTTACCATTCATGTATCCTGACATGATCGATGATGATACACCTTCAATTAACATCGCTCAATGTCAGGACGATGAGTCCATCCTCACCTACCTTGGTGCAGAAGACTCTTATATTCATCGGTTGTTACCCTCTGAGACGTAAACCATGTTGAACAAATTAACCATTGAAATCAACATTAATACTCAAGATGACCCAGACATTCTAAAGATTAGCCAATCCTTAGATGTTATTGAACAAGAAGCCTTCTCCTCTTTCCTCTAGGACCATAGCACCATGCATTTTCTTGGTCCTATTTGGATATCCCTGGTATCGACCCAAAAATTGTAGTTCACAATATCATAACCATTCGTGATGCCAAACCCATAAAACAAAAGCTACAGAAAATACATCCTCAGCATTACTCTTTTGGTCAAAGAAGAGCTTCAATGCCTTCTCTCAGTTTCCTTCATTCTACCCATTGATTATCCCCAATGGATTTCTAACATTGTTTCTATGAAAAAAGTGACAGGGGGACTCTGCATTTACATAGATTTCTGTGACCTCAACCTCACATGTCCCAAAGACAATTTCCCACTACCAGCAATTGACCAACTAGTTGATCTCACCACTGGCCATGAAATGTTATCACTCATGGAGGGTTTCTTGGGATACAATAAAATATTACTAGCTCCTGAGGATCAACAAAAGACTTATTTCATCACCCCTTGGTAGACTTTCTGGGACTTTCTGCTATCGAGTCATGCCCTTTGGCCTCAAAAATGTCAGTGATACACATCAGCGAGCCATGACTTACATCCTCCATGACATCATGCATCACATATGGGAGGATTACGTAGATGATCTATTTTCCAAATCCAAGCATAAAACCAAACACCTTCCCATGTTCTTAAAGTCATCTTTGACCGCCTCATCAAGTATTGTGTTCATCTTAAACCAAAAAAGTGCATCTTTGCGGTACTTTTTGGGAAAACTCCTAGGTTTTATTATTTCTTTGCATGGCATAGAAGTCGATCCTACTAAAGTCAAGGCTATCCTTGAAATTCCACCACCCACTAATCTCCTTAAACTTCATAGCCTACAAGGAAAGCTTGCAATCAATTCATCATTTTATCTCCCACATTTCGGACCACTGTCAACCATTCCATCATCTTCTCAAGAAAGATGTTTCATTCAAATGGGATAATGAATGCCATAAAGCCTTCAAAGCCTTGAAACAATACCTCCTTCAATCACCAGTGCTCATTCCTCCTAAAGATAACTAGCCCTTCTACCTATATATTTTTGCCACTGACCATTCCCTAGGTGTAATGCTCACTCATCACGACTACCAACACTGAGAGCAAGCGGTTTATTACATAAGCCATACCATTATTGAATATGAAACTAGATATAACCATGCTAAAAAACTTTTCCTAGCCTTATTTTTCATCACCACCAAACTCCGCCATTACCTACTCAACCAAAAAACCTTTGTCATTACTAATACCGACCCATTACATTACATGTATGCCAAACCTTATCAAAATCAACATGTGGCACATGCTTGGTTATGCTTCTGGAAAACCTCGACCTCAAATTCATCCTCCAAAAGTCCATCAAGGGCCAAACTATCTCCCGACCAATTGGCCGATGCACCTATTTAATGGGGATCAACCCTCTAACTTTGACTTTCCAGATGAGTCTATTACTACCCTTTCCCTGGATGAACTCACTTACCAAATGAAACTCTCCTTCGATGGCTCCAAGTGTCAGCATGGGGGTGGGGCTGGTGTTATCCTCATTCCACTTGATGGTGAGCCTATGCCTTTGTCTTTCAAACTCGATTTTGATTGGTACAAAACAATATTGTTAAATATGAAGCACTCATATTGGGTCTCCAGGATGTTTATGCCTTAGATGTTAAGTAAATCAACATCTTTTGGTGATTCTCAGTTGGTCATAAATCAAGTCAATGGCATATACCAGTTTTATAATGAGATACTTCAAAAGTATAAGCATCACGTGGACATGATTTTGACCACCTTTGACTGTTACACACTTCAAACCACCCCACATTCTACTAATAAATTTTGTAGATTACCATGCCCTATTTGGCTTCTCATATATCCACTTTTCCGTCCACCTCTAAAATATTTGTCACTATACAAAGGCTACAATTGTCATCTTATTTACCTGATGAGGTCTACTCTATTGGAGCCGTTGCCCCTAACCCACATATAAACAATATGCAGACTATCTTTCCCTTTCCATTTTACCTACCAATATTACTCATAATGGAAAACTTGGCTTTCTTAAAAGTGTCTCCTGTTATGTCATCATGGGTGGTATTCTATACAAACATGATTTTGACAACATTCTCTTATGTTTCCTTACAAGTTCTGAAATTCCTTACACCATTAAGGAAGTCCGTGATGAAATTTGTGGGAGGTAACTTTAGTGGTCTCACTATCGCAAAAATGCATTCTTCACCTAGGCTAGTTACTGGCTGACCCTAAAACCATGACTATTCCAGCAACATGCTAATCTCCATCACACCCCTAGTCATGCCTTATAGGTCGGGCGAGACCTTTGGCCTTTTTCTGAATGGGGTTTGGATCTTGTCGGTGAGATCAACCCCCATTCTTCACAACACCACCAATGGATCATAACCATGATAGAATATTACACTAAATGGGTAGAATCCATTCCCCTCATTTCCACTAAAGCCAAGAGAATATGTGAATTCATCAACCATCACATCATTTTTCACTTTGGTGTCCCCTCACCATATCATCACAGATAACCGAAAAAAATTCAAAAAACAAAACCCTACACAAAACTATGTGATGACTTTTGGCATCCAAACTCAATTTCTCATCATCTTATTACCTATAAAGCAATGGTCAAGCCGAATTAACCAATAAAACCTTGAATAAAATTCTTATGAAGGTATTCAATGATACTGGGAAGGATTGGCATATGCACATTCCTTTTAACTTGTGGGATTATCACACTAGTATTCACACTTCAACTGATGCCATCCTCATTCTTCTTTTTTCTATGGTATTGAGGTTGTCTTACCTCTTGAAGTCCAAATTCCATCCCTCCACATATCACTACAAGACATGCTAAAAAATGATGAATTTTTCCAAGATTCGTTTGGAGCAACTTGAATTATTAGATGAATGTCATCTCAAGGCTCTTGACCATCTCTACATCTACCAAAAATGTATCAAATGTTTCCTATGACAAACGTGTTCACGAACAAACCTTTCAGGTTGGTGACTTCATCATGAAGGGAAAATAAACATGTAACTAAAGAGGAAAAAAGTAAATGGGGAAATTTTTTTCTCCTAATTGGCTTGGACCGTATATCATTACCCAATGCCCATGGATCAAGTGCTTATTGTTTATCTTCACTCAAAGGTAAATCCAAACTTGAGCCCCTTAATGCCTTGCATCTTTGACCATTTTATTGTTGATATCAAGTCCTTATATCACTTTCTGTCAATTGATCACTCATCCCTTGAGTGATGTTCACCTTCCATATTACCCATTTTGAGTATCCAACACTACACAAGAATCATGTGATTACCCGTCACCTATGTAGCCTTGTCTTCAATATGAGTTACAACGGCTCTACTCATAACGTGATTCTAATAGATACTTTTCCTCTTCTTCAATATGGAATCCCATGGTCATTTATCACTCGAAACCACCTCTTTCACTATTAATCTAAATTGTGTACTACAATCTTGTCTTCTAAAACAAGAACCTAATTGTCCTCTATAGTCTTGTCCATGGACTTAAACACCTAAAAAAAAAGGGATACAACTCCTTGAGTCAAACTTCCAGGAAAAGATGACTACCTCAAAAGGGACATCTCATCTTTATATTCTACCATAATCAATAGAATGCTCCCTGGAAGGACATCTATATACAGTCATTACAAAAAATATGATAACTATTTAGAAGCTTCCCTGTATCAATCAACTTCACAAAATACCTCAAGTAGATAATACACCCATCCCATATAGACTTCCCACATCGATCAGACTAATAAAACAAAGGGGGGAAAAAGATGAAATTTTCATCATGGACTTGCCTATTTTGGATTCTGGGTCTTTTTGTTCCGAAATACACATCATCGTACACTAAGTTACACTAAGCCTCCCATTTTCACCTCCTTGCCTTTTTTCACCTAAATTCCTCATTACTCAAGTGACTTTCTGTAAATGTGACATTTCGTGATCATGTGAATTTTCTTCACCCTTAGAATAGTCCATTATGCAAGCCCTGTAGGGTCTTACATTCATAAGCCCATCTAGGGTATGGTAGACTCATTAGGGTTCTTAAAAATTAAGCAGCTCTTTCACCACCTTTTGCCATTCAGTTTCCTCATTACTTATTGATTATCTTATATAGGACTAGATCCTTGAAATATGTATTTCCCAATCACTCGACCATGCCTACAACCTAAACTCAATCATTCCTATGACTTACATCACCCATGCCTGGGCACCTATCAACCCATTCCGCTATTTCACCCTAATATTCCCTAGCTTAAGGGAGAACTACATCGGCCTGAGGTCCCTTTTCCCCGGGGATTATGTAGGAAGCACTCTAAGGGCATGAGGCCCCTTGGAGGTTAGCTCAGCCACTCTCTACCCTAACCAATTCACTCGGCCCATTTCCTATTCACATTCTACCCTAGTTAGTTTCCTTTTATATAAATAAGTGGAAATTAAACAACACAAACAAAAATTGCTTAACATCTTTACCATAATCACTCATACATTTATTTCATCTTGTCTAGCATTTCTTTACCATTATCATACATTTTCTTAAAAAAAATCTTAACACAATCCACATCATCATTAATTACACAAATTAACCAACCTAAAATCAACCATACCTAAACCAACCTAAACTCAATCATTTCCTAAGTCAACTTGACTCCATCCATGCTTAAGTCAACCTGACTCAATCCATGCCTATGACCTAACTCCATCATGCCTGAACCAACTAGAATCCTCCAAGCCTAGATTACTTATACATGTCTTTAATTATGTTTAGGGAATTTTTATTTTACCCATACCTCAGCCCTACCCATGCCGTGACCTAGCTACTTGGACCTGAAACATTGTTAGTGACCTGTGAACTCATTTGTTCACTATACCTTGTGACACTATTACCCGTGTTGTTTGACCTAATGACCTTAGCTTACCTCTTGCCATGACCATTTATCCTGACCCAACCTTTGGTGTACCGAAACATACCTAAACATTCCTGCACCTGACTTGCGAAGTGCTTCCACACAATAACTTATACGTTGCATACCGGAATCAGCTCAAACTTGTTTGGATAAACCTATCGACCTTAGACAATGTAGAGTTTACATGCTCTTCAACCTGGTACTATGTCACAGTTTATATGTGTGTGTGTATTTGAAATTTTTTACCTTTTCCCTTGGCCCATTACTTGCATTACCCGATTGGACCTTTACCTCAATTACCCCCATTGTTGACCTTCCTCTTCATCACATTCACCTTTTATCAAACCACTCAATGATTCTATCTTCTACCTCATCAATTCCTACTTTAAGGGGGATTACCTTCACCCACACATAGGGAAAACACATCTTATTTTTGTCAGCATCACTTACCAATACAAGCTATACAACAAAAAGGGGTAAAATATAGACACCAAAATTGGGTCACACTCCACTTGGTCACTTGTCAAATAACTAGCTCAAGCATACTCATCTAACCATGGACCTTTCGACCCCACATCACCATTAATTTAATTAAATTAATATATATCCTCACAATATTTAATATCTAATTACCTTAATATCTACCTAGCCACCTCACCCTAGATGTATTCTTGGCTTGTTTCCATAACAAACAATAACTAAGTCTTACTTGCCTTAATGAGATAATATTTGGTCTATCCCTAAAATCAATCCCTAAAATCTCTCTAATCACATTCCCACTCATTATAAGGGAAGTTTCCGTTCTAATCCCTAAGAATAAACAAAATGGGCCCAAGAAATTGGAAATATATGCTCATTTTAATAAACCTAGGGAATCCCACCATAACCGATGCTGATTAACCCAGAACCATCATCAGTTACCATTTTTTCATCCACACAGCCTTGTTTTTGGGTTGGCACATTCTGAGAGACAAAAAAATGATATCAGAGTTACATGCAAGAAAAACCAACACCCTTTCATGTATCCAGACATCTAGAGCCATCACCAAGACAGATATTGAAGCATTCCACCCGCATAATCATTCTGAAAATCACTGTTAAGATATCTAACACTATTCTTCTAATCAACAACCACCTCCATTTAGCCATCAAAATCTACATCACAGTAATTACATCTCTACCAGTATTGTCTATTTCAGCATAGTTAACTCTTTTCATTCCTATCATTGATTTATACTTTGCATGTTCATTCTTCCATGTCTTAATATCTTGTAATCTCACCATTCCAACCTAATATCTATTTATGAGTGTACTTGAGATGTCCAAAGACCTTCTTATCCACTCTTCCAACCTCATTTGAACTCAGATCAACCTCTGTCATTTATTCTGTTTGAGTATCTTTTACCTAGACCATACCGATACCGGTTATCCACAACCATCGTCAGTTCTACCTAAACTGGCATTGGTCATAGCCAACGGATGCCAGTCTCTATGTTTTATACCTTGATCAAGAACATACCCAACAATCACCCTACCAGTTGACCTAAATAACCCATAATTACACCCTGACCAGTCCCAGTACCTTGAGGATTATGTCGATGACCAAAATTTTGATAGAGAAATGGTGTAGTGAGAATAGTGAGTGGGTCAAAGTTATAGTATTTGATTGGGTTGCGATCAACATGAATAGTATATGCATATCCATCATGTAGGAATTTAACACACCAATGAACTATAGAAGGTATTTCTTGCATATTTTGAAGTCATAGTCTATGAAGTAATAAATTATACTAGATTTTGGCATTGATAACAAATAATATCATAGGAATGGTTTTAGGCACAATTTGAGGGGTAAAGTAATAAATCCCATGCACGGACATGCATAAAAAACATAACTATGGATAGAAATGGATGTTGTATTGACATGAGATGAGGAAAGGACAATATGTTGAATAAATGTGAGATTCAAAATATTGAGCTAGGATCCTTTATCAACTAGTACTCGCCTAATGCCTATGTTATATATGTAAGAGTGAATATAAAGAGGAGGATCATTATCGTAAACAAAGAGAGTAGATATTACATCATATGGTAAACTAAGGTGCTGAGAAAATGTAACTAGGAATAACTAATATACATGATCTAGAGGAGTAATAGAAGGAATGTAAGTATTAGCTAGAAGAAATTTTTATTTTATCCTTATATTCTAGATTATCTTGCAAAAAATCATAGATGGAAATATCCATGGTGAGAGGATCCTTGATTATTCAAATGTGGGTTCACCAAATGATTTAACAAAAATAGAATAATTTTCTAAACCCTAATTACAAAGTCAAATTTGATAAATAAATGATAAAGTACATATTTGACACAAGCAATAAGCTAGTAAAATATAAAACCTTAAGTACAAGAGAGACAAAAAAGGAATTAGTTTATTTGTGTTATTCCTGGAACTAACCTAGATTAGAAAATTAATGAACAAGAATGGAATAATGTCACAAAGTTGTAGTCTATATTTTGGAGTTGTTAGATGAGGTTAGACTAGGGACCCTGAGATTGGGTCAGGGGCACATGGGGGTTAGAGTTTGCTAATGGGTTCCCATGACTGAAGAGGTGGTTGGAATATTATTTTCTAGTGTCACACAAGTGTTTCTGATGTTCATTGTTTGTCACCTGTATGTTCCAATATGATTTCTGAATGCACCTATAACCTGCAAAGATATGTTCACATATGAAATTTATAAAAAAAATAAATTCCTAAGTCCCTTGAATGGATTCTAGATGAATTCCTTTTATGCTCTTAGATTCATTTGGATGTAACCTTACATGCTGATAATGGATGCTTAGAGTTTGGTCCATTATCTTGGTCACGTAACTGTATATTTATATGATTTCCCTAGTTGAATTTCGTAGATGAAAAATAGAAGGTCAACCCTTAGTAAAATAATATTCCCAAATGATAAAAGACACTCAAAAGAAGTGAGTAAGAAAGAAAAGGGTTAGTGACACCTAGAAAGATGAGGGCATCTAGGAACTAACATCATGTCTAGAAACTTGTTCCGAAGCCATAAAAGATAAGAAAGTGAAGTACTAAATGGTATGTAAGGTGTAAAAGACTATAAAGATGACAAGAATCAAAGAAAAGAGTCCAAAGATAGCTATCAATTACTATTTTTCTTGCTTAGAAAGAACATGGATGTAAGTATGCTTTTAGAACTTAGAATTTTACCAAAGTGCATGATTTTGTGTCTATCATTGAATATGAGGGGCTATCCATATTTCCCTTTGGGTAGTGGATGTAATTGTAGCTATAAGGGAATGGTGGAATGGGGTTCCATCATTTTTGGTGTAGGCATTGGGGTACAAGACAATAAATTTTTAGGTTGAGAAGGTCCAAAAAGGGTGAGGAGATGACTCATGAAGCTTTGGGTAGCCATGGGAATAGAGAAAGAGGAAGTAGGAAGATAGGAATGGATATGAAGAACTAGTATGGGAATTCCTAGTAGAAACATTTGGGAAACATATAAAGTGATTAAAGAGAGTAAAGGTGGGTTTAAAAAACATATTGATGATGGAGACATTAGATGAGGGGTATATAAACAAAGAGACAACTACATAAGTACCTTTTATTTATTAAATAAGGATATCCTAACAATGTTTCCAGAAGACGTTGGGGTCAAGGATAAACTTTCTAAAGGAGGAGGTACACTATAGGAAATGGTTACAAGTATTACAACTGATACATGTGGTATCACTATAATGGAGGTGACTAGATAAGTAGGTGTCATTCTGAAAACCTTAGAGAAATAAGGGAAAGGGGAACTATCATTTGTGTTGAAAATTGTGGGGAAATTGGAATTGATAGATGAGGGGATGAATCAATAGAGGTAATGGGTGTACAGGAGATGGGAAGAGGGACAACGAATGATGCCAAAATGGAGGAAAATGGAGAATGAGAAATAAGTGGACTAGTTGAAATAGAGGATGAATGTGAGATTTGAAATCTAGTGGGGCCTAAAGTCTCTTCACCATCTCCCACATCATCCTTAATAGAATAGGTAAATGACATGATAAAATCAAGGGAAGAGGGATGAGAATAGGATGGTTGTAAAGGAGGAGTAATCACATCACTGATAACTAACGAAGAAGTATGATAGGTAAGGAAAAACATAGAAGTCACTGTTGTAAGGGTTCTTACCAATGGAATTATAATAGGAGTGTTGGAAAATTGTGTGATTGAAGAAGGCATTGTGGGTGAAAACTAAAGCACCTGTTGGGATTGAAAGTGGCATGATTGGAGAAGCTTAACCATGGGAGGAATTAGATCTTTATTTGAATGCAGGAATTTCGTAAACAAGAAGTTTCTTCAGTTTCTTAGGGTTAGTATCCTATTCACATAAATATTCCTTCTCTACTTATTATTCCTCCTACCATGGTTTGAGCTCAATTACACTAGTTCCAAATGGCTACCCTAGAGGAGTATAAGTTAAATTTTTTTCCTCATGTTGATGTCTAAATATTTTTCAATGGTTTAAGTTTTAAATATAATGTAAAAATTTTATGTATTATTCTTATAGCCATAGATAACCATTCTTGGAATGCTTTTTTTAGAATTTATCCACCCTTTTTCTGGATTAAAGGGCCTCAAAATGTGGTAAGATAAATGAAAATATGCCCTATGTGAAGCCACCCTTTTTTATTTTTACTGATTAGTGAGTATTATGGAGCCAACCTAGATGGTAAAGTGGGTAAGAAACACTCTTATTATTCACATCCTAAGATATATGGTTAATGCCATGAAAAAATTGATACAAAATCTCCTCCTTTTCTAATTTTTCTACGAAAAACCTTGGAAATTTGAAAGGAGTGGAGTGGATGCCCTTTACCCTTGATTAGGTTATCATTTTTAATATCAAAAGTTCCCTAAACATTCCTAAATTGTGATAGTGCAGAAGATCATTATGAGATCTTTACATCAGCTATGAGAACACGACAAATAGACATTGGGAGCTCTAGTTATGTTTGGTCAAAGGTTATTTAATGAGAAATTCAACTCTAGTCAACAGATCAATAGTGGGCCAATAACACTGCAACATGTGGCCAAAAGGCATTGGCAAAATTAGAGGGTTTTTCTCTACCATTATTCGATGATCATAAAATGATATAGCTCATTATAATTTTTAGAATATTTGGAATATTTGTAGAAGGACATTGATGAAGAAGTTGATGTCGTTTGTTTGGAACATAGAAAATAAGAGAGACCAATCTTGTCATGCAGAGTCAAGAAATGGCAAAAAGAGTTCCTCATCCCCAAAGAAGGAAATTAAGAGGAATTTTTGTGCTCATTGCTAGAGGAATGGGCACTAGGTGGGAAAGTGCTAGAAACTACATCCATCTCACCATTAGATTTATGGAAATCCAAAGATGGAATGGAGGTCTATTGCAAAGGAAAAGGAAGTTTTTACTCTGCCACCAGTTGGAAATTCAACCTAGGACCAGGTAATACCTGAAAATGAAAGTTCTTTAAAATGGGTAAGTCAAACAATTTTAAAATTATATATTACATACTTTAGATTGATGAATAATATGTAGTATTTGTTTGGAATTCCGATTTTGTGAGAAAATGTTGAGATAAAGGTTTATCATACTCAGTGGATTTTCTTAGAAAATTTAATTAATACTCATAACATATCTCCTAATAATCTTGTGATTACATGTTAGAGCTTATATACATGATTTAACTCATATAAAGATTGGAGATTTGTCATCCAGTTGTGTAGACATTGGAGCAAAAAGTATGAGCTCAGAATTTCATTCTGTGTAGAGGCATTGTGACTGTGTAGCAAAATGGTAGCTGAATCATCATTGTCATTGACGTCAAGTCAGAACTTTTTTCTATCAAGAGGCCATCATGGGAATCTAGAAGAATGATACTTGATATTAGTTTTTCAACAAAATAAGCTCTCAAATGATCAACTCATAATTTCATTCTTTGTAGAGGCATTGTGACTATGCAACAAAATGGTAGCTGAACACCATTTTCATCTGAAAATAGGTCAAAAATAGATTATGTGTAGAGGTGTTGTGACCATGCAACAGAGTGGTACCTGATAGTCATCTTTAACAAGAGGATTTGTACCATGTAGAGGCAACAATTTTGCAATGGTTATGGAGTCACAATTTTTGAGCTAGTGAGAAATCAGATTAGATCTTCGTTCTGTGTAGAGGCGTTATGACTATGCACTAGAATGGTAGCTGATCATTACAATAGTATCATGCATTAAATGATAGAGGTCTTGAAAGAGGTTTATCATCATGCATTGGAGGCATTGAATTCTTGAAAAGAGCTCTCAAAATATTTTCTCGGAACTTCATTCGTTGTCAAGGCATTGCAACCACACATTCGAATGGTAGCTAATCATCAAACTAATCCTGATGCATTAATGGCTCAAAGTATTTAAAGAGGCATAACATCATGCATTAGATGCATTGAAGTTTGGAAAGGGATGTGACATCAGGTCAAAACTTCTTTCTGTGTAGCATCTATTATGACCCTGTAGCAGGATGGTACCTGAAAAATCATTTTCCATCATCGACATCGAATCAATCATAGCTCTAAGTAACATGAAGTGCCTTCAAACTAGTTTATATTATTTGGAAACAAATATGATCTGAGAACTGTGTTATAGAGTCAAATAAGATCCTTGTTGTCAGATATCACAAATCACCACACAATAGGGGCATTGAAGTCTTCTTTGGATACAAGAGTGGCACAACGGAAGTGTCATGGGCCCATAGCCCACAGGTCTAGGATAAGAGAAAATTTGTCAAAGTGAGAAGCTTTCAGAGGAGAATACCCAAGGGTATACTACAACACTACTTCTGAGGTGGTAACAGAGTTTCCAGATTCAAGACAGGATAGCAAAATCTTTCAATATAAGCTTTTTGGGAAAAAATTCCTTTCTCATTAGGGAGGTGTGATCAGGGGATAATTTTTGATATCAAAATTTACCTAAACATCCCCAATTTTTTTTGACATAGAATATCTTTTTGATGCCTTTCCATCAACTATGAGAACATGAAAAATGGACATTGAGGGCTCTAGTTATGTCCGGTCAAAGTTAAGTCAATGAGGAAGTCAACTCTGGTCAACAGGTCAATAGTGGACCAATAGCACTACAACACATGGCCAAAGGGTGTTGGAAAAATTGAAGGGGTTTTCAACGTCATTCTTCGATGATTGTAAAATGTTATTGCTTGTGGGATCAAGAGGATCAACTTTTGTTACAGAGGCAAGCCTGACCACCATGAGGACTATGGTATTATCATCAACGTGGTGGGTCCTCAAGTGACCACGTGGCTTGCCACCATGAATTGAGAGTCGACAAGTGGACTATGTGTTGATCAAGTTGCTCATCGAGTTATGGATCGAGTTACACATTGAGCTATTCACCAAGTTGATTACATTCTATGCCACAATGTATGGGTCAAATTTTTACTATCTCGGTTTGACAACTTATAACCCAGTGGTCAATCATCACCACATTACCACCCACATGGATAGACATCCCAACTACACAGCTCGGCCCACACCTCATCCCAATACCAGCTTGGCTAAGAAGACTCGACCATGTAAATCCACCAACCCCCACACATATTCTAAGGTCCATGTGGTGGGTAAAGTGGTGGAGAAAAGGCCCATGCATAGAAGGTTCCACATGAATGGGCCAGGATAAGGTTTATTAAAACCTTATCAAAATGAAAATGTCACCCCATGTGGGATTTTATCCCATTCTACATGCTACGGGCTATGATATTAATAGCCTTTAGATAAAATTTAAGGCATTATTTTAAGGGCCCCATTTGGTTATAAATAGGAGACCCCTCTCCATTGTAAAAGGAAAACCGACACTGAGACAAAAGATTATTATTTGTTAAGCTTATTTGTGGGATTTTGGAAATATAGTAATAGGATAATTTTAATATAGTTGTGGGAACTATATTAAAAACATGAAAAATTACTATAGACAAATATTGTTTATTGCCCTTTTTTTTAAGGCAATAGTAGATGAATTATTTGTGATTGGGAGTATTTTTAAACTACCCAATATGCCCATTGAGCCACACTAATCACTTGCAAAGCCTCGATTGTCGAATGGAGTGCTGAAGGGCACATTGATAGCATCAAGAAGGCTGATCGAAGCTAAAGGAGAGAGTACACCAGGAAGGTGAGCGATGATTTTGACTGGTCATCAGAGTTCTTCGAAGAACTGGAGTATTAATAGGAATGTTAAATTCCATAAGATTGAATTGTAAGAAATAACATTGTACTTACAAATTTTAACTACTGGAATGGTTCGATAAGAACCTAGAGACGTAGGCTATTGTCAAACTCCGTAATCAACCCTTTTTCAAATTTTCATACTTATTGCATTATTTCAAGTTGATTTGAAATGGGGTAAAAATTAAATGGTAATTTGATAAGCGTACAAGGGTCTGAAGATCAAGTAGATAAAAATTTCAGTCTATTTATGGATCAACCCTGATCATTGTGCAATATATGTTAGAATATCTTGTAAATTTTCCATACTATACACACGATATTTTTGTAGAACTATGTTATAAGAGTTATTGGGGGTCCCCATTTTTTCGTGAGTATAGATATGTGAATTTTTATCTATATGTGTATATGGGTGGTGTTAAAACCCTTGATATATGTGGAATTGTGATGGGTTATTAGCCTATGATTTTGGTACCCATGTAAAAACACTTCGATGGTTACCTATATATATGATTACATATAGCTAGACATTCAATAGGGTTGATAATAACTTGTAAGTGTATTATTGTATTGTAACTTGTTAAGTTAATGCAATAAGCAAGAGAATTTCTTACACTAGGTTTTCTTGAAAGGGTTTCTCGAGATAAATATTGTGTTATCTTATGTGTGTCATTTCTATTTTCATTTTACCTTGAATATTATATTAGGTATAAATTATCATTTATTTATTTATCGGTTAAAAATTCTATATTCCAGATATATACAGAAATCTCCCAAAGAAGTCAATGAATTAATAATCCTTTAGCTTACCCTAGGCATTTGAATATCATATATTGCATTACAAAGAACATGGTAGTAGTGATTGTATAATACTTCAATGTTCTTCTTATAATTATACACATTCAAAATGCTAAAATAGCTAGAGAATATATGTGGATGTTTGGGGGTCAAATTGGGAACTTCCTAGAATTTTTGTACTAAACATACAATATATAACAAGTAGGACATCATGTAGAAATGATATCCTTTTTGCTTAACATATATAAGATTATTATAGAGGTTGTAGGAAAAAACTCAATCCAAAGTAGGAATCTTGTTATCATTAACTATTATGGCCAAAAAGGGCACCCAAGTATGGTTCATGTGCACAATTTATGATGCACCAAAATGGTATTTGTCAAATCTAGATCAATCCTAACTTATTTTATGAATGCTCTTATTTAATTTTTTCAGAACAAACCTTCACCATGAAGTTAGCCTGATCTTCTGCCCACTCCTTGAGCACTTCCCTCCCTTTTTTCTTTTCCCCAATTTATGTACAGTGTTTTAGTTAAACAAAATGCTTCTAGGTGGAAGATGTTAGTAATTGAGGAAAGCATGAATATTTTTTTTCCAAATTAAATCGCCAACTTTTGATATTAAAATCCATCCTCTGTAGTCTATATTATTACCTAAAATTCCCATAACTAGATCAATACACGACATTACCTCTATCTTTCCTCCTAGGACATGTATTCCCATCTATTGGGTTACTACTAGGTATACCATATACCACCTCATTCTTTATTAGATTCATCATCATCATCATCTACTAGTCTAGCATGTTCAAATTCCATCTTTCAAGTCGTATAATGATTTACACCTACATCCTATTTGTCAAAAATCATGTCCTGAAGATCTACTTTGTAAAGAAGGTATGTAAATGAGACTCCATTGGTGACTTACTTAGGGATGCTTAGAAAACCTTGTGTGTATGAAGATCTCAAATTTTAAAGTAAAACATTATGTTGTCTTACATAATTACTTAATTTTGAGTTTTAATTTTTATGTGTTAGCTAAGATGAAGGGGATCTAGTGTGGAATCATTTAGCTTATTTAAATCTTTCCCATACATGTTGAAATGGTGGAAAATCGTGGTAACATTAAAATATACTCAATTTATTAGGCTACTTGGAATTGAATTTTAGATACTGATGTATTTTCATGGATGACATGGCTTTAACTTACCAATTTTGGTGATTTTCCACATCTTTTCATAGATTCTCTGAGTCTTTCCACTTTTAAACTCCCCGACTACTATATAGTGAGATTTAATAGCTTCGTATTATGTTTTCTCTATAATTTGTGAGGTCATATTTGAGATGTCAATCCTTTATAGAAACATGTCAGATTGTGAAAAGTGAAGCAATGCAAAATATCCATATTGCTTTAGATTCTCAAATCTATCAGTGATTCTTTACCGCTTCTATAAAATATGTTAGAGAGTGAAGTGAGAACTAATGACAAAGATCTATGTTGCTTTGGATATTGAGATATAAATATTTTGTTGGAGCTTTTTCATTCATTTTCGGTGAACTAATGGGAGAGGTCTATTTGGAATATTCATTCAGTAAGAAAATATTTAGTATTGGATGTGACATTTTCAAGAATGGTAAAATGTGAAACATGCACTAACGAGTGAGTACCACATAGCTCAATTCCTTCAAAAAGGGAAGAATTTGTAAGACTGCGAGACTATCTATTCTATCAGTTTGTGAATGGTGAAAAAAATAAAAAAATCCACATTAAATTTTCCTTCAGGATTTTAAGAACTTGTAATACCATAAGATTATTTAACTTGTCAGTTTATGAACGATGAAAAAAGGAAACAAATACACCTTGAATTTCCTTCCAAATAGTAAGAAATTTTAAGACTATGAGACTATCTGTTAATATAAGTTATGAAGAGAACACCAATAAATAATTACCACATATTTTCATGATAAACATTGACATTTTGTACAACATCCAGATGATGTCTGTTTATAGTCTGCAAAACATCTCATTCCAAAAAATTCCTTTTTTCTACGTTAAAACCTACAATTTCACACTTAAAATAATGTTGGTGAAATAATTTCTCATGTGAAAATTATAGGTTTTCATCAATGGTCATAGGGATAATCCCCTCCTTGTGTATGGGGAGGTTGTCATTACTGAATGTAAACTAACTAAAAGTTGGAGGGTTTCTATTAGGCCAGGGATCACATAGGAATACTCCACTAAATCTGTGGTGAAGTTCTTGTATGAGGTACAAGGGAGGAATTTACTGTTAGGAGAGGTAAAGAGAATTGAAAGGAATAAGAAAAGGGGGGTTAATGTTTTAAATAGTAACTAACAGAGTTTCACACACATCAACCAGATTAGGTCCAAATTAAATTAGAAGAACACAACAATTCTAACAATGATAAGACTAACAAATCATAGACACATAGTTCTATTTTTTAATTTATTAAATACACTAAAACATTTCTTGGTTTGACAAGATTCATCATGTTTACAAAGTAGGAAATTAGAGAGAGTCACGGAACATAGATAGAAAATAAAGGATATGTATCTTTAATTTCTTGATGTAGTAGTGGTAAATCTCAATAGTATACATTCAATTAAAAATTTATAACCCCTTAGAATGGAGTATCCATTCCAATTTATAGCATTGGAAATTTTCTTCGCATATCCCCCTACTCAAATTTTCAGCTTCTCTCATCACTTGTGACCTTTCACATACTCTTGGGAATGAAATTAAGTCTTTTTCTTATTTTTGAAAAGTGACTTTTATAATGCAACATTAAATTACTTAAGTGAATAAGATGAAAGAGTCAAAAATTATATTCTTAATGAAGGAATATAATATTAGAGAGAGACAGAGGGAAATAATAGAAGAAAAGTGAAAGAGAATTGGAAGTCTAGAGACAGTAAAGATCTTGTTGATGAAGAACTTTCCCTATGATGAATTCAGAATGATTTTCCTTGCATTGGACCACATATTGAACTGAAATGAGGTGATTCCAATGTCCTCATTCTTGAGATATGATCACACTACAATATTTTGAATGAGTGTTTAAGAACACTAACTAGTGAATGTAATATATTAAACTTGAGATGACTTCTCAATCTTGCATACATGATGCTCCACATAAAGATCATCCTCCACTTTCCCTTCCTGGATACTGAAACCTCCTTGAATAGAAACATGTCATACACCCTATTACTCATATGATTCTCATGGGAATATATTTATTATTATTGACAAAAATTACTTAAAGGAATATATGGAAATTAGCTCCATGTTATTTTACTTCCACACTGCAACCGAAATAATTATCCTCTTGAATGATAAAAAATTATATCCTATCAGTTATATTGAGAGAAGATGTGAGAAGAAATTGATGTGTGGAACAAATAAAACCATGAAGGAAGTCATCCCTCAACTAAAAAAATATTTTAAATACATGATACTTTAACATTCCACTTCGACCAACCACCCACATGAAATTAAATCAATGTACTTGTGTAAAATGAGACAATGGCTTGCATAATGCGGCTATGATGATACTTTCACCTTGAGCATATTGATAATCAATTAGATAAAAAACCAAATAATTAAAACAATAAAGTGGATTGACGAGGGGAGGGATTGAATGTAATGTAATTTAGGTTATGCTCAATCATCCTGTATGAGATGAAGCAAAATGTCCTACGAGACCAAAGTACACACTGAGACAAAAATTAGAAACCATTTTTTCCTTAGAATTACTATTTTTAAGTAAGATATATGGTAGCTAGTTACTAATTATTAAAAAGTGGCATTCTGAGTGCTAGAATAGAATGAAATAAATTACAGAAGTTCTCATTTTTTTTTTAATATTGGTAAATAGTTTTTTGAAAGGGGACTATACCCTTGTGTACAAAAGGAGGCCTAAAAGCCTGAATAAGAGAGAGGAGCAGAGAAGCTGTATCAAAGCACAAAAGTTACAGCAAAGAACACCGAAGCCTAGAAACAGCAACACAAACGAGACTTAACAGCAAAACAACGGCAACAAAACAGCAAGCCTACAGCCAAGAAGTAGTAGTAAAACTGGACTACTTCTTGGCCGCTTGATCAATACTCATCTTTACTTTTTTCCAAGCATGGTACATACCCAGCGTGGTCATATGAGCAGCATCCGTCTTATCGAGCTCCTCTCTGGTTCTTTTACTCTCTTTCTCATTGCCCCAAAGAGTCATCGGGACACCGCTGAGATGCGAAACACTTCTTGCATGACCTTCGATGAATTCCTCTATGGCCCTGAATGCTGCAATATTATACTCATGCCTAGTCTTCGTTTTCCCAAGGCGGGAGTCTAGGGAGGTCAGTTTTTTGTATATTTCATCAAGCTGGCTATTGCCAATGCTCCCTTCTCCCTCAATGCTTTTTTTGCCTTTTTGCTTAGCAAGATTTTTTTACCTCATCCTTCAGCAATTTAAGCTCAGCCTCTAAGGCCTCCAATCTTCTAGAAGGGTTATCCGTTGGTGCCCGCCTGGGGACTGGCACTACTAATGTTCAGCAGATCACGAGCAATGTCATCCAAAGGTTCATCCCCCTCAGCAGTAGACTCAAGGTTGAGTCTCCTAGAAGCCCTGGTGACACGTTTAGAAGCAGAGACAGTGTGGGTGGCAGGGGCAAGCAGCAGGAGGAAAAGAAGGAGAAGCATGAGCAGCCTGCATGGGGGCATCAGCACCGGAGGCGGGGGCAGCAGCAGGGACAGCAGGGGAGACAGGACTGGCAGTAACGGAGCCCAAAGCCAGGCCGGGAGAGGAAGGGAGACCGGGGAATTTAATAAGGCAGTGCTTGTGAATAAGTAGAATAAGCCCTTGGTGAAGGGGAACCCGCCCGGGTATGCTTCTGGAACTCCAAAATGGAGCGCTCAAGAGAGTTTAACAGATAGTGGGGAAAGCAAACCAACCTACTCCTACGAAAGTGATTCAAAAAGACAAGGTGCTTGGCAGAGGGACAGTAACAAACCTGCCTTCCAAGGATATGTAGCGAATCATCATGCGGGTGACTTCATCATACGGAGAAGGAATTGAATTAACAAGCAGACCCGCGGTGTTGAATATAAGCTTCTCCTCCTCCTCCACAAATCTTCTCTCTTCAGCCTCTTTGATAACCCTCTTGTTGAAGAAGCGGTATCCTTCCAAGCTGAGGCCAGTCGCTTCGGCTATGAGTTCGTCATTAATAAGAATCTTCTGCCCTCCATAGTCGACCATCCTCTCATTCCAATCCTTGGCAAAGCGAACAGAGATGCTCTGATCATGCCCTTACACTCTCTCCACAAAGTTGGTGAATCCGCCAATACTAAGAATGTTCCAGAGCTCAGTGTTATCTTTCCAGTCAGGGTCTGCACACGGCTCAATCTGGCAGGGAGGCCCTCCCATCTTCACACTGAGCTCTGGAACATTCTAATTTTTGAAAGATTTCGATTGCTAAATTTTTGAAGATATGAGAAAAGGTGATTTTATATTGAAAAATTCATGTGGATATAAAACCCGAATGGATTCATGAATTAGGCCATCTAAACACTCTTATTAAGGGCATTTTCATAAGGAATATATGGATTAACTCTTGAGAAAAATGAATCTTTGAGTTATGAAAAAAACTAGATTTGGATGTTTAGGGCACAAAATTGGTTTTTTTGGTGTTTAAATGTGGTGAAAAATATATTCAAACGTCTTAAATGGATACAAAGGAGAAAATTTATCGTTTTGTATTTTTTTTTTATGATTTTGAGTTGTGCTAAGTGAGAGTGAGTGAATTTATATTTTTTAAACTCACTTTTAATTGCATTACTCAATCGAGGTAAAAATGGAGTTTTTATGGAGTTGAAAATCTGGTTTTTCATGGTAAAAAGGGGAAAAAGGTACATAAAAGGGTTCCTCTGAGAAATATGATGAAAATGTGCAAGCATCTCATCAGGTGTGAGGAAGATGTAGGATCTAGAAAAGTATCCTCCAAAGCTGTGTGAGGTCATATGGAAAACCAACATATGGGGATTTATCATGGAAAATATTTCTTGTACCCCTTTTCCCATTGGGTAAAAATTAAATTATGGAAAAAAAGACTTAACCTTGGATCAAGGTGGTGACATGTGACAAAATGATGAGGGGGCTGGGAAAAACACTTAGGGGCTAGAAAATTTACCTACAGAGATGTGTGAGGTCACATGGAAAACCAACAGAGGAGGCTTCCTCATGGGTGATATTCCTTGTCCCACTTTTCCCCTTCGGGAAAAATGTACATCATGGATACAAAATAGTTCCTTGAGTAAAGGTGGTGACATGTGTCACTGATGAAAATTGTCTAAGGATAGGAAACATGACACTAAGAGTGAG
The DNA here is from genome assembly GCA_019776745.2 of Taxus chinensis. NCBI lineage: Eukaryota > Viridiplantae > Streptophyta > Pinopsida > Cupressales > Taxaceae > Taxus > Taxus chinensis. The sequence goes on from CM034147.1 coordinate 855,891,629, forward strand.
ATTTCTTCCCTTGGGAGTATGCAAGAGTGTTTTGGTTTCAAATGATGTATGATTATGAATCAAAATCATATTTAAAGATAAATTAAATCATTACCAAAATTGAAGAAAAAAATTAGGGTCTTTTTCATCTATAACCAAGAGAGGCAGGTCCCGAAGTTTGAAATTTTTCAAGAAACCCTTTGAACAAACAAACCAAATTTAATATTTCCACATTGTATATAATTTAAATATATCTCCAATTCCTATTAAATTTCATATATAATTATTCTAGAAATCTTGGAATCATCCAGAGAATTTAGATTTCACCATTTTAGCTTTCATTCCTTGCACCCGAAAACTGGTCTTGGAAAAATTGCTCCTGAATGATATTTTCTTTCCTAAAATAACCTAAATTACCTCATAAATATTAAATACTCTCTAAAACCACCATTTTATGATTTATAATTTCCCTAAAGTTTCCTGGAGGGTGTTTACCAACATAAAAGTTGCTAAAATTGGCCTTTTTAGGCAATTGGGAAGACTTGTCTTTCATAAAAAATTACTGTATTCAATCATCAACTTGTGTAATAATCCTTGCACAGTAAGACAACTTTAAAACAATTGCTAGTAATTTCCTATGATCTGGGGTGAATGTTGAACTGAGGGAAGGCTGGCTGAAGGAAGGCTGCACAATGACTAAGTAGCATAATTTTCATGATAGTTATTTTGTATGAAAATAACTTGCTATAGCTTGGGTACATTGTACTATATGGGGAAATAGAGAACCTCATAAATCTCATGGGATAACAGACCAAGGATTTTTACATTAGGTTTATGGAGTCATTAAGAATTATCTATCGAGTTATAGAGTGACCACATTTAGAAAAGCTACAAACCAACCAAGAAATGAACACGAGTAACACACGATAGGGAAAGGAAAAAAAATATAGCAAGGGAAACATAGAATAAAAGTGAATGCATGAAAATACATCCTAAATCACCTATGTTCCATGTGAGGGACAACACAAGTTCATTTAATCATTGATTTTTATTGAACGCTTACCCATACAAAGGTATCATCAAATGCATTTCTTCCACAAACCCATTGACAAGATCACTGAAGTATGAAACTTTTCTCAATTTCTTTGAGAAATATTGCATGCTTTTCCTTGCAATTGATGACCCATATGTCCAGTCCATTACCTTTATTTATTTTAAAACCTTCTTTTAATTTTCTTCTTTATTCCTTCACTATTGCAAAGATGAATCTTGATCATAATCAACTTGTTTTCAAAATGAGGGCCTATGATATTTGATAGGGATTTTTTAGTCATTTTTCATCTGCTTCAGATCACTTTTTTCATGAGTTGATTTTTATCATATGTTCTAGGATCTTCAACAATATCAAACACTTCTTGATGTTTCATGTTTATCAGTTGCTTATAACTGTATTTTATCATGCACAATGACTCAATCTTGACCTATTGCTTATTATGATATAATGTGCATAGTGTGTCATCATATTGAAAATAAAATGAGAAAATTTTTATAAATGAAGATTAAAAACCATCATTTTTTCCAACTTGGCCATTTTGAACCTCAAAATCCATCTTCATGATGAGAGCATACTTTTCTTAAGTGGATTCAACATTGAGAGATTCATGTACATCCTTGTTCATAAATTCCTTGTTTAGAGGGTTTTTATTTAGAATGAAATCAGCCTTGGGAGGCTCAAATACCATCTCATCTCTCTATTCTTCATTGATAAGGCCTCCATCTTCATGAAAAGTGAATGAGCATAAGGTTGGGGCTCAAATATATAGATTTTCATTTTCCCAATCTTTAACACCATGAACTAGGGAGTCTATTTCCATGATGAATTCATATTATTCTTAAGTAAACTTAAATTCAGTATGCTGGATCATTTTTATTTCATTTATTTCTCATTGTAATATTTATTCTCTCCTCATAGGAAAGAGAAAAAAATGTACTCATAATCATACTTATTAAACAAATATTCATGATGATTTTTAAGAATATGATTGGAAACATTGGAATCAACTGTTAAAAATTTTATTTCCATCATTTTGCATTCATGGCCTAAATTTCTCATCACCTCATGATTGCTTTGTAGAGATACTGAATTAATGCTTCCATCCAGTAAGAACTACATGCTTTCAAATTATGATTCCATCAGACCATCATAATTTTTTTTGATCGGGTACGTGACACAGATACTCTTCCATAAACATGGAAAAATCAACATCTTCTCTTGAAGCTATGATAAATTTGTAAGAACTTGAATCTTGAATTAGGATATCTGATTTTGGGTCATCTAGATTTTGGACTATGTATTTAATTTTCCTGATGGGCAAAAAATTTCCCATCTTATCATTGATTGGAATGGTGGCATGTGAAAAATACATCTATATATATTTTCCCACATCCCTACAAATCTTTGAACCAACAAAATACTATATGAGGCTAGCATGTCTTCTATCAGAATATTAATTTTGATGTTATTGTCAAGAAAATATGAAATTTCTACTAAAACATCTCTTACCTAGCCAACAAGAGGTACTTATTTTATTTCCATGGAATAGTGATGGTTGTTATCAAGAGTGAGAGAGAGATCCAAATATTAAGCAAATTTTGTAGGAGTAAACATTATCAGAGGAACCAAATTCAATAATGTATTATTAATTTTATATCCATTGACCAAAATTGCTAGATAGATAATTTATACCTTCCCAGAGGTGGAGCATATGGAAGAAAGAAATTTCTGAGTGGGAGAGGAATGAGGGGTGAGAGGTAGTTATTTGGTAGTGGAGTTTTTGGAACATTAACTTGAATAGATTCTCTTGATAAGTTGGACAAGCCTATCAAATTCCATTGCATGAGTTCTTAAGATACAAATCTTGGAACCAGTAACTTGCTATGTTTTCTTTCTTGCAATGGTCGATGATGTCAAAAGGTGTAGGATTGGTAAGAACATCACGAACAATGATGCATTTTGCATGAGAAAGATTTGTATTCTTAAGATCAATGGAATTTGAAACTAATTTATCAAGAGAAGGTGAATAAGACTTATTTCGAGCGGTAGAATGAATCTTGACTGAGGTAGTCTTCGGATTATTCTTAGCTGACCCCATGGAAGAAGATAACGATGATCCTATTTTTGTTTTTTTTTTCACAGAGTATCCATTTGAGGATCCAATTTCTTAACTTTGGTACTGGCAGAAGAGGATTCTTTCTTGGTTTTTGATCAAATGGATATTGCACAAGAGTAAGTATTCATGGACTCGGGTTAAAGCACAATAAAATTTCCCAATATTTTGTATGTTTTGAACATTTTTAAACATGAATTTTCAGTTTCATTTATTTTCCAAAGGTAATATCCACAAAACCGTACACATTCATGAAATTCCACAAACTAATGAAATGTTGTGTTTAGAGTATTGAATACATGTACATTTTAATATTTTATTTAGAAGAAAATATGGTATTTTTCTTAATTTTATTCATACGTTGTTTCTTATTTTGTAAAATAGGAAAGACTTTCCCCCAGTGGTGTTTTTAAATCAAAAATTATTTTCTCACCATGAAATTTTAGATATATGTTCTAGATTCAAATATCAAGGTCCTGTAAATATTTTCATATTTTTTAATTTATATTTTTCTTATTAATTATTTAGTGAAGATATTTTCAAATAAATGGCATACATATGTCTATGCCAATAAATTTTAAGATTTATATCAAAATATATTTTTTTCATAGCTACGAAGAAGACTTCAACAAATAGTAAGTTTATTTTTTTCAAAACATTTTGATATATTTTTCTATTTTTCATATTGGGTTGAATGTGTTAATGTTTTGTAATTTCACTAATTAGTTGACCCTAATTACATGAAACTTAAGTGGCACATTTTGGAAAACAATCATCCTCCAAATGGATATGGCACAAAAATGTGTGAAATAGATGCCACGTAGGTTGCACATAGGGGGTTCACCCGAAGGGAACTTCGCGCGAACCCCCATTCACTCGAAACGGGTTCTCACGAATTTCCTTTTGGGAGAATCCCCCTTAACTACCAACCTACCACCCTAGTGCCACCCATACAGTTTCCTTCCAAATTCAGTGTTTTAAATTTTGTTTCGGAATATCTATTTTTAATAGTATAGTTTTTAAGCAATATAGTTCAATTTTTTTAATTTAAATTTAGTTTTACAAATTCTATTTTTAAAACTATAGTTTTAAAGTAATTAGAGTTTTTCTTATTGTTTTTTATCAAAAATATATAATATGTTATTATATTTAAAAAAAATTAATAGTAAAAAATAATTTTTATTATTTATATATAATACAATTAACTTTAAAACATATAGATATTTTATTTAAAAATATAATAAAAAATAAAATAATTGTATATTAGATTTAAATAGTTCTAAAATTAGAAAAATTGCTTTAAAGTTATAAAAAAGTGAAATTAAAAATAACCCAATTTCTCTATAATAAGAGTTGCTTGTTTATATTTTTTTATTGAATTTACTCTTAGAAATTTAGATCTAGCTCAATTTGTGTGTGCAGTTGTAAATTATTGAAGTGGAGGAATCACAGGAAATTAGGAGAATGAGAAACAAAAATATACTAAGGAATAGAAACTAGAGAAGAATGTTAGATGATCAATTCGTCAGAAGGCATAAACACACAGAGAGAGAAGGCACAAATAGATAAAGACAAGGCTACAAAAATTGGTACATACACACTTGAAACACTTAATAGATTGAAATTTTATTTTTCTTTCTAGGGTAAATCTAATATATTGTTTTTTAGATTGTGTAAAGGTAAGGGTTTTGATAGGATCCCATAACCTAAAACAATAGAAAAAATATGTGAAAATAAAAGGTTTTAACAAAAAAAACCTAAGAACCAACCATATCGTAAAAGGCTCCACACAGAAACATCATTCAACAAAAGACTAATTGTTGAAATATGTAAAAAAAAATGAGCTAATCTTCCTAAATATAAAATATGGTAAAAAATATTGCAACCACTCAATACTATTTAGTTATTTATCTAACCATCTACTTTGTTTTGGTATTTTTGTTACTCTAGTACATGGTTGAATTAGTCTCTTAGTTAAATCTAGGGTTTCTATTTAACATTAACTTACATTCTTCAACATCCTCTCTCACCTCTGTGAGAGGATTTTTTTCAGTACCCACCAAAACCTTTCTAGAAGTTAATCCTCATCATTGGGTAGTTCCCAAAAAACAATAACCTTTGTATTCCTCCCATATATATATATATATATATATATATATATATATATATATATATATATATACTATGGGTTTTAGTTTCATTTTGTGTTGAGATATAGAATGTTGTGCTCCATTAAGGATCATTATTTTCCTCTCCTCCATACTTATTATCTTGATCTTGATCTTCCATGTTTTTGATATATAACTTCATTCACTTCATAGGTAACTTTTCAACTAATTTGAAATGTGATAGAAATATAAGAAACTAAATTATCTTCATCGAGCTAAATAAAAATTAAAAATTTTCCTACTATAAAATAATATATAGAATTAATAAAATCACCTATAAAGTATGAATCATACTTAATCAACATAAAATTTTCCAATTTACAAGTGAATAACATATCATGATAAATTAGAAAAAGCATAATGAAGTATCAAGTTTTAAGTATTAAACTTCTCCTTACATTTATGTAGTTACTATTGGTACCCAAATTGATTCTCCCTCAAAAGATGAGCAACATCATAGATTTGAAAGGAATATTAGAGACAAGAAGATCATGTTGCGTGTCGTTTTATATTCGGGAAGGAAATGAAGCTTGCTCTTTGTCACTCAGATGTGGAGAAATGGATAGCACCCTCAACAGGATTTGATCTATCATCATTACTTTATGGTTGTGCCTTTCAACCAGGGTGAGAGGATCCATTTTTATCTTGTTTGGAGGAGATGGAGATGTCCTTCTTTGTAAATTTATTAATAAGACCTTGAAGAAAAAATGATCAATACAGAAAAAATCTAACCTCATGAGTTATCACCCTAGATAATGGAGAAATTTTCTAAGAAAGGTTTAGGCTACTAAAGATAATGAAAACCTGATTGCTTCTACATGTTTTGGTAATAGAAATTACGCATTTGTACACACTAAAAAAATAGGGGTAGTATGGGTAGGATTGGTTATTTTTAAATGAATTTTGGTGGGAGGTGAGGCAGAATGAACTTGATTCACTAGATCTTTGAGAGATTTTACAAAAAATGGAAGGCTTAATCGACAGAATGCTTCAAAATATATAAAATGTTCCTTTAACCAGAAGGTGTGCTTCAATGGAGGCCCATATCAACATGTTATCACACAAACTTTAAGAATCCAAAATGAAGGCTCAAATTGAAATAATTAATTGAACATTATCAACCTTGGTTTTATCACACCTAAGATACCCTCAAAGGCTAACAAGCAATCTTATCTTCATGATAGGAGTAAAGTGATTTTAAATTTATTTATTTCACTATCAAATGAAAGATATTCTAATAAATGAAATTGTAAATACCACCAACCTATCACAAGGTTAAGATCTTGTGTGATTCACAAATATTTCAATGTAAGATTACAATGGGAATAAGAAAAAGTATTTTTAGACATTCTAAAATGAAGTAGACACAATTTTTCTCAAAATCAACACAGATTAACTCAAATTTGATTAAATTCATGAGTAGGGGAAAGTTTCTAGAACAATCTTAGAGCTTTTCAATGGCTATACACTTGCAACCACCTTAACATGATCAAATTTAACACAAAATAAATAAACATGTTCCTCATATGGTTTCTCAAAAAGACGGGCTCTGTCAAAATTTTCTCTTAGGAATTAACTCTCAACCTCTAACACTATAACCATTTGCATGAAAAATTCATGCAATTTATAACATTTAATCTACAACAGATTTTTTCCCCAAAAACAAAAAAAATTCAAAGCACCATTACTTGTTACAATTTTGATCGTGATTCCCATAATCAAATTTACAAAGAAGTTATCAGGTTCTCAGAGGGAAAATCTATTCAAATATTTATAGCATTCAATTCTTTCATCTAGTAAATCACTCTTCATCTCACATGCCAACTACTTCCTCCTCTAATTTGTCAAATCAGGTTTTTTGCATGCCAAGGAAAGAAAGATTGGAAAATCAAGTTGAATTCGAAAGTAAGATCACATATTAATGGTAAAATAGGTTTTCAGATCTCCCCCCCCAAAATAAAGATATTAAATTAATTCTCCTCTTCATTTGGTGTGTAGGAGATATCAAGAAATGATAAAAAACCATAAAAATTCACATCTCACAGAGCTTTGGAGCAAAAATGGTTGAAAATCATATACAAATGCACATTTTCCACCGATTTCCCTTTCAACTTTGAACTTGGACCATCCACATGGGGGATCCGAGTTAAAATGGGCTTAGGGGTTCCTTTTTACCTTTTACAACTTTTGGGAAAAAATGTAAAATATCATTTTTCTCTGCCCCTTCGCCTTTAAAAAATGGGCTTGACACATGGCATGATATGGGCTCCAACAGAGTCTCGACTCGATTATGGAACTTTTACCTCTTTTTTGAAAAGGAAAATTTTGCAATTTTCCTCCGGTACTCCATCCTCCCGCTTTTAGCTTTCACTGTGGGTCCCAGTGGAACCGTTCTTCCTTTTTACACTTTAACCCCTTTTTTCACAAAAGCAATTTTTTCTAAATTTCCCCTGGCACTCCACCCTCCCACTTTGAATTTTTAGTGTAGGCCATAACTAACTTTTGGTGGAGCCGCGCTTCATTTATAAACTTTTACTATTTTCACGAACAAAGGAAAAATTTCCACTTTTCCTCTGAAAGTCCACACCTCCACCGTTGAATTTTCAAAGCAAATTTCGACTATTCTCTATGGGGCTTGCGTGTCATTTTGATGACTTTAATATTTTTGACATTAAGAGGCAAAAATTCCAAGTTGTCTCTGATGGCCTGCCTCCTCACCTTTTCAGTTTTCAAAATGCCATGTGTCCTCCTCTGATTCGCTGTGGGGTTGCGCTTCACTTTTATACTTTATCCATTTTTATAAAATAAAGCTAAAAATTCACAAAAACCTCTGGCTATCCATCTCACCTGCCTGCCACATGCCCTTATCTGATTCGTTTCTATCCTTAGGTATTTTTCTTCATTTTTACTCCTTTTTCCAAAGTTCCTTAAAGCACAAAAAGACTTTCCCTTCCTTAATCACTCAACTTTTGACACATGTACACCTTCAGGGACCTTTGGAGCTACGGGACCAATTTGAACTTTTTTCCAAAATAGAAAAAAATGATAAGTTTATTGAAGAAATCCACCGCTCATCCAATCAAAAGTGCCGACGTATTATCATGTGTTTACACACAATTTGATGGGGAAAAATCACCCGTCAAACCCTAAAAACACAGAACTTAGCCATTTACGCACAGAGTTGAACTTTTATTCAAGGATAAAGGTGTTTGCAAGTTTTTCATGGCCAAGTGTGATCCATGACCATGGATAAGGATTTTCTGAGGCATGTGAATGTAAAAGAAGTTTTATCATGTATCCATTTGGGAGATAGAACAAAAATGACACTCCAAGCAGAAATGCAGAGTTTTTAGGGTAAAAATGGTGAGAGATCAAAATGAGCTCCAACATTGGCTCTAACTCCGGGATGAGAACTCCTAGCGAGTTACACAAGAAAATAAGTATACCAAGAGCCATGAATCCATTGGGAAAAAGATTCATGAGTCAATCCTTCAAAAACGAGATGAGAAACCAACAAAAATGGCTGCCGAGAACCACGGAAAACCAAAACCTGACAAAAAATGAAAGAACAAAACAAAAACAAATAAATACACATTATACAATGGTATGCATGCCTTGAATCTAAGAAATCAATCAAGGAAATGTTTCAAATTCCTACCATTAATAGGAAATTCGAGCAATTCACCATCTAGGTATTTTAGGAAGAGGGTATGTTAACCAATTCGAATGTCAAGAGAATAAGGGCCCATCCACAATGCATCAAACTTTCCATGTTTTCCCTTATCCTCATTCTTGCTATCCCAAAGCAACACAAGATCTCTAATGCTGAAATATCTTAGATTTAACTTCTTATCAAACAATATTTTAAAATTTTCTGTGAACTTCACATGCCTTTGGTGGGATGCTCTTCTTTCTTCATCCAACTCAACAATCTGGTTAATGTGAGCATCATATGGACTAAATTCTTGATCTTCTAGTTGTTGAATGAACTGGTATGAGGAAAATTACATATGCATAGGAATTAGAGCTTGAGTTCTATACACCAAATCAAATGGAATTTTTCAAGTAGCTCTTTTAATAGTAATTATATTAGCCCAAACAACAAACTTTAATTCCTCACCCCATTTCCTTTTGTTCAGCTCCAAGGTTTTTCTAATGATCTTTAATATATTTTTATAGTTGGACTCTGGTTTTCCATTTCCTTAGGGGTTATAGTTGGAGGCATATGTCAAATTGATCCGATATTCTTTACACATCGCCATCAAAGGTTTAGCTCTGAAGCTCATGGAATTGTCAACAACAATTTTAACTAGAACTTGAAACCTACATATGATATGGTTCAGCATGAAGTCCATGAAAATTTGGTGTGTTTCTCTCTTGGTGGGGATTTCCTCCACTCACTGAGTGAATTAATCAGTGGCTATAAGAATACACTTATGGCCAACACTTGAAGGGTCTAAAATCTCACTAATGAAATCCATTCCCCATTTATGGAACGGGGCTTCAATTTATACAGGCTGCAAAGGAAGGGAGAATGAATCTTTCATTCTTCAAGACAAATGTTGGCAACTCTCACATATTCTAACCAACAAAGTTGTATATTTTAAGAGAGTTGGACACCAATAAGAAAACCTCAAGATCTTATGTGTTGTGACTCTTCCAGAAAAATTCCCCCCATAAACTCCTCCATGGAGATCAACAATTATCTTGGGGGATTCATCTTCAATAGTGCACCTTAAGAGAACTCTCTTAGGGTTCTTCCAAGCTAACCCAAAATCAGTAATGAGATATTTCTGGGAAGATAACTTAAGAGCTCTGTTATCACCGAATCACAGCACCCCTGGATGTTGATCAGATTTCTAGTTTGATCACTCTAAGCATCCAGTGTGATTGGATAACATGGGTACTATCTCCAAGTTGTGGGACTTGCTACTTGAGATAGACCAGAGAAAGCTGGTTCTTGCTCCTAAACTACCTGCCACAATCTACTCTAATGCAGCAGAAACTAGCTATTCTAGCCTAAAATTCCAAGGGACCAGAGAGAGAGAATGCATAAAATGAAAGCCTACACTAAAGTGGTGATACACCAGAAAAAGAGGGTGTGAGAGTAATCTCCAAATGTGTGAAATACAGAGGCAAAGTGCACACTAGAAGAGGTGATGACGGTTCACCATAATCCAACAAAATGCATTCACAACAATATTCCAAGCACACACAAGGATAATGAATTCCTGCAAGAACATAATAAATAGACACAATATACTTGTAGAAAGATTAAAGGGGCAAGAAGAATGCAAGGAAACACAGAAGGGGAAGATATATCCACAAACTGATATTTTATTGCTTCATGATATGCACAGTTCAATCTATTACAAGATAAGGGCCTGGATCACCATGCAAGGAGTCCACTACAAGGGCCTTCAACACACTAGCTTCACAAAGAAATTTTGACAGAGCTTTGTTACCCAAAAACTCCCCATTTACAATGAGCCCAACACTCCAATTTATAGAAAAAGAGAAGGAAAAGAGAAGGGAAAATGGAAATCCCAAAATCTATCCTTCAACCACCTGTAAGAGGCATTAAATTGAGTGGAATGGGTATACATTACTTGGAAAAGGCTCCCCATACTATCCCATGTGCTGCAGCAGAGAAGGAATGATGACCATGCCTCTTAATTGCACTCCCAACTACCAAATAAAACACTGTTCTGAACCCGGCCACGTTTCCTTAAAAAACTCAATCAATTTCTGATCAAATCTAGAATTTCTTGATTTCTTTGCATCGGGCTCGGAACCACGATTCCAACGGTACCAATTTTGTGCGATTTCCTTGAGAAATGCAAAAGTTATGGCCTTCTAAGTGTGGGCAGCTATTTTGGGTCTGGCAGGTGTTTTCTGTCATTTGACGGGAATGAGCATTGACTGACTGGAGCCAAATATGTTTCTTTTATTTAAATATGTTTTCTGTCGTGTTCATTCCAGAAAGTCCAATTTTATGAAAATCGGAGCTCGGAGTCAGAAGTTATGGCCGTTTGAAGTTTCCAGATCAGACGTTGACTTTTCTTCCTTGCCTTCGGCCATTTCGGCTTTTCACGTCCCGCGCGTCCCTTTGTCCCATTTGGTTTCGGTGCTGAAATTTCCCATTTCGGCCTAACCGTCCGGTTCGCGTACTTTTGGCCCATATGTCCCATTTGGTTTCGGACCGTCTGGGACAAATTCGCCCGGTTCGGCCGGTTCGCGCCCTTTTGTCCCAACTGTTCCAGGACAAAAGTTATCATTTTCGGCCAGTTCGGCCAGTTCGCGTACTTTTGGCCCGCGCGTCCCAGACTGTTTCGGCTGCCTTGACTCATTTCGTCTGGTTCAGCTGGTTCGCGTCTTTTGTCCCGCTTGTCCCAAAGGCGACCCTCTCAACAGTTAACCATTTTTTTCTCTTTCGGCCAGTTCGGATTTCCGTGTCCCACGCCGTCCTTTTGTCCCAGATGTTCCAATTGCTTCCGGGGCCACCTGTGCTCATTTCAGCCGATCCGCACCTTTTGTCCCACTTGTCCCAAATGCTTCTAGGACTAGGACTTAGCCATTTTTCGTGATTTTTCCTGGCCCTAGCTTGTTTTGCAAATTTTTTCACATTTTCTCAGAACTTTGCTCTCTTCTTGAGGGTGAATTTTGGATAACAAGCTCTTTTATCATTTTTACTCAATACTCAGGGAAATATAGATGTCTGAGACAAAAAATTATATCTTTGTACCATGTAGAACTAATCAACTTTTCAAGGACATCCACCCTTCCTTCTTCTACTTCATTCAACCTCAATATTTTGCAAGTTTCTCTCAGCCATAAAGCTCGGCTAAGCCCAAACCTCTTACCAACTTCGTGTTTAGATATCCATGTCATATTCATGCAATTTGTTTACCCTCTGCATATTTTGGCTTGAGACCCTCCATCTCTGATAAGACACCCATCACCATGGTGGTGGGGAACATAAGCAACATTTTTAGAGATCAAAATGTAGGTCTAAAAACCTTTGTTTTCTATTACCAAGGAAAATTCTTGCTTCTCCATAATGGTTTAACTTCACTCAGCCCCTTGCAATGCCTTATTGAAAAGGCAATTGGCCTCTTAGCCCCTTCATCAACCCCCCGGTAAGAGAGAGGAAAAGGGCAAGGGGTTAAAAAGTCAAGTGAGGTGAAACTAATATGAGGAAATGGGGAAGAGGGTCGAGAGGGGAGAGGAGAAGAAAGGGGAGTGAAAAATAAAGTAAACGGAAAAGAAGACGGGGTGGGGATGGAGGGATAGAGTGAGGGTGATGGAAAGGGGGAGAGGAAGGAGAATGAAAGAAATGAATACACGGGATAATCAAGCAGGGGGACTAGGGAGAGGGGAGATGAAAGGGGAAATGATGTGAGGGGGGGGAGAAAGGGACGGGGGGGGGGGGAGGGGGTGTGGGGGGGGTGGGGGTGGGTTACGGGGGGAGGGGTGGGGGGCAGGGCTGGAAAACATAAAGTGGCACAACAAAGAGTAGTCCAGGATATAAGGTGAGAGGGAGAAGAGGAAAGGAGGGACAGCTTACAGATATAGAGGGATACATAAGATAGGGGAAAAGGAAAAGAGAAGGAAGAGAAGTGAGGAGGGGAAGGAAAAGCAAAAAGGGACCGGGGGTGGAAGAGGAAAAGGACGAGAGGTGTGGGAGTGGGAAAGATGGAAAGTAAGAAAAGGTGGGGATAGGGGATCAGGAGCGTCGAGAAGGGTCGAACAGATAGAGGGGGGGGAAAACCCAGGACGAGAGGGTGTAGGTACGAAACGCGTGGTGAAAGGGGGCGGGGGACGAACGGAAACGTGGGGAGAGGAGATTGAGGAATCGTGAAAGAGGAATGCGGAGAGAGTACAGAAGAAAGAAGAAAAGAAATAAAAAGAAAAGTAGGACAGAGGGGGCAGTAGAAAGATCATTAAGAAGAGCAACATAAGAAGCGAATGGAGGAAGAAAATGAAAAAAGAACTGTTGGAGTGAAAGCATACGAGAATATGGACGGAAGGAGTGAAAAAGATAGCGGGTAGGGGTGAGGAGAGAGGGCCAACAGAACAATAGGAGTCAAGAGGCAGAGATAAAGAAGGGTATAGAAGAAAAAACAGGAGGCTGGGAAGGCAACAAACGCGAGAAAACACGAGGAAGAGGAAAAAGCCAGAAGTGTTGGGCGAAGGAAACACAAAGAGACGGAGAGGTAGAGGAGAAGGGGGACACATAAGCGAATGTGGAGGGGAGGAAAGAAAAAGCAGGGGAGAGAGGGGGAAGAGTGGGGGAGAGGAGGGTAATGAAAGGAGTATTGAGGGCGAAGAAAGCGGATAAAGAAGAAGCAGGGGGGGTGAGTAAGGCATAAGGACAGCGAGGGCGAATATCAGCGAACAGAAAATTTGAAACACTAGGGGAGAGTAAATAAATAGGGGGGGGGGGTAGAGACAAAAGCGAGAGAAAACAGAACAGAAAAAAAGAAGGGCAAGGGGAGAGAGGAAATAGGGAAGTAAAAAGCGAAGACAAAGATGATTAGAGAGAGGGAAACGAGAAAATAGAGCGAAATCAGAGTCAGAGGGGCGAAGATAAAGGGAGAGAAGAGTGAGAGGGAAGAAAACCCTCGCAACTAAGGGTGGGTAGTAGACATAAAGGGAAAGAGCAGGTAGTAAAATACGGGACACTGGTGGGAAGAAGAATTGAACAGAGACGGCGGAAAGGAAGAGCGACTTATAAGCATGACGGGATTAAGTGAGAGAGAGAGGTCAAAGTCCAACTTGGAAAATTGAGTGAACGACGGCGCCGGAAAAAGCAGCCGGCAAAGAGGGGAGTAAAAAAGAAGATGGGATGACGGGGAGGGAAAATAACAAAAGGAGGTAACAGACGGTGGAGAGGAAGGAAAGGAGGAGGGTAAAAAAAAGGGGAAGGCGCAAGGGTGAGCCTGCGGCAAAAGAAACGGGGATCAGCAAGTGAGGGGCAGGGAAGCGGATATGCATTAAAGAGAAGGGGAAGGGGAGAGAAAAGGGGGTCAGGTAATAAGAAAAAAAAAGGAGAGACGGAAAGGAGGGACAAGGACGAGATTAGAAAGGAAGGGAAGAGGACCAGCAAGGAGAAAGGATGAATGAGGGATGGAACGAAGGAGGGAAGAAATGACGGGGCAGAATGAGAGGACGGGAAGGAAACGGGAGACAAGAGCGTGCGGAAAGGGGGGGAAGGCAGAGGGGACAAAACCACCCAAAAAAAACGACAAACCACACACCTCCAAAACACCAAAGAGAAGAGGAAAGGGGGACTACAGCAATAAATGGAGGAAAAAAAAAGAGTAGAAAATGGAGGAGAGGAGATCAGCAACAAAAGTGGCAGAGGGACGTGAATGAAGCGTAAGGGGGGGGAGGGAAAAGCACAAAGAAGGGTGAGGGAATAAGAGAGAAGGCGAGCAGACAGAGAGGGAAACGTAGACACGAAAGAAAAAAACCTAACGAACTGGAACGGACAAGCAGGGGAAGAATGAAGAAGGAAAGGTAGGAGACAAATTACGGGAGGGAAAGAAGATCAAAAGAAGGGGGTGAAATTTCCATTTTCGGCTACAGTCCGGTTCGCGTACTTTTGGCCCATATGTCCCATTTGGTTTCGGACCGTCTGGGACAAATTCGCCCGGTTCGGCCGGTTCGCGCCCTTTTGTCCCAACTGTTCCAGGACAAAAAGTTATCATTTCGGCCAGTTCGGCCAGTTCGCGTACTTTTGGCCCGCGCGTCCCAGACTGTTTCGGGCTGCCTTGACTCATTTCGTCCGGTTCAGCTGGTTCGCGTCTTTTTGTCCCTCTTGTCCCAAAGGCGACCCTCTCAACAGTTAACCATTTTTTTCTCTTTTCGGCCAGTTCGGATTTCCGTGTCCCACGCATCCTTTTGTCCCAGATGTTCCAATTGCTTCCGGGGCCACCTGTGCTCATTTCAGCCGATCCGCACCTTTTTGTCCCACTTGTCCCAAATGCTTCTAGGACTAGGACTTAGCCATTTTTCGTGATTTTTCCTGGCCCGAGCTTGTTTTTGCAAATTTTTTCACATTTTCTCAGAACTTGCTCTCTTCTTGAGGGTGAATTTTGGATAACAAGCTCTTTTATCATTTTTACTCAAATACTCAGGGAAATATAGATGTCTGAGACAAAAAATTATATCTTTGTACCATGTAGAACTAATCAACTTTTCAAGGACATCCACCCTTCCTTCTTCTACTTCATTCACCTCAATATTTTGCAAGTTTCTCTCAGCCATAAGCTCGGCTAAGCCCAAACCTCTTACCAACTTCGTGGTTTAGATATCCATGTCATATTCATGTAATTTGTTTACCCATCTGCATATTTTGCTTGAGACCTCCATCTCTGATAAGACATCCATCACCATGGTGTGGGGAACATAAGCAACATTTTTAGAGATCAAAATGTAAGGTCTAAAAACCTTTGTTTCTATTACCAAGGAAAATTCTTGCTTCTCCATAATGGTTTACTTCAACTCAGCCCCTTGCAATGCCTTATTGAAAAAGGCAATTGGCCTCTTAGCCCCTTCATCATCCTTTTGTAACAAGACATGTGCAATAGTGTTCTTTGAAGCAAAAGAAAACATTTGAAAAGGCTTCTTATAATCTGGAGCTGCTAAAATAGGGGCATGATTTAATGCTTATTTGATCCCATTGAATGCTTGAATGTCAACATCTTCCCATTTTATATCTTGATCTTTCTTTAGCATGCTAGTAATTGGGATAGTTAGCTCAGCAAAGTTAGATATAAATCTTACGATAAAGTTAATTTTCCCAAACAAAGATTGAATTCCTTTCTTGGTTCTTGGAATTAGGACTTTGCTGATGGCTTGTACCCTCTCTGAATCAATCATGACCCCTTCTTTTGACACAATGTTCCCAAACAACTTTTCCTTCTGAACTCCAAAATGACACTTCTTGGGATTTAATGAAATACCATACTCTCTGCTTATAAGAAACATTTTCCCCAAATGTTGAAGGTGGTAATTTCTTTTCTTGGAGAAGACAATAAAATCATGGGTAAGTGCAGCAAGTTGGGGGAAAAAAAAGGGGTCATAAGTGGACATCATATTGCAAATAACAACATAATATCAACTTATAGGGATTATTAGCAATGCATACACTCAAAATTAGAAAAACTTATATGAATATGAATCATAGAATCCAAAATCTAGTTTCTAAAATACTAATTTTTTTAAAAAATGGACAAGTTTAGCTATATTAAACACTCAAAATTCAATGACTTGCTATTTTTTTTTAAATGCCTATAAGATTAGAGTCCATTTTCCCATGATTTGGATGACCAAAAATTGAAATATATATTTTTCCTTTGATGAGAAGTTAGATGTCACTATCTATATTGGGATAGATTTTGATTTGTATTTTTTTGAGAAATATTTTATTTTTTATGATTTTTTTCCGTGAAAATGATCTGAAAACATAAGGAAAACAGAGCACTTTCCATTTTCCTGTCATAGCTTCATCAAAAAATATACAAATCAATTTTTATTTTTTTTTGAACATGTATATAATTTCACCACAGTTAGAATGCTATAAGTTTTATCACATTCTAATAAGTGAAACAAAACTTGCAGTCTTAAACATACACATAAACATTCATGGGAAAAATTGTCTTAAAGACCTACTATTAGTAAAAAACTATAAAATGATATTTATCCTATACTATTCACTTTAAAATCAATATTTATACAAAGCTAATAGTCTCCCCTATGGGATGGTACCATTGCTATCACATTTTTTTTACTTTTCAGCATGGTTCAAGTTCGCGGAAGACTAAATTTGATGTTTTACTATTTTTGATGTAAAATTCAGGATTTGATGTCTGCTTAATTGTCCCCCCAACTTGATGTACTTACCCTCATCCTGGTATATAGCAATAAAATCATTAATGTAATCAATAAAAGCAACATCCATTGCTCTTTGGAAAGTGGCTTCAACATTCATCAAGCTAAAACACATTCTGACATAAAAATAAGTTCCCCAAGGAGTGGTAAAGGTAGTTTTGATTCTTTCTGACTCCTTTATAACTACCTGGTTATATCCAGAGAAACCATCCAAAGTGGATAGTATTTCCAAACTAGTTATCATTTGTAACATATTCTCCATATTTGGCAAAGGTTAATTATCTTTTAATGATGCTCTATTCAAGTTTCTAAAGTCCAAACAAATCCGGATATCACCATTACTTTTTCTGACAAGTACTAGGTTTACAACCCAAGATGAGTACCTTGTGGGATGAATAATTCCTTCGTCCCTCAATTTCTTCAGTTATTATTACATTTCAAGACATAGGAGTGGATTGATCAGCCTTTGTTTCTTCTTGAATGGATTTTCATTAGATACTAAAGGAATTTTATGTTGAAATAGATCCTCTCTGTATGCCTTCAACTCAGAATAAGACCAAGCCAAGTAGTCCTGATATTTCTTCAACAGTTAAACATATGACTGCTTTTCTTCCTTGCTAAAATTACTTTCTAACCATATTTTCCTTGGTTTCTCCTTTGTTCCCAAACCATCCTCTTCAACATCCCTTGAGGAAGACATGTTTCTATTGATAATGGAATTAGCATTATAAAAAAAAATATCAAGAGAAACTAACCCTCTAGGAATAGTGTTAGTCTTCAGCTGAATGATACCTTTTCCAAACAAGGTATCCTTTCCTTCAGCTATACTGACCATTGGCTGCCAATCTATATGTTGATCAAAAAAATCTCTATGGTTCTGCAAAAGCCTTTACACTCGAGCATCATCTTCGAACACTTGCCGATGTTTAATGTTGTCAGGGACATATGGTCTAGTTATCACTTCAACATCACACTCACAATATGGGGATATGGTGTAATTTTCAAATCTGGAGACCAATACTGCTAGCTCGTCCACAACAACATTGAAACTCCTATCATGATGTACAATATTGAATGAGTCAAACATCTTAATAAGATCCCAAACTACATGCTTTTATTATTTCATTCATTGATTTTTAGTAGCATAATTTTTTCTAACATACTTGACAATTAGTTTTGAATCTCCTTTGACAATGATGTCCTTTATACCATATTTCAAAGAAATTATCAAACCTAATAAAAGTGATTTATATTCAGCAATGTTGTTAGTCTACTCAAAGTTGAGTTTGAAGTAAAAAACAAAATCTTCTTGGCCTGGAGAAATCAGAACAACACCAACACCATTTATAAACTTGGAACAAGCTCCATTAAACAATAAAGTCCAAGGAGATCCTGCCCGTTCAAGACACTTGCACTCTTCAATTTTTTTCTCTTTACCATCAGCAAATCCAAAAAAGTTGTCAGCATCAATATCAACATACAACACTTCATAAGAATCATTTTTGGGATCCTCAATGAGATGTAGCATCTTCTTTTATCCATACAAATTGATAAGACTACCATTAATTGGAATGGTGTCAAAAGAAATATCTATTTGAACACTTCTACCAACACTTGCAGCCTATTTTTTTGATAACAACATGCCCCATTTGGAAGGGCAATCAACAATAACAACATCAAGTTTTAAGTTCTTACCTGGGTAAGTTGTAAGTTATACCACCAAACCTTTCACACATCCCATCACTGGCACCTCTCTGGAAGCCATGGTAGTGCACTTCCCATATGTTGTTGTTACTTTGATATCCAGTTCATTTGTGACTTCTAGAGGCATAACATTGCATGATGCTCTGGAATCAAACATACAGTTGTGGAGCAATCTGTCATTAATGAGATGAGTAGTGAAGAATGGATCTACATTTAGCTAAGACTCCACCAAGGATGTTCCCAAATAAACCTCAGGTGGTTCACCTAGTTCTTCTAGTACTTGGGGTTTTTCAACTTTTGCAATGGTAGGAGGAGTCTTAACATTGTTTACACTTTTACCTAGGGTAGTCTTATCCTCTTTCATCCCCAAATACTCAAAGGCCCTTTTCTTGTGCTTAGGAATCCTAAGAAGATCAACAATTGGAATAGAAATATTGATCTAACTCGAGACTTGGGCAATATCATATGGAACATATCTAGGCAAGGTAGCATTAGGAGAAAGATTAACACACTCATTAGATGGAACAATAAATTTCACATTCTGAGTATGATGAGTATAATTTTAGTTTGGGACAACAAGGCCTTTGGTAGAGGAAACTTTCCTAGGAGATTCTTTAGGAATATTTGAAAGTAATGGAGTTTTTGTTTTGGCCCGAGGCCCTGCCCCTTTAACAAATTTGCTCCTAGTGTTATACTCTTTTTCTTGGGAAACAACAACATTAATTAACAACTATCTATCCTATTCCGAAGGTATTCCTCCATCATAGTTATTAATCATTAATGCCCTTAAATATTCAAAGTAATTATTGGGTAATTAAAAATATTGTATAGTATCTATTTATAAAGTATGAGAGGGAGGAAGCAGAGGTACCTGGTGAGTGCAATCCCAAAATTTAGCGAAAATTCTAGAACATATTACCTCAGTTGAAGTTGCTCCTTGTTGTGAGCTTATAGAGCACTCCATCATGCATTCATCATTATCAGTGTTCTCATTATTAGCTTCTTCTTCTACTTGCTGATCTACTTCACATGGAGTATGGGGCATGAAACATCTGTTAGACCAATGAATTACATTTTTTTCTTCAACAAAAACAACTCTTGAAGCCAAAGGATTAGGAACCATTATGTTTTCCCTGCCATGGGGCTGTTTATTTCCAAATCCAACAAGTCCCTTTCCTCTGTCATTAGACCTTTGATCACCTCTAGGATGGTTTGCAAATTTATCTTGTCCTTGTTTCCTATGCTGACCTTGGGAACCTTTTCTAACTCCTTTCTCTACTCTGGCTAGCTTTAAGATATTTCTTTAACATCCATGACCAAAGCCATTACAACTTCCTCTAGATCCATAACCTTACTTGATTGAGGCTTCTTTGGGTTAATAATTTTGAAACCCTCCCTCTTAGGAGGATTACCAATGGCTTTGATTTTGTTCTCAATTTGTACAACCATGGTAAAGGTCTACCTCAAAGTTTCAGGGTTCTTATCCCTTAAATAGTAAGCATCTTTTTTATCAAATGCATCTGAATACTTTATCAAACATGATTCATCACATGGCCTCAAATTAACAAGAAATCTCCTCAAGGTCTTGTTAAATATTATTTTGAAATCATGCATTTATTCATTAGGATTACTCTTGATATTTTGAAATTCTGATAAAAGAAACTTAGGGTCTTTTTTATCACCATACTGCAATCTAAATGCATTATTAATTTTTGTCCAAGAATTAATGGAATTATTTGGCAAATATTTATACCAGTCCCTTGCATATTCTTCCAAAGTATGGATAAACAATTTGATATATAAATCTTCAAATTCAATCTCAAAGTCTTCCATCATGTTGATAAAAATATTTAAGTGTTGATCACCAGTTATAGCATTATTTCCTTGGAACTTTTATAGTTTATTTATTACATCTTGGGGAACTGCATTTGAATAACCATCCATCCCTTGAAAATTTATAAGACTAAAGTTATTTACAACAAATGGAGGTCTGGGTGGGGGAGGGGTCATGTTGTTTTAAGGAGGTGACCTTGGAGGAGAATCAAACCAATAAGGAACAAGGGGTCTTTGAAACATAGGAGTATAACTTTCAAAATAGATATCCCCTAAAGGCTTTGTTTCTTGGAAAAACCTATCAAATTTGGAAAACAAAGGGGAAGAATGAGAAGAAAACTTTTCAAATTCAAATGAAGGCCCCTCTCAATATGGAGAATTAAATTCCACAAAAAGACTACATGATTCAGAAGTGCTTGAATGGCAATCTTCAATGATAGGCTGATCACTTTCATCAATGGAGATCTCTTTTCTTGACTGCTGATCTCCAACAACTCTCCAGGATCTTCTTCATTCTGTCTTTTTTTTCCTATCTCTGGAAATAATTTTCTAGTAGGATCCTTAGCGAAGAAAGATATTCTTCCTTCCAGCTTTACAAATATTAGTAATAAATCTCACTTGACAAAGGTTAAGACACTCGTATTTATCAAAAATCTAGATTAACATGGAGTTACCACTAAGTATTTCCACCTTAGTTGTGTAAATGCACTAAAAAATATGATTTGTCAAATGTCTGTCAACACTAGAAATTGGAAATGGAATGATCTGACCTTCCTTTACCTAGATTTATAAATGAAACTTACTCCAATAACTATAGAAACTAAAAATATTGCACACAACACTTGTAACTTTGAGAACTTCTTACATGCCTGAACACAGGATGATGTTGAAACAATGTACTAGCACTTAGATCATGTAAGAAACATTTACCAGGGTTTGAATATGAACTGCAATCACAATGTACCTGGTAGCAGCACCAAAATGGTTTTGGTACCCAAATTGATTCTCCCTCAGAAGCTGAGCAACATCACAGATGTGACAGGAAGCTTAGAGATACGAAGATCATGTTGTGTGTCCTTTAGTAGCCGAGGAAGAAATCCATCTTGCTCTTTGTCACTTAGATGTGGAGAAATGGATAACACCATCAAGAGGATTTGATCTATCCTCACTACTTTATGGTTGTGCCTTTAAACCAAGGTGAGAGGACCCTTTTGTATCCTGTTGTTTGTGGAGGAGATGGAGATGTCCTTCTTTGCAAAGTTATTAAGAAGACCTTGAAGAAAACATGATCAATACAACAAAAATATAACTCTCGCGAGTTGTCACACTAGATAATGGAGATATTTTCTCAGAAAGGTTCAAGCTACTAAAGACAATGAAAACCTAATTACTTCTGCATGTTTTGGTAATATAAATTATGCATTTGTACACACATAGGACAAACAAGGTTAGTATGGGTAGGATTGGTTGTTTTTAAATGAATTTTTGTGGGAGGTGAGGCAAAATGAACTTTATTTTCCAGATCTTTGAGAGATTTTAGAAAAAATTGAAGGCTTAATCAACAAAATGCTTCAGAATAGCTAAACCGTTCTTTTAACCAAAAGGTGTGCTTCAATGGAGGCCTACATCAACATGTTTTCACACAAACTTTAAGAATCCAAAATGAAGGCTCAAATTAAAAAACTTAATTGAACATTATCAACCTTTGTTTTATCATGCCTAAGATACCCTCAAAGGATAACAAACAATCTTATCATCATGCTAGGAGTAAATTTATTTTAAATTTGTTTATTTCACTATAAATTTAAATTTCTTCTAAGACAATGAAAGATGCATGAAAAGTGTAATCATAAGGAAATCATAAACCTCAACTTTGTCAATTGAGTAGGTCATAATTTGAGTGGAGTCAAGGTTCTTGATAGTATATGGTATTCACCTTTCTAATCCATAATTTTCAAACACCCTTTATCATACACTTTTAACATGTCTACATGTCTTCTTAAACCCTCAATCACAACCTAGTAATTATAGACATGAAACATGAGAAAAGGACACATACATGGAAAAGGAAATAATTTGATTCCCCAGATTACTACTAAGGATTTTATAGAGTTTACTACAATCCCCTAGGTTCATACAAGCTCCTAAAAATTCATGATCATCTCCTTCTCATATGAAAATAGTGCAATATAATATTTTATCACAGAAAACAAAAAGTGTTAGGCCTTTCACCATTCCTATAGGTATAAGAAGAAGATAATAAAATCTAAACTTTAGTTTATCTTCAAAAAACTTCTAATAGGATTTATCCCAAAAATCAAGAACTTATAAAGAATGAATCATCTCAATAATTTTTTATCCTATGTTATTAAAAAATGTGCATACAATTTTATGAAACCCTCATTTTTTTCTACTTTCAATGTTTCATATTAGCATATTAAAATTTGCAACAAGTTATTCTTATTTTTGTTCCTCTCTTATCCTATGCTATATTATGTTTTATTAGCCTTAGTTATCCACAATAGGTTAACTCTCTTTTCTTCATGACCCCCCTTGTGATTTCCCCTTTTGATTTTATCCTTAATTCAAATGAATGATGTCTCTCATTTAATCCTCCTTCAAAATTTATTTATGAGTACACACAACCACCCTTGGATATCTTAACTTAAGGTGTTTAGAATAATCCTTTTTTAAACTAACATAACTATCCACATGATCAAACATTTAAACTAATGACATTAGGTATTATCAAGTGTGAAATGGAGCTTCATAATCAAAACCCCAAGGTTTACACCTAAGGATACACCCAAACCTTCTTCACAATTTCAAATTTTCAAATTTCAATTTTTTGAGGGAAAATTTCAAATATTAGAATGAAAATTAGGAGGCAAAGTAGCCTCTCTTGATAACTTGCAAGACCCATTAAAAATAAGGGATACTAAGGGAAACATGTGTTACCCATCCTTTATTATCAATTCCGTCATTCTTTAATAAAATCAAAATCAACTCTCTATTTAATCAAAAATATCTAGTAAAATGTATCTACAAATCCCAAAACTTATCTTTTAGTGCAAGTTGAACAACTAATAAATGCAAGAATTCCATCTAATATAGATCTACATGATTAATTCCATGTGACTCCCATCAACATGAATGAAATACCTAATTTATCAAGTAATATTATGACCGGGCCTTAACATAGAATCAACCACACTACTTTTATGAGAAATAAATAGTGTACTTAGTTTCAAATATAATTCTAAACTACTGAAATTCCAACATCATCCATGAAAATGAGAAACATTATATTAAATTTCCTTATTAGATGTAGAGAAACCTTTAGTTTTATAATGAACATACAAAATAATCTTCCATACATTATTCATAATCACCCTATAATTGAAGGACCTATAGCTTTGTTTAGTACAATTACAAAATGAAAAATACTACAATAGTTAACACATCTAGTTATAGGAAAAATCAACACATTGAATATTTCAATGAACAACTTCAATAACACATGTAATATACAAAACCATGGATCCTTCAAAATCATATCCAATCCAAAAATTCATTGTTAATACCTTGAGGAAGTAATACAAACCTAATAGTAATGGTAAATAAAACAAATTCCTTAAGCTATTATAATTTATAGATTGAAAATGAAATAAAAAATTAGATAACATACAAGAGAAATGATTATAGAGAATAATACATTTATAGAAATAATGCCAATTCAAATATGCAACAAAGTATTACAACATTGAATTTCCCCATGTAATAGACCAATTTTTGTGAGCATCAATGTGTCAAAACATGAAATAATGCATTTAGAGTGCATTCTATCATTTGCTACTTATATTGCAAACTAAATGATTCTTCTTTTGTAATCCTATGCTACATTACATATCAAAATATAAAATTCATGCCTAATGAATATATATACGTATATATGTAAATATAAAAATCATGTCTGATGAATATATATACACATGTGTCTATGTCATATAGCAAAATATAAAAATCAGGTCTAATGAGTATATATACACATATCTAAAATCTCATGTAAACACATAAATATATACATGTACATGATGAAAACACTCATAAAAAATGTATCATTAAAGTCTCTTCCATGTAGTAGGGCAAGTACTAGACTCCTCACTAGGCTCTATTGCACCCTTCATGTTAATAGAAAGAAATATACATGTGCATCAGAAACTATATATATAACATATTATATATTAAAATTTATAAGCAAAATTCTATACCTATTTCTTGATTAATTGAATAAATCATATTACAGATAACATGTACAATTCATTACCTCAGTATCTATCTCCTGGTGGATGTTAGGAGTATCTCCACTATGTGTAGATATTTGTCCCATAGATCCATGTGAAAATAAATAAATTAAACGTCTGAAGTTCATAAACAAGTATTTCGAATAAATTTCACTAAGTATTAAGTCTAAAAAACAAAAAAAATAGATATATCTCTACATCTATATACCTACGTGGAATGTGTCTCCAAATCTATGGCATCACCAATGGAAATAGTTTGATGCTCACGCATGACCTCAACACTAGCAAATAATGAGCCAATTGAGCCAAGCTGACTTAGGAACTGAACATTGAGATCCATGCTGAGCACATTTAAGAGTTGTGTATTTATTAAATGGTGAAATGGTGTGGGATGTGAATCACCACATACTTAAGTAGTAGCCTAAACAAGAACTTAATATTAATATTAATTTGTAAAGTAATGATTAAATAAAATAAATTTTAATTAAATTAGGGTTTAATTTTCAGACACCAGAATAGAAATATCTTGAACATCGGATGTGATGATCCAAGGAATAAATGGTCCAATTGTAGCAATGATAGTAGTACCTTAACTAGAAGATACACTGTCAATATGCTCTGTAAAATTTAAAACCCCTGATAGTGGAACATTGTAATGTCATGCAATAACCTCATATAAACACAACAAGTTGGTAGACATGATGCTTCCTAGTAGATGTGTCTGAAGGAGATCAGTAACCACCTCAAACTCATATGGGGAAATCAAATGTCCACAAATGTATACCTCACTGAGCCCATCACTGCTGCTACTAGCACCTCCACTGTAAGTACCACATCTCTCAAGGTGCTGACCCACATAGCCAGAAGACCCTCGATAGAACCCTTATGAGTATTCAAAACAAGAGGTAATGCGACATCCTGAAATCCTATTAAGAATGGTCATGGCCTTGCTACAAGTGGCCACGCGTCAACAACTAGAGGATCTCCCTCCTATCGATATGGATGCCTGTGGATAATACGACTATGCCCCTACCTGTAATAACCAGGTATGTCTAAATAGTTCAGATTTAGGTGAACCTCAACATGTAGCATCAATATGAAATATAATGGTAATTAGTTGTTAATCAGAAATTGGCCTTGAGAGGCCACAAATCTAGGATAAAGCAAGCATGGAAAAAGGTGGCATGAACATCTACTTACATAGTATGATCTTATATTTGGTTTTCCTGCATAAAAACTCCAACATGACCTCTTAACGACTTCCTTATCAGGAATTCATAACTAAATCTCATTATATCCTACATATCTGGAGAGACTTGATTTGAATAAATCCATTAAAATTTTTTAAAGACTCAGAATTAAATGGGTTTTATGTTTTTAGTTTTTTTTTTAATTCTTCGAAGATCAACCAATATTTTGTTGCAATGGGTTTTATAATTCCCAACTGTATTTAGGTCCTCTAGAATGGATTACAATTTAGCAATCTCTAATTCAGGCCTCTCAAACAAAGTATGAGTGGAAGAAGCCATGACTCTAAAAAAAAGAAAGTAAAATTCAATTTAGATTACACATAAATTCAAATTTCATATAAATTTAAATCTGCTGGTCAAATACTAACAATAAAAAACATATACTTTTCCTATATAAAACATTTCATTATTAATAGATAACTATACAAAAGTAAATGTTTCATTACTAACAATAACTAATAATTTAAATTGATAAAACCAAAAAAATATTTTACATGAAAAATAATAAAAATAGGGCTAATTAGAAAAAATACTAACAATTAAGGATAGATAAGTATGAAACAAAGTATAAAAATTGGGATAATATTGTTCTTGAGAATCACTTCTATAGTTTTTAAATTTAGAAGCCTTGTATCTCTACAAAAGAGAAAGATATGAGTGCTTGAAGAGAAATGAAAATAACAAACAATAAATCCTTACAATAACTTCACATTTCCCATGTATGAGAAGGTTCAACGAAACGTTCAAGAAAAATTTACTTGAGAGAAAACTAAATCAATGAAAATATAAGGAGAAAGATAAAAAATTTACTACTTACATACTATGAAGATAGTGATGATTAACGAGAGATATTACTATATGATGATGTTTTCTATATTTTTCAAATTCATTTTACGAATAACAATAATAGTAAGTAGGATCAAAATTAAATCTACCTTTTCCTCTTTACTCAACTTTTTTCTTGTAGGAAATGGTGTTGGTGTTCAATTTTTTATTTAACAACTAGAAACTTTTGTGTACATTATTTTCATATTTAGTTTAAAATATAAAAAAGGCATATTTTCACTGATTCAATTTTATTCACAAATAGTATTTCATTACTCCCAAATATATGATTTCAAACTCTCTTACCATTTATTTATCAAATAATTCAAATGAAACAAATTATAGTAAAATGAATTCATCTACAAATTCTATTGAAATTATTGATTAGACAAATTTTAAGAAACATTTCTCATTGTTTACCTAGTAATACATTATAGTAAGGAAAGAAAATTTACAAACCATGTCCTTTAAATTTTTTGCAATTTATTACAAAATTTTAAAGTGTTCATAGTTGAGTATAGCAAATAGGTCATAGAAAACGTTAGGCAGAAGTAAGAATGGCGTGGTGAATTAGATGGAAGGATGAATCTCTAAACCATTTGCATAACATATAAGGAAGGTAATGACAATTTTTTTATGGGTCCCAAGGATTACACTATTTAAATTTTTTAAATAACATATGACGTTTTCTCCATCACTGTATTACAGGATTAATTGACCTAGTTTGAACTATAAAATTGATTTTTAAAGGATATTTACAAATGAAGACCTATTAAAAAATAACACAGAGATACTAGGGCCTAGAGGGATAATACTTTGAGATGGATTTTTGTAAATGTTCAGAACTAGTGTGGGGTGATCTATAAATGAAATGAGTTGATTGAAATTTCATAACGAGTGTGGACTGATCTGCTAGGTTCCTAAAAAATGTAATTGCCAACTTAATAAGCGCATTGAAAGAAGATCGCAACATACTCATGATGAATAATGAAAATCAAAATTTTTGAAGCCTGATCATGATACAATATATTTAGTAAAGGGGTATATACTATGTAGGTAGTTATGCAGCCAAAATTTAATGCACAATGAACTCCCTATTCAACCATAACAGGTATGACTGCTCTTTTAGGTTCCTAAAAATAGTAATTTCCAACTTAATAAGCACATTGAAAGAAGAGAACAACATACTCATGATGCACAATGAACATTGATATTTGTGAAGCCTGGTCATGATAAAAGAGATTAAAGTAAAGGGTTAAGTACTATGCAGGTAGTTATGTTGCCAACATTCAATGCAAAATGAACACTCTGTTAAATCATAATAGGTAGGATTACTCTTCTAGGTTCCTAAAAACAATAATTTCCAACTTAATAAGAGAATTAAAATAATACCACAACATACTTGTTATGGACAATGAACGCCAAAATTTGTGAAGGTCCTTAAAACAAATAAAAGTCTATATAAATTTCTTTTTCAAGGGGAAACACATGATTTTGGGCATTTTATAAAACTAGTAGTACATTCTTATGCTGCTTCCAACTCTAATTGTATAAGGCTCCATAAGAAAAATAAAAAATTAGTGGGTATATATATTAACTTGATTCAATATTGTTTTGTTCCAGGTAAGCGTTGGCAATTGGTTACTTAATTGCATTTATTTCAATGTAAAATAAATAGTGTTCAACTATAATAGGTAGGACTGCTATGCCAGGTTCCTAAAAATAGTAATTTCCATGTTAATAAGCACATTAAAATAATACCACAACATACTTGTGATGCCCAATGAAAAATGTAAATTTTGAATCCTGGTCATGATATAAGAGATTTACTGGGTAAATTTGTTCTGTTTTCAACATAAAAAAAATGATTTGTCAACTAGGGTTTAAGTTCTTTTTGCCCAAGGTCTACAAAAAGGAAAAAATATCACATACATGGGGGATAAGGATGCTAGCGGGGTTGATGTGAGATTTTTTTGGTGTCCAACATGCTATGGTTGTGGGCTGCAACTCATTTTGGGCATGGGATCATAGGTTGGCTATGTGGCATCTTCGTGCAAAGGAGGTGGGTGGAGGAAAAGTGAAATCCTTTACACCTCCTCAAATATATAAACCAGGGGGTTTGCATGAAGGTGGTTCACATGAAAACAACCTTTGGGAGAACCCCTTTACATGTTATACATGGAAATAATGTACACTACATGGCACTTCACACGAAAGGGATTCACACAAACACATCTAAATTTCCCACCCCACTAGATTTCCCACATGAATTGATCTATCTTTATGGATTATTCAGAATATTCATCTGGTGAGTATTTGAAATATCCAATCCTTTCATATCCATATTCATCTTCTCGTTCAATTTATGATTCAAAAATTTCTTCTCCTTCATCCTCATTCATCCCACATATTACATTAATTAATAGGGATTCGAGGGAAAGACTTCTAGGTGCTCTTGAAATTTGATTCATGTTCAAATTTTTGTGTGATGCTTGTTAAGAAACTTCCTTTGTCAACATAGTAAAGTAATTTTCCAAAATTTTCAATAATGGATAAGGTCTTTCATATTTTAAACCATGAGATTTATCCTTCATTGAATGATTCTTGATCTTGCATGAAATGATGAGATCAACTTCTACTCTAATGGAATGTTTTTGAGTGTTGTCTAACTTATATGGTTGAACTCTCTGTACTTAAATAATTTTGGAATACATGAAGAACATTTTTTAATCATCTACATGTTTGAAAATATTTCCTCTCTACCTATTTCAAATTAGTGAAAAACTAATGAGAAATCAAGAAACCTCAAATTATGGGAGATTTTAAGGAATCTCGTTATGTAGATAGGATGATATGGTATGGGTGCATGATGAATGATCCTCCTCACAATGGATTCTCAAATTAAAAAATAATGAAGGAATAAAAAGGAAGGGTATTAGTAAGAGATATGGTGGGCTTCCAAAAAATGTCGGCCCCGAGAAGCGTAAGCTCCATCAAGAGTATGTCAACCCACATAGTGATAACAAAGAGTGATAATATGATAATAAAAATGAAATTCTGATAAGATAAGCTAATTGATTGGATCATTAAGGATGAAAGTGATACAAAATGAAAACAACCCACATAAGGTCGACCATGACATGAGAGAAAAAAATAGAGTCGACGGTGACCTGAGAGCAAAACAAGAAGTTGAAAATGATCCGAGTAGAACTATGTAAAGGGAATATAAAGCAATAACCAAAATGAGGATTGACAAGATAGACCAAATAACTGGATGTAAGAAGGATGAAAAATATGTCATAGAGATGTACCAGATGTAAAGTAAGTGAGATAGGATTATATGCTGAGTAGATAGGATAGATGCGAGATAAAGTTAAAATAACACATGTTATTGGTCAACGGTGACTAGGTTTTATCAACAACAACCAAACTAGAGGTGGGGTGATTACAAGGAGATGTTATAAGATACTAGATCTATGGATGATTGAAGTTGACTAGAGGGTAAGGAAGAACATGATGAACACCTACAAGTACCTATAAAAAAAATAAGTGCATGTAAGCACCAAATATCCTTCAACTCTAATCCCTCAATGCAAAAGGGAGAAACCAAATATCTATCAACTAATTAGAATGGATTCACAAATAACTCAGAATGCACAACGTTTGCAAAAGCACACATAAATATCAAGATTTTTCAGCCCTTTGGAAAGGGGGACAGGCATTGTTAAATAGCTAAGGTCAGGGTCGATGGTGACCTAGGTCAGTCACCGGTGACTAGGGCAAGTAGAATGCCATTTGAACATTACAATAACATATGAGGACAAGAATAGATTTTTAAATGTGTTTTGGTCCATTTTTAGGTTTTTGCGTGTAAGAGGGTTTAAATGGGTGTAAGGGAGGTGGAAGGAATCTTAGGAAGGCATAAAATTAGTGGGGGGAATCCTAGGGAGGAATAAATGAAGAGTAGTAATGGAGAGAGACAAGAATCCCATGGGGGATAATTAAATGAGGGTAATTAGGATAGCTTTAGGATAATTAAAATATTTAGTATTTAATTAAATTATTTAGGACTTAATTGATTTATATGGATAGGGGGGATTAAAATAGGGATAATAATAAAAATGGTAAATAGATAGGATAATGGTGAATAAAATGGGAACATGATGATTAAGAGGGAAAGGGGATGATTTTAAAATAAGAGGGAAATGATCGTGTTAAGAGAGGATGGAAAATGAACACGGGGTGAAGGAATGGGGAGGTGTCAATAATAGGTGACTAAATTTTTCCCTTTTTGTTGAGGGGGTTTGCGATAGTGAACTTTGAGACAAAAAAGAAGTGATTGATAGGCTTTATGTCAAAGAATAATTGGTGAGCTACTCCCCCTCAAACTAGGGATCGATGATGTTTGAAAGAATGGAATTGGTCACATGGGCTGGGAAGAATGATGGGGAAATAAGGAGGCTACGTAGGATTACCCAAGCAAGAAGTATTTAAGAAAAAAATAATTAAAATATGGAGGTGATTCCAAAAGTAACTTCTGCAAGAAATAAAAGGCATGGTCTTCAGGGAGATGAAGAAAAAACCCTTCGAACTTGTGAGTCAGCAAAAATCACTATGAAATGGAGAGGAATCTAGTGGGAAAAATATCAAATTTATTTAAACCATGGGCACCAATGTCTAATAAGAACTCATAAAATTTTGTAAAATCCTTTGTACACGAGGAATTAGTAAAGAATATGTGTCTAAATAAGACAAGGATGATGATGAATATAATGGTTCCCTGAGAAAGGACACAAATATGGCTTAGATAGGCGAGATATAAAAATGTGATATATGATGCCCCGAGAGGGAAAAAAAATATGGCCACAAAAGTGGAATTAAGATGAGATTGATTGGATAATATTATATGAGATATAAAAGAAATGATAGGATGATGGATGAGACAATATATTGGATGAGATGAGTTAATAGATATTGATCAAGCTAGATGGATAAGATAAGATGTCAGATTAGATGACATAATATCAATGAAATTATGGATCATATGATGTAGAATTGATGTTAGGATAAAAAATAAGGAATGGAAGATAGAAGGTTAGATTAGATAGAAGAAAAGGAACTTGACTCGATTGATGGTGACCAAAGGGTACAAAAAACACTATGTCATAGAAAGGAATGCATGATTTTTTTTTTTGTGAAACTATGTTGGAGGTAAACAAGAAAGGGACCCAGGTACCACAATGCACATATAACCATGAAAGGTGATAACACATAACCAATGATGGTTAGTTACATAAAAACACCATGAGGAAAATATGGATGAAATAAGCTCATAAATCTAATGTCGATACAAAAAAAGGGTTTAGGATGCAAATTATACATGAGAAGAGGGTTCTCTATAAGTGGGTTTCCCTAAATCTACGCCCCATCTCTTGGTAGGGGAAAGAGAGAAAACTAATAAATGTGGGAAGTTTAATATGAATTTTAATTGAAGGTTGATCAATACGAGAAGCCTTCGCTTGTGAGATATAAGAGAGTAGCCATCCTTCGAGGGTATGGTCTACATTATACATAAATTATTTCAATGGAAATAATGATATACATGATATATGTCCTTTAAGGGATCAATCTATTTATTTAACTTGATTTTTTTTACATGACAACTATCCTTCAAGGGAGCAATCTATTTCTTATAACATTAATATTTGATGGAGCACCCATGAATTTGAATTTTATATGGGGAAGAGATGGGGATATCTAGGTATATTGACTAAGAGGGGATAATCGATGTATGAGGGACACCTTTAGGACCCTTATTGTGGTTCTAAGAGGTAGACAAGAGGGTGATGAATGTAACGATTCTAGAGTTCTCACCAAACAGGGAGAACTTAACAATAAGGAAAATTCTATGGATAGAGCCGTGGTACCCATATTTAAGGTCACGACTAGGAAAATGATGGTAGACCACATAGTTCCAAATCATTATGATGATAGATGGAAAAGGGATGAAGATGGAAGGATTGTCTAAGGATATGAATAAGTGTTCATTTTTAGATAGGCTAGCAATAGAATGGTCACAAGTGCAATGCGTTAAGAGGCTATGTTTCTAGTTTACCATCAAGGGAAGCCAAATGATACCCTCCAAACCCATACTTATGTGTAATAATGTATGGTACAATCCAGTTAGGGGAAAAATTTCCACATTGGCTCCTTTCTAGAGTAGGGACGTTTTGGTTTTCTTTAAGGATGAGGTCAACGATTTTGAAGTCATGATGAGATAGGATGTTAGTTTGAAAAATATAAGATGGGATATATGAGAGAAGATAAAAACTATGCACTCTCTTTGAGCAAACATAAAAAATGTGCATCCCTAACGAGAAAAAGATGGCAAAAAAGTGGACTTAGGATGAGATGATAGATGTGATATTAGGAGGTAAAATATATGTATCACCCTCAAAAAGTGAGGGGGCAAGGATAAATTATACCTCTTGGCGAGACAAAAAATGGTGACAAAAATGGACTTACAATGAGAAAATCGTACCCCAAAAGAGGTACAAATATGGCCATAAAGGTGTACTTTGATGAGGATATGGTGCTCCCAAGAGAGGAATACATATGGCCACAAAGGTGGAATTTGATGAGGATATGATGCCCCAAAAGAGTAACATATATGGCCACAAAGGTGGAATTTGATGAGGATATGGTTCCCCAAGAGAGGAAAAAATAGGGACACAAACGTGGACTTAGGATGCAATGAAATGAAAAATTGATTGGTCATCTAAGATGAGACAATAAATTCAATAATACTGATTGAGATGGGTACGATAAGATTGGGTGAGGTAAATAAGAAAATGTCAAGGATGAAGAGGAAAGGAACTAGTTTAATTGTAAACTAATCTTAGAGAGAAGCCCCCCAACGTCAAGGGAGTTGTCTGGGGATGAAGTGATGTGGAGAGGATGTGTGAATTATGAGGAAGATGCAAGAGGATCAAGAATGAGGGGAGGATGCTCCCCCAGTGAAAGGGATTATATTACGTTAGGCAACAACTTAGATATAGATGGGCTAGTAGATGTCAAAGGGGATTGGATGGGATTGATAGGGGAGTATCAATGATGAATGTGGATTTTGATGGGATAGATGATTGGGGATCATAGTGGTGATTGGAAAGATGGATAATGTCGATGAATAAGGGAGCATATTCTTTAAGAGGAATGATGTGGAGGATGTGGGTGAAGGAGGAGACTTAGAAATGTTTTATGGATGGAGGTGTAGAAATGGGAATTGGACTGGCTATGGTGGATGGAGAAGTAA
The DNA here is from genome assembly GCA_019776745.2 of Taxus chinensis. Classification (NCBI taxonomy): domain Eukaryota; kingdom Viridiplantae; phylum Streptophyta; class Pinopsida; order Cupressales; family Taxaceae; genus Taxus; species Taxus chinensis. Next base: position 855,926,069 of record CM034147.1, read on the forward strand.
GATCCCCTTAGAGGAGAGATTAATTGTCTTTAATAATATTATGGATGAGATAGTTAAATATTCACAAATGAGATTGGGGTCAAACCACGATGGTTTCCTACTATGTGGATACAAATATTTAATAGAAGGAAGTGTGATTATAGATATTTGAATTAAATGTTGAAGGGTATCTACATAGGATTTTATTAGAGTGTTGGGAGGAAGGTATCTCTTATAGAGTTTCATAGGATATTTTTACTTAGATTTAGGGGAAAGAGTGGATGTAGATTGGAGGGGTACATTAGAATTCATAGAAGATGACTAAAATTTTGATTGAGGACTAGATTGTTTGGATTTGAGTTAATTATTGGTAGATGTCTTATGTGAAGGGAATATCCCTAAAATAGATGGGGGTGGTCCTAGGATGGATGTCCTGACATTGGATTTATAAAGAGATGTAATATCTAAATTGTTACGAGGATGCATGAGAGACCTTTAGGGATGTTTATTAAGATTCTTAAATTTGGATCGAGAAGGTTTACCCTTGGTAGCAATGATAATAATCTCAATTAGAGGATCTGAATATTGTTTTGTAGGGGTAGATATTGATGGAGGAAGAAGTGTTTTTACTATTCGATTTATGAGGTATATGTGAGATGTTGGTTGTGTAGGTTTTGGATTGGTTAATGTAGAGATAGTTATTTTTGTAGGGGAGGCATGAATACCTTTTGTGTTTTTCTTAGATGGGGCTGCTTGTTTCATAAATGTTTCAAGGGGTATCATTGATATGGATGCAATTTGAGAAGATGTGATTGGTGTGGTAGTGGGTGTAGATGTAGAAATGGTAGGTGTTAGAGTATTAAGTGTAGGGGATTGATATAAAACAGGTGACTTGGCCATGGGAAAAGATGTAGGTATATGTGATGAATATTTCAAGGTATATGTAAGTGAGTTTGTTGATGTGGTAAATATAGGGGTAGTTGGGATTGATAGATATATGTGGATGAAATGATGGGTATAGTCAAAGTTGATGTGGATGTGGAAAATGTAGGAATAGATGTAGATGTAGAAAAAGTGATAGAAGTTGATGTGATAGGTGTGATAGTCATGGATATGGTTAATGTATATGTGGGGGTAGATAGTCAAGAATCCATAGGCACTATGTATAAGGTAGGAGTAGATGATGAGGTTGATGAGATAGGTAAGGAAGGAGATGTTTGATATATAGTATTTAATGCATAAGGCTTACATTTTTAAGCTGTGACAGGTGGAGATGTATTTTTCAATGGTGGATTAAGAAAGGGTTGTTTGAAGATGTCAAGTGGTTGGATAAGAGACAAGTTAAGACTATCTATTTGTAGGTCCCCTTGATTTATAAGTTGTTGAGTGTGATCTTTGAGAGAATGACACTTTTTGATGTCATGGCACATGACTCGATGATATTTACAATAGTGACCCTTGTGATATAGAACATGTTTGAGGTGTGACTCATCAATAGGTTAGATGGGAGGAAGTCAGATGAGGTGACTTGTCATCAAATTGTCGAATATTTAATTATAAGATTTCCCCAAGGGGGTATAATTAGGAGATGGTCTAAAATATTTATGTGTGGTCATTGTGTAAGAGGTAGATGGTTATAATTGTATGACATGGGAAGTTGATAGAAAAGGATGTTGAGAAGCTTGGGGGTATGTTGAAGTTGAAGCGAATGTTTGATAAGAGGGGATATAATTAAGGGGTGGATATTCAATTGGTTTGAGGAATGGTTGATGTTGGAAAGTAATAACATGATAAGACTATTGGGATTGGATGGGAATATTTAATTTTTGAGGCACATGAGAAGTAAAAATGTGAATATTAATGGATTGGGATGGTTGGATAGGAATTCTAGCAAAAAAATCGGATGACGTGGGAATGGGTTGATATGGGATGATGGAGGTGGAATAAAATACACTAATTGAGTGGGTTGATAGGATAAATATATCATAGGAGATATACAAAATATGAAGTCATAAATGTTGCTAGAAGGAGGCCCATGAGTCTCTAAAGGTTTAGGAGATGGAGGTGTAGTTGGTCAAGGGTAATTAGAATGATGAGAGATAGGAGAATCAGTTTCAAAAGGGGGATCAATTTGGATAACATTATTTTCACAAGGTTGAGAGACCACAAAAACACAAGGTTTGGAGACCCAAGACAAGGTCTCGAGATAGTTAGAGGAAGAAAAATAATTCGATAAATTATATTATGGATTTTATTGTCTTAAGAAGGGGAAATGATAGGCATGAAATTGGAGAAGACTTGTTTTTGAAATTTGTTAACAAATAAATAAAGCAACAAGGTGTTATTAACATGATTAATTAAAATGTTTTAGAAAAATAAAATTTGGAAAATGAAGGTACCTAAGACATGGAAATCTAAGGATGGTTTTGGGTTCTTGTGATGAGGGAGTCATAGATATACCAAAGGTATGTGACACTGAATTTTGTATAGAATTTATAACGAGGCCATAACACCTCGGTAGCTTTCCTATTGGATGATGAAATCCTAACAATTCCACCTAGGAAGGGATTGTTTAGATGTGTGAATTTGATATGTGTTATTTGGATGTGTGTTGAAATGAGTGAATGCAATAATATTACATCCTAGTTATACTATGTGAAAAAATAAACAATGATGAGTTTTTTTTTAACACCTAAAAAATCAAGTGTCATGATTCGATGAAAACAAATTTTTTTCCAATTTTTCCCCTTGGGAGAAATCAGACAAACATGACCTCGCATAGAGAAAATAGGAGGATAGAGTTGGCCATGGGAGATCATATTTTGGTCTTGAGATGAGTTAGTTGAAGTGCTCTGAGCACATTGGAAAAAAGTTTGGGAGTTCGAGCTAGTTCGGGGAATGAAGTATCTATGAATTTGTTGGGAGGTGAGGTCATTGGGAGGCATGCCAGGGTCAATTTTGTGACTTAATGAAAAGAAGTACGAAAAGGGGAGAAGAAAGTATGACAACCAAAATCTAAAAGAGTTCAAGATTTCAGAGATTCGGAGGTTTTAGGAACCCAAACAGGTAAACAATGTCACAAGCCCAAAGACACAAATATCCAAAACCTGAAGTTTGAATATTAGACTTTGGGGTTTCGAAATTTCACAACGTTTTGGCTCTTACACAGGTACCTGAAACTCGAACCCCTGAAACTTGAACCCCCAAAACCCTGAAACCCAAACTCTTGAAAACTCAAAACCCCAAAAACCTGAAAGCATAAATTTCTAAAACCTGAAATATGAATTTCAAACTTAGGGGATTCGGTATTTCAGAACTCTCGAATCATCTCGCAAGATGAAAAGTAACTTTAACCTCCAAAGAATAAACACTCAAAACTTTGAATCCTGAAAATTAAAAATTTCAAATTTTGGAGGGTGTGATGTAGGGTTAGAGTCTGAAAAGTTGATCAACCACCCGCATTGATTGTAGTATGGCACCCTCATCTTCAGATGGGAATAAATTTTTACTAAGAGCTTGGATTTGCACAAAATCATACTTATTGGAATTATTAATTTTAATAAAGTTAAATATTTCAAAATTTAGATTTTTAGTCCACCATTTTAGAGGAATTGTTCCAGATTTCTCACCTACCCAAAATGACAAGGTATGTTCTTCCTTTCTTCCCCAAAAACAAAGGTACAATGGAGTATGTGCTTGGCAGATTTTCCCTTCACTCCTAGAAGGACAATGATGGATTTTACAGGAGATTAGAGTTTTTAAAAAGATTTTCTTCCCTCTTTCTTCCTATTTCTTCCTCTATAGAATGTAAGGGGTTTTCATGTGAAAAAGTTGGTCATTTTCTCTCCTCCCATGGACCCCATTCTTCTTTGGGCTTAAAGCCTTCCTCTCAATATCTGTAATGGCTTCATGCCTCTTTCTACTACAACAATGTATTATGTATATCCATGTGGAGCAATAAGAAAATGTCTATGCTGATCTATTTAGACTCTCATGGTTTATTATCTACATCTTACCTTTGATTTTGCTTAGTTAATCTATGAATTTACTTGGTTCTTACATGGTTTTGATGTGTTGTGCTCATTCAGGAATTATGTATTAGATGTAATTTACTTTTTGGTGATGGTCCACCTATTCTAGGTTCATTTATTCATCTTTTTTGTAGGCTGGGGGAAGTGATTAGCACTCCTTTCTTAGTGTATCATCATTCTTAGTGTAGTTTTTCATTCCTTATACCTTTCTCTTTGTCCTCTTGGAAGCATTATATTAGGATTAGTTAGAATGTTTTCTTGCATTAGGAGTAGTTATTGGTAGGTAGGGTAGTAGCAGGAACTGAAATTCTCTGGAGAGTTATCTGATTCACAATGTCCCACACATCGTGATAAATCAATGTTTGGAAATCACACAAAATTCCATATCTAAAATTTAGACCATTCGGGGGGTGGTGTGATTTGTCCATAATGAAAAAAACAAGATATGCAATGCGATGAAAGAAAGAAGGAAGAAAATAAAGAGGAGGAGTACCTAGTATTTTTTGTTCCTATTTATCTGACTTTATAAGTAAATAAGCATTCAAAAATGGAAATACAAGAATTCCTGAGCCAACACGAGACAATAAAAGTAAGATTCTACTTGCGTTGTTAGTGAAAAGAAGATATAAAAGAAATGAAAAAAAAGAGACCTAACTAAAGGAAGGGGGGACCCATCGGGCATGTCAGAATGTTTGAAAATATTTTCTTACTAACTATTTCAAATTAGTGAAAAACCAACAAAAAATCAAGAAACCTAAAATTATGGATGGGTTTAAGGAACCTCCTGATGTAGATAAGATGATATGGTATGGGCACACGATGGATGATGTTCCTCACAGTTGATCCTTAACTTGGAAAAAAAAGGACTAAACAAGGAAGCAAATTAGTAAGAGAAATGGTGGGCTGCCCAAAAAAATTCAGCTCAATGAGGATGTCAACCCATATTGTGAGAACAATGAGTGAAAATATGATAACAGAAAGTAAATGTTGATAACATAAACTAAACAAGATAGTTGATAAGATAAGCTAAATGATATGCTTATTAAGGTTAAAAGTGAGAGAAAATGATAAAAAAACCACAAAAGGTTGACGGAGACCCAAGAGAAGAATAAATAATCAATGACAAATTGAGAGTACAACATGTAGTAGACGATGATATGATCAGAGCTTTGTAAAGGGTATCCAAAGCAGTAGCCATAATGAGGATTAATAAGTTAAACCAAATAGTTGGATGTAAGAAGGATGAAAAATATCTCACAAAGATGAACCAGATGTAAAGTAAGTCAGATATGATTATATGATGAGAAGATATGAGAGGTGCAGGATAAAATTTAGTAGAACATAGGCTATGGGTTGACGACTAGGTATGATTAACAATGAAAAAACTAGAGGTGGTGTGCTAACAAGGAGAGCGGATAGACTATTGGATCCAGGGATGATTGAAGCTGACTGGGGGTTGGGGACGAGATTGATGAACACCTGGAAGTAATTACAAAACAACAAAAGTGCATGCATGAACTAAAGCTCAAATATATCCTTTAACTGCAATCACTCAATACAAAATGGAGAAACCAAAGATATCTCAACTAATTATAATGGATTCACAAATAAATTAGAAGGAACAAAATTCAAAAAAGCACACAAAAGTCTCAATATTGTTCATGCCTTTGGAAAGTGGGGATAGGTGTTGTTAAATACCTCATGGCAGGGTCTATGGTGACCTGGGTCAGTCACCGGCGACTGGGGTGAATAGACTACAATTTGAACATTACAATGAAAAATGAGGATGATAATATATTTTCAAATGGTTGACAGACTATTTTTAGGTTTGTTCCTGTAAGAGAGTTTAAATGGTTGTGAGGGAGGTGGAAGGAATCTTAGGAAGGGATAAGACTAGTGGGGGGAATCCTAGGGAGGAATAAATAAAGGGTAGTAATAGAGAGGGGTCTAGAATCTCATGGGGGATAATTAAATGAGGGTATTTAGTATAGATTTAGGATAATTAAAAGATTTAGGATTTAATTAAATTATTTAGGATTTAATTGATTTATATGGATAAAGGGGTGGATTAAGAAAGGGATTAATAAAATTAGTAAATAGATAGGATAATGGTGAATAAAATGGGAATGGGAGGATTAAGAGGGAAATATGATAATTCATAAATAAGAGGGAAGAAAACATGTTAAGAAACGGTGGAAAGTTAAGATAGGGTGAAGGCATGAGGAGGTGTTGAAAATAAGTGTCTATACTATAGTAATATGATCAATGATGGGAATATTATTTATTAGCTTATTGATTTTTTCAAATAAATATGTCATGTCCTCTGGTGGTTATTTCTTCATTTGGGTAAGTTGAGCAAGGAGGCCATGCAAATCTCTGCAGTCTTGAATTTTACTTTAAACTTTATTTTTATATCATCCTAATCAGTAATTGAGCTTGACATAAATTAGTAGAACTAGTCCACAACAATATCTTGTAATGTTTCCAAAAACAACCATACTACAAAATATTCATGTTGTACTCCAAGAATGTCATATGATGTGATGAAAGTTGTAATATGGTCCTCTAGTCGTTTCTTTCCATTTCCAAAGAATTTGGGAAAGTTATTTTGTGATTCATGAAGTTCATGAAGGTGTGGAGCCAAAGCCACTAAACCAATATTATTTCCCCATGTAGAGGTGAAACCATTATTTCATCATATTATTCTCTTTCTTCTTCAAGAGTAATGAGGAATAGTTGTTCAAACACTTGTTCTTCCGTATGACATTCCAGAAAATTTTCAAGAACTTTCCTTCTTACTTATCTAATGAGAAGTCTGAAATCAGATTTTAGTTTTTCCTCGAATGTGGGATCAACAATGTCATCTGCACAATCAGCTAAAGTGTACCTTATTTATGCCATTTTTTCTTAAATCAATAGAAAGGAACTATACTTAAAAAAAATTAGATTCTTTAATAGCATCACAAAAAGGATTTTTTAACATTTTGATGGTATTTTTTGTATTTTATATTTTTTTATTTTTAAATATATTTTTTTCTATTTTCATAGATCTATTAAGAGTGCATAAAAGGAATATCTTCTCTAGTGGAGTCACCAAAAACTTTTGATGAAATAATTTTTCATGTGAAAATTATGGGTTTCGAATAATGGTCATAGGGCTAAGCCCTTCCTTATTGTGTATGAGGATACTCCAATTATTCAATGTAAACTAACTAAAAGTTGTTGGGTGGTGGTTAGGCCGGGGATAACATAAGAATAATCCACTAAACCTATGGCAAAGTGATTGTAATGGGTATAAGGAAGGAATTTTCTAGGAAGATAGGTGAAGTGGAGTTAGGGGAATAAGGAAAGAGGTAGTTAATGTTATAAATATGCACTAGCAGAGTTTCACACACATCAACTGGAGTAGGTCCTCATTTAATTGGAAGAACACAACAATTCTAAAAATGATATTACTAACAAATCATGGAGACAAAATCTATGTACTCATTTATTGATCCGAAAATAACCAGATTATTACGACCTGATCTCGGACCCTTATAGGCTTTAATTATTCGCCGATAATTTAATCCTTTTAAGTAATCAATTTAAACATAATGCAAGATAATAATGACAATTGCACACAGATTGATTACGGAGTTCGGAAATTGCCTACATCTCCGGGTTCGTGATCGAACCATTCCACTAGTCAAAACTTGTAAGTTACAATAGTACTTTCACAAGAAAACCTAATGGAATTTTACTTGCCTACCAGTACATCAGTTCTTTGGATGACAAGGGTGAAAAATAGCACCCGACTTCCACCTTCTTAGCGTACAATATCCTTCGGCTGTGATCGGCCTTCCCGACGCAAACAATGCGAAGCTAGCACTCCGGTCGACAATCCAGGATTTACAAGTACTTGGTGTGGCGCTATGGGCCGACTAGGTAGTATTACATAACTCACTAGCCACATCATAAATATTTAATTTTTTATTGCCTAAAAATAATAGGTCAATAGATAATTACCTTTCGATACATGCCGCAAATAAATTAGGTCTTCACACAACTAATAAGCTCGTGTTGTGTGTGTGTACAACTAGACTGGGTTCCTCTATGCCTACAAACTCTAGAGCCACTTTTCTGATGCATCTATGAATGATCCATATAATGCGTTAGCGCTAATGTGTAGCCTCACCATTACATATGAAATGGGATTAAATCCCTATGTGGGTGGATACAATTTTAAATAGGGCCCTTAAAATAATGCCTCAAATATTAGCCTAAGGCTAATATTAGCATAACCCGTAGCAAAATAAATGGGATAAAATTTCCATAGTGGTGCAGATTTACTTTAGTTAAGGGATAAATATCCCAAATTGGAGCGGCATAAGGTGAAGTGGGTTATCCCACATTTTGGGTGGTGAGGACATTGTTTTAGGCTTTATTGAAGCCTTTTCCACGCACGTTTTAAAGTGGTCAAAGGACTACGTTGAGGCATAGACCACCCCCAACAACTGCTTCATTCTCCTTCTTCCACGTGGAACAGTCTTGGCATGTATGCCTTTGGTTGGTAGCTTATGTGGGTCACCACCTTCGACATGGTTTATGCCTATGCATTTGACCACTTGGCAGTTAATACTAATGGTTTCAAACATTAATATACCTGCCCACTTATGTGGCATACAAAGTATATATTGCGCCATTTGTAACGTGGACTTACCTAGTATAATATAAATTCGACCCATACAATGGTGGTATAGAAAATAATTAACTCGGTCAATAGCATATAGTCCATTTGTCGTCTCTCGATAGGCAAATCGAGCAAATTTGATGAGTGTTGGCAAACCACGCGTCTCAGTGCGATTAGGTCCAATATTGACGATTTGACCAGATTTGACTTTCTTGTTGACTGAACTTGTGGACCCACCATATGGGCGATAGCTACCGATAGTCCACGGCGGTTGGGCTCTCCTTCGTAACAAAAGTTGGAAAGCCTCCTGTTTCGGCGATCAATCTTTTATGACCGTCGAAGACCATTTAGAGATCGTTTAGGGAACTTTCAACAAACCACTCCCCTAATGCCTTTTTGCAAACACGTGTCAACACCTGCCATTGGTTAAACAATATTGACCATGTTGACCATAGTTGACAATTCCCGTTAGACTGAAGGAACTTTGAAACCAGACATATCTAGAGCTCCCGAAATGTCCATTTGTCACGTTCTTTACAGTCGTAGTGGAAAGATCTCGACATGATCTTCTACACTGACGCCATTTAGGGATGTTTAGGGACCCTTTAGAATAATGAATCCCTTGATCACATACCCAATATGCATGGTATCAGAGCTTCTACACATGCTTGTCAGTTACATGAATTTCCACCTTCCCCTTGCAGGTTCAATCTTGCAATTTTTACCTTACGAAGCTAGCTTATGCCTCAGGAATTGTATCTTTGTGGGAATAATCTGAATCCCCACCATGCATTCCTTAAATGCTTACCTTTGGGCTTGAATTAGATTTATGATGTTATGTATTACACATGGCTCAATGATTTGCTTCCTAATGTTAGAGAGTGAGATGCATGTTTGAGTCAGAAGAGATCATATCAGATGTGGACATCTACCTATATGTTTGCAACCCAAAATTTTCCCCTTCTTGCATCAACCATGCACCATCACCTCAAGGTCTAAATCGAAGTATCATTGTCATGTCCATCACCTATTGAACTCAACTGTCATGACTCGGCCATGTCTTCATGACAAATCGGGATCTTTTGATCACACTAAAAGGTTTTTAATGAGTTTTTAATAACACTACCAAATGAATGGTGTCAAGTGAAACTTGCGAAGAATACTTCATTCATGCATACATGATGCTCCATATGGAGATCGATTACCTCCACTTTCCCTTCCCATATCCTGAAACATTCCTTTAATAGAATCAGCTCATACACCCTCTTACTCATATGTTTCTTATAAGAATAGATTTCTAAAACTTCACTTATAAAAGGAACTTAAACGAATATCTCCAATGTGGAATGAGTTCCATGTTCTTTGAATTCCACATAATGGGCAAAAGAAGTCTCCTCTTAAATAATCAACAAATTGTAGCTATCAGGTACACGTGAGAGAGAAGATGTGAGAGAACACTTGATGAGTGGACCATTTAAAAGCCATCAAAGGATGTATTCCCTTGCGGCTTGAAACAATTTTCGCCAATCCATGCAAAACTGTACGACATGTTTCTTTGACCAGCAGTACGCCACTTGAAATGAATTTGAATCCACTTAGTGTGTATAAATGAGACAATAGGTGCCTACACAATGCAACTATGATGATCCTTTTGACTTGATCATAATGATAATCAATCTATATGTGAGACCAGATCCTTCTAGAGAACGTTTAAGTGGAGTAAGGAATGAGACATTGATTGTAATGTCATTCACTTTATGATCAAGCACCTCGTATGAGATGAAGCAAAATTTCCTCCGGGACCAAAGTGCACTTGAGATCAAAATTGGAAACCAAGAGGGCTTCCCTTCTTCCTAAGTAATACAAATCAAGTGTACCAATCCTTCATGTTCATATTAGAACTAATGAGGCATGAAGTTTTGAGGAACATATGTGACCATTTTGGTCTCATTTTGACCATTTACTGATTTTATAGCAAGTTACACATGGGTGTCCATTTCTTAGCAATTTTGCCAATTTTGTCAATAATGCCATTTTTTAATGTTTTGCACTTGAAGGAATGTCTTGATGATACTGAAACCAACTTTTCCAAAGATTGTGATATTTTTAGTAAGCTAAATGATAGAGAATTACCAAAAATAAAAGTTTTCTTATGAGTTATAGATCCATGGAACGAAATCAGTTTTCAAAAGTTTCAATTTTTCATTTCAAGGCTTTGCTACTAATTTTTCAAAAGAATCAATTGCCTTATTTTTATAGATATTGAGAAAAGGTGATTTTAACTTGAAAACTTCATGCGGATGCTAAAAAATGTAATGGAAGTATAAATTGGGGCATTGAAACATACTCCTCTTATAGGCGTTTTCATGGCAGGAATATATGTATTAAAATCTTGAGGAAAATGGAGCTTGGAAACGTGAGTTATAAGCGAAAACTAGATTTGGATGTTTAGGGCACAAAAATGGATTTTTTGGTGTTTGAACGTGGTGAACCAAGCTCTTAATGAGACATCTTTAATGGGATTGCCAAGGAGTAAAAGTTATGTTTTATGATTTTGAGTTGTGGCGAGTGAGAGTGAGTGAATTTATATTTCTTAACTGCACCTGTTAATATACACTACTCAACTGGGGTCAAAATGGAATTTGTATGCAGTTAAAATTAGGTTTTTCATGGTGCAAAGTGGACAAAGGGTATGCAGCATAGATGTTAACAGCAAAGTGCTCGCAGATGGAACAAGATGATGACAAAGTAGCCAACCTCCCTCTAATCAAGTGTGAGGAAGATGTACAGAGCCAAGGAAACACACTCGTACACAAGCTATGTGAGATCATATCGAAAACCAATTAAAAGGGGGACTTGCTCATACAATCTATTCGTTATCCCCATTGTCCCCTTGGGGACCAATTTGCATGACATGATAGAGCGCCTTGGAGCAAGTAGTGTTGACTACTTGGTAGCTTAGTATGAGTGCGCTGGGAAATTGATTCATTCATTCATGATTTTTAGTTGTTTGAGGTTACTTAATTTATTACCAACTGAGGGGGCTTGCTCATGGGCACCCTATTCTTGTCCCGTTTGGAACTGATTGGGGACAACAAAAGGAACTTGAGAACAGCAAAGGGCACCTTAGAACAATTTTGTGACATGTATGCATTAAGGTGCATTATCAACTAGTCTAGAAACTTTCCACAACAGGACTGATGTTTATTACCAATTACGGGAGCATATAAGAGTGTTCCTCTCGATGGTCAAACCTTTATTTGATTTTGACTCCTTGAATTCAATTTTTAAAGGTGAGTGCGATAAGTAAGCACTAGTCCCAGAATCCTCAAACAATCACTCATACTGCAACTCAATGGGGTCAAGAGGAGCTTTTTGATACTCCTTTCATAGAGGGGCAACTTGCATTATTTACCTTGGAGTGTTCCAAGAAACAATGTCATAGGTTTTGTAAGTAAATTGTTGGAGGGATGTTCCACCTTGTGGAAGAATTCCTATGCCCATGTAGATTTTGACAATGTCTATTTGCTTGCCTCCTAGGACTGATTGGAGGGGCTCTCGGATGTGATCTTAGAGAGTGCATATTATGACCATTATGGTTGGGGGTTTTGTTTAGTGTGATGAGATGGGTGCTTTCCACTTGGTATCCTCCCATTGTATGCTAATTTTGGTTTGATTTCTATATATTATAATTTGGAAGAAGTTTTAGGGGTTCTTTGGTTGGTTATGCAATTTTATATGGAGCTCTTGTGGATTGGAGTGTATGAAAGTTTGGATTGGCTTGTGGAGTGTAGAAGGATTTTTTGAAGTCTCAGGGAAGGATTGGACAACTTGTGTAATCATCCCTGTAGACTGAAAAAAACTTGATAAAATTGTTAGGAATTTCCTTTGATTTTGGGTGAAGGTGGAAACTAAGGTTAGGTTTGCCATAGGAAGGATGGATAGTAACTAGGAAGCCTAGATTTCAATTAGGGGCTTAGTGGTCTTGCTTCAAAATTTTCAATTTTCATGCTAGTTATTTTGCATGACAACAAATCAAAATTTTTTAAAGACAATATTTGTCCATATAATTCAGTTTTAAATCAAATATCATCTAACATAATTTCAAATTAAACAACCATTTAAAATAAACAAACTAAATATTTGTCTTTTTGTAATGCCAAATGCATAACAGGAAAAAATTAAAATTATGGCCATGACAATCAATCCCCAAGTTGAAAATTTCCTCTCCCAATCACTGTAAACCCTTCCTCTACCCAACCTATCCATAGTTTCATCATAATTAGGATTATAGTAACATGCTAACAATATTTTAAAGTGTATTTCATGTGAAGGGTGGTATTCCTAAGGTTATTGAAGAACTCACTAAGATTCAAGGAAGAACAAGTATCCTCAGAGGCTTAGAAAATTCCATTTTGGCCATTTTGCAACTGGTGAATACCCTCTAAAATATAATAGGGAAGAATAAATACATCTATGATTTGTAAAGGAGATAAATTGATTTATCCAAGGTAGTTTATGGAAAATATTTGGAAGAAATTGATGTCAAGAATCATGTAACCAAGTTAGGTTCATTTTGGGTGCAATGAATGTTATACTCCAATGGTGAAAGTTTACTTGTCCAAATGATTCTAGGTGTTTTAAGAGGAGTTGGAAGTATATCAAATACTCCATGGAAATTTTTTATAATTCTCCACATGATGGAAACATACATTTTCCCCTAAGTCTTCAATATTTTCTATGATATCTCATGTCACTACTACTACTGCTTTGTGCTAAAAGGGTGAATGGTGCCAAATTTTAATTCGAAGGAATGATTGGATCTTTATAATTTTTTTTCTAATATAAATAGGTGATTTGGAGTCAAAATCATATCCATTTTGACCCAAAAAATCCATTACATGATCTTACGGCTGAAAAAGCACTCTCGGTGTCTTAAAATGCACTTGACAGGTAACATCAACACTTCAAATAGGATTGGGATAATTTTTTCATACTTGGTATGCCATTTTATTATCCTTGGGGATCATAGGAGTTAAAGCGGATACTAGAGTGTTCTCTCCCATCCATTTTGATGTTTCATTACTTTAAAACATGACTTGAGGTGTTCGGAAGAGTACATGGAGGAGTTGAGTTGTAAGTTCCACTTTTCATGATAAGATAACCCCTTGGTGAATTTTATATCATGTGTTTTCCCCTTTTATCTTACCTAAGGTGAAAATTGGAAAAATTGGACACCAAAGTGTGTTCCCCCACATTGGAAAATTGTATGTAACTTGAAGATCACTAGTCTTACACCTAAGTTTCACAAATTTACATTTTAACTTATCCCCCTCTCATGTACTTAGACCCATGGTGAGTTTTATCACACAACCTAAGTGAAAATGGGATAATTGTTACAAGAAACTACACTCCCCATCTAACTTCAAAGTCCTTAGTCATGTTAGAAACCCATTTTAACCTCTCGGTGACCATTTTTAGTTACTTGAACCAGAAGCTACCACTTTTCACCATCTAGTGAAAAGTGCAATTCAATGTCCATTGTGTACCCATTTAACCTTTTTCACTAGTGAAAATCCATGTGAACCATCTTCCAACCTCAATTACACTTTGAGGTTAAGTGGTGAGTTGAATTTTTTTAAATTAAATGACTAGCTCCTCCTCATAACCACTTAATCATTTTTGAAAAATCCAAGCTGCTATGTTTCCTTCCCAAAACCTCAATTTTTCACCATACATGTACCTACATGTTTTCTAGAACTAAAAAATGATTGTAACTCACTAATTGTGCACCCAATGTCCATTGAATGTTATGAGTGCACTCCTTCCGAAAACGTCTTCAAGTTGACTATAAGAGAAATTATATTGATTACCTATATAATTTACGACATCCATTTTAAATTTATTCTCTATGATGTTTCCCTTTTATATCTATAGAATTCAGGAAAATGAAAAACCTCAAAAATTAGAGGAAAAGGTCCTTAATTAAAACCTACAATTTTGAGACCAATTTACTTGCAATCCAACACCAAGAATACCTCCATATAAAAATAGTAAATTTATAAGGATTTACATGTCAAAATATATTAAGTTTCAAAAAACAAAAAGTTATCAACATCCATCATAATCTAAACAAGAAAAAACATCAAAATGTGAAAATTGGGATAACAAACTAAAAATAGATATCCTAGACATGACCTGCTAAAATATAAAGTCTAACTATTGATCTAAAGTCACTTGTGTCAACTCACATTTTGTTGTTTGGTTTATTTTTTTTCCATGAAGTTCAAATATTTAAGCCTTGATCCAATTTCTGTAGATTGAGAAACAAGGACGGAAGCCTGTGTAATTTTATTAATCTCAATCAACTAAAAAATTACAGTGAATAGGCTGCAATATTTATAGATATTGCACAGCCAAAGACATCCGGGAGAATGAGTTGCACAGGTGCAACCAAATGCCAGAATAAACAAGCTTCCAATAACATCCGGGAAGCAACAATTACATAAAAACAAATATATTGTTGAAAACAATATATCAGTATGCATACAGACAAATATGGTTGATTAACCATATAACAATATAACCATTTACTATTTAATTAATGAAATTAAATAATTATTAAAATATGCATAATTAAATATTAGGATAATAAAATTT
This sequence comes from Taxus chinensis, assembly GCA_019776745.2. Taxonomy (NCBI): domain Eukaryota; kingdom Viridiplantae; phylum Streptophyta; class Pinopsida; order Cupressales; family Taxaceae; genus Taxus; species Taxus chinensis. Next base: position 855,941,411 of record CM034147.1, read on the forward strand.
ATCCTAACATTTCCCCCCTTAATTGTGCATTGTTTGGAGAGATGAGGAGAGAAATGCTCTGAAAAACTCAATCTTGTCACGTGCAAGTGAATTTGTGAAAATATCTGCTCGTTGTTCAGCCGTTGGACAAAACTGAAGCTAGATGTTGTGCTTTAACACATGTTCGCCTATGAAATGAACCTGAACTTCAATGTGTTTTGTTCTCTCGTGAAAAACTGGATTGTGAACAAGTTTGAGAACACCTTCATTGTCAACATACATGATGGTTGGTTTGTCCTGTGGTATTCCAAGTCCTTCCATTATGCGACGTAGCCAAATCGCTGCACAGAAAACTTCTCCTACAGAACGATACTCGACTTCTGTGGAAGAGCAAGAAACAAAGTGTTGTTTCTTACTTCCCCATGATATTGGTCCAGATCCCATAAAGAATACAAATCTAGAAGTGGATTTTCTATCATTAATGTTACTTGCATGATCTGAATCCGAATATCCAGTCAAGAAGAAGTTTTCGTTCTTCTTGTATTCTAGACCAAGATCCACTGATCCTTTGAGATATCTCAAAATGTGCTTTGCTGCTTTCCAATGACAAATTTTGGGTTCCTGCATGAACCTGGATAGATAGCTCACTGCAAAGCTGATATCTGGTCTAGTGTAGGTCAAGTAAATGAGACTCCCAATCAGCTACCGATAGAGAGTGGCACTTACCTCAGGAGATGGATCTGAACGAGATAATTGTAATCTGTTCTCCATAGGTGTAGCAATTGGTGTGCAATCCATCATCCTAAACTTCTCGAGCGTTGTCTTGGTATATTTCATCTAAGAAACAAAGATGTGATTCTCTTTCTGCCATACTTCCAATCCAAGACAGTAGTGCATAAGCCCGAGATCTGTCATGTCGAATGATCGCTTAAGATATTTCTTTGTTTCATCAATCATCTTCACTAAACTACCAGTGATGACTAGATCATCGACATAAACTACAACAATCACCATCTCCCCCCCTTTCTTTTTGAGGTAGAGATTGGGATCGTATGGATTTCTGATGAATCCATGTTGTACGAGATGCTCATCAATCTTGATGTACCATGCCCGGGGTGCCTGTTTGAAGCCATACAGGGATTTCCTGAGTCTACATACCTTTTCTTCTTGACCAGGTACTACATATCCCTCAGGTTGAGTCATGTATACTTCTTCTTGTAAATCTCCATTCAGGAAGGCACTTTCTATGTCCATCTGATGGACTTTCCAACCAAACTGTGCAGCTAAAGCAAAGATCATCCTGATCATTTTGATCTTAGCTGTGGGAGCAAATGTCTCCTCATAGTCAATGCCTTCTTTCTATGCGTACCCCTTTGCTATAAGTCTTGCTTTGCACTTGTCTACTGTCCCATTTACTTTGTACTTAGTATTGAATATCCATCTACATCCAATGGGTTTCTTCCCTGGTGGAAGATCAACAAGCTGCCAAGTGTTATTCTTCATCACTGATTGATATTCAGAATCCATGGCATCTTTCCAAGCTTTTGACTGTAGGGCTTCCTGGACTATAGAGGGCTCGTTTGTTTCAATGACTCTACTCATCAAAGAAAAGTTAACTTCTTCTCTTGCTTTACTGTGAGTCCGTGGTCCAGGGGTGGATGTATCTGGTGGAGCATCCAATCTTGCATCTCGTAATGTACTTGTACACCATTTAGGCATATGTTGATCTGTTCCCATGGGTTATGGTTCTATCTGATCAACACCATCATCCCCATCATCACTTTCATCTTCTGAGGGAACATTAGCTTCAATTTTTACAACTGGTGAAAAATCTACATCTTGCGAGTCCGGAGGAGTCTCTGCTTCCTTCTTCTCGAAAAACTCAACATCTCTAATTGTGTAGACTTTTCTGGTCTTAGGATCCATCAGTCTGTACCCAAGAGTCTCTTCACTGTATCCAATGAAGATGAGATTTTGTGACTTCATGTCCAATTTCTTTCTGTTCTGTTTGGGTATGTGCATGCTGGCTTTGCACCCGAATACTCTGAGGTGTGTAATGGATGGTTTACTTTTTGACCATGCTTCTTGTGGTGTAATTCCATCAAGAGCAGTTGTGGGCACTCTATTCAACAAATACACTGCTATTTTTACTGCTTCTACCCAAAATGTCTTTACAAGTATGAAATCATCGATCATGCATCGCACCATTTCCATGATAGTACGATTTCTTCTCTCAACAACACCATTTTGTTGCGGTGTGTGTGGAGGAGGCATTTGTCGACGAATCCCGTGAGTTTGTAGGTAGTCTCTGAACTCATCACTAGTGAATTCCCCCCCTCGATCTGAGCGGAGAGTTCTGATGTGACGACCAGTTTCTTTCTCAACTGCCACTTTGAACTTTTTGAATGTTTCAAAGGCTTCACTTTTCTTGCGAAGACAAAAAATCCACATTTTGCGTGAATAGTCGTCAACACAGAGCATGAAGTACTGGAACCCTGAATGACTTGGCTACATCGGACCGCACAGATTGGTATGAACCAGGTCAAGTTCACCATGAGCTCGAAAAGTACTCTTTTGGAATGAAACTCTGTGTTGTTTTCCTGCTAAGCAGTGAGGACACTTGTTTGTATCCTTCTGAAGAGATGGTAGCCCATGTACCATATGACACTGGCGAAGTGTTTCGAGATATTTGAAACTTACATGACCAAATCTCCGATGCCACAATTGAGCTGAGGTGGAGTTTTTCGCCACAAGTGCTTGATCATTTTTGTGAATTAAATCAAGTTGAAACATTCGTCCCACATTTGAGGCTTTTGCAATTATTTTCGAGCCTCTGGATTTATCTCGAATCAAACACATTTTCTTGCCGGATTGACTATCAAAGTCAATTTTTAGGTTGTGATCTAGGAGTTGACTGACCGAAAGAAGATTCTTTGTCAACCCAGGGACATATAGAACATCTGATAGTTTGCATTTGCGTGAACCAAGGGGTAGAGAAATGTTTCCAATCCCCTGAACTGTATATGAAGAATCATCTCCCAACGAAACATGATTTTTCGATGGCGTGTCCCTCATTGAAATAAACTAGTCTCTGTGGCCGGTCATGTGTCGAGTGGCTCCCGAATCAACATACCAGACGTCACTAGATGACGTGGATGGTTCACTTGATTGAGCAGTGAACAAGAAGTCTTCATTATCTGACTGTTCTTGTTGCTCAGTAATATTACCTTGCTGGTGGGGTCTTCTTTTCTAGTTCCCCTTTTTCTGCTCGTGATAGTTGTTTGAATGTCCCTTGCAAGTTTGTTGTTGTTGTGGTCCAGAATTGCTTGATGAACCTTTCTTATATGTGTTAAACCAACATTCTTGCAAGTCATGTCCTCTTTTGCAAATTGGACATCGCTTCTTCTGTTGATTGTCCCCATGATACTGATTCTGATGTGGGGACTTCTGATAGGATTTAGGTTTTCCTTTACCTTTTCCTTTCCATTTTTGATGTGAAGATAATGCCTGCTCCTCTTCATCATCCTTGTTGTGCATTGCTTCCTCTTGTTGCAGTAGGTTTACTAGCTTGTCAAAACTAATTGTTGTATCTGACAAGTTTAGAGTTGTGACAAAAATGCAGTAAGAAGAGGGGAGAGCTCTCAGAACAATGGGAACGAGAAATTCATCTTTGACCTCTTCTCCTAGGGCTAGAAGTGAAGCCCTCAACTCTGCAACTCTTCTTAGGAAGGCTTCAATTTTCTCATTCTGTTTGAATTTCAATGTATGTAACTGACTCTGTAAATTGAGTATGACATTCTTGTTCTTGGCCTCATATATTGTGCTCAGTTTATCCCAAGCTTCTTTTGCTGATGTGGCATCTCGAATGTGGGCTTGCACATCGTTGGATACTCCAAACAAGATGATGAGTTTTGCTTTCTGATCTGCTCTATCAAATTGTCATTGTTGTGTTGCATCAGTTGGTGATCTGGTTAGAGTACCAGTCACAACAGGCCAGATTTATTCAAACTCAAGCTGTGTCTTGATTTTTGTCTTGCAAGGAGCATAGTTGCTTCCTCTGAGCAATTGTGAATCCGGAAGAAAAAATTTGGGGGCATTGGTACCCATTTTGCAGAGATCACTGACAAGGTTTGGCTCTTATCACTCCAGGTATTAGGTCTCCCAATCTATATACCGTCAGTCCAATATACCAAACCTTTCTATATACGCGCCCTTCCGATATACCTGTTGGTACGTGGAAGAATCTCGCCCTTTCTATATACCCGGCGGTACGTGAAAGAGGCGTTAACATATGTGAAAGAATTCGATATGTGGTACCAAGACAGTACTGATGGGGTCTGTGCGATTATTGACACCGGCTCAAAGAAATATCCTCATACGCACACGTAACTTTGCTATATACTCAGATAATTTCTCAGTCCGGATTTATGTCTTGCAATCATTCACAAACGGATGGGATGGTTCATAGTGTGTGCACTGTGACCTTATTACTCCCTGTCAATTTATAGGGACGATGCCCAGACGACGTTGTTGCAGCTATATTAGGCATTAATTGCAGTAGTAGTCACGACGAATTTGCCCGTAAGTGCTTCCCAAAGGCACTGTATATACCGAATGCTGCGAATGAGATCTAGGATCTCGTGAGTGCTACTGAACCAATTTTACTGTTTTTTATTACAATTCTGCCAGTTTTTGAGCAGTTACAAAGTTTTGCAATTGACTATGGCAACCTGTAAATTAGTACAATATGCAGTACAATTTGAATAACAGGCAAAAAATTTCAGTTTCGGGGTCCTGGTGACCTCTTGAGCCCAATACGACCCAAAATGCTAAAAATTGCAAAAAAATAGCTGAAAATGCAATTTTTAGATGGGTCTGCTTTTGCAAAAAATGTCTGGAATGATAAAATAGACCGGATGGAAGAAATTTTTTTTTACCCTAAATTAGGGATTTCTCCACTAAATCTAGTTAGTTGTAACTAAATTCAAAAAAGCCTGCTAAATTTAGCAGTTCTCCCAAAATTTCTGCCAGATGCAAAAGGAGAGTTTTTGAGTGTTTTTAGTGGGATTTGACCCTCAAACCTCTCACTCCCAAGGCGCATGCACTAGCCAACTTGCCCACTTAGGGCGCTTGGGCTATGAAAGGAAGCAAATTGTATTTAATGATAAGTAAAATTGACTTACCTTTTAAAAAAATGTGACTTGGTGAGCCTCCACATGGCGCATGCTGGTGAAGAGGTGTTTTTAGGGTCGTATTTGCCTAAAAAATGGATCTGAAGCTTTGTTTTCCTTTGTATGGCCGCATTTCCTCCTTTGGCCACGTTTTTTAGCTTTGCACGCACAGATTTTGCTGGTTATTTGCTTGTACAGGCCGCATTTCTTCCTTGGCCGCATTTTTGAGCTTTCCACACACTGTACAGGCCGTATTTTTTTCCTTTGGTTCGTTTTTTCCCTTTGGCCGCATTTTTTATTGGCTTGGCCACGTTTTTTAATGTTGTTTGCTTGTTGTTCGCTTGTACAGGTTGATGGAGGCAAAGAATGGTGCGGTTTTTGCTTAAACAAAACGTTTCCTTGCTTGGGCGCGTCTTTTTTGCTGTTCTTCTTTTGTACAGGTCCGTGGCAGAGTATCAAATAGCCGCTGCCCCCCTTCTTTTATTGTTTTCTTTTCTTATGCAGATCAGAACGTGGAGAGGCTGTTTTTTGCAGAGAAAAGACTCGATCCTCAAGCACATGATGTTCAGTTTGATTTGTGCAAGACAAGACTCGGCTAGGGCTTGATGAATAGCTCAATAGACCTCCAAAACAAGCAAAACAACCTCCAAATACAGTAGATACTAAATGATTCTCTAATTTAGAGACAAAACCCTTATTGGATTTTTTTTTTAAATTATTTTCAATACCTGTAGCAATTTTTGCCTGGTGGTGAGTGCATCAGTATAAAAAAATTTTGCGTTCCAAACACCTGGAATGAACTGGGGGATGTGGAAAGGCAGAGATGAGGCTGGGAGGTTACAGGAGGCTGTACCGGCTCTCTATTGTTGCATACTCTTCTCCAATCTTCTCTATTTCTACTGCATTCTCTTCCACACCTTCACAGGGCCAGAATTTCGCTTTGGTACCAAATGTAGATTGAGAAATAGGGACGGAAGCCTGTGTAATTTTATTAATCTCAATCAACTAAAAAATTACAGTGAATAGGCTGCAATATTTATAGATATTGCATAGCCAAATACATCCGGGAGAATGAGTTGCAGAGGTGCAACCAAATGCCAGAATAAACAAGCTTCCAATAACATCTGGGAAGCAACAATTACATAAAAACAAATATATTGTTGAAAACAATATATCAGTATGCATACAGACAAATATGGTTGATTAACCATATAACAATATAACCATTTATTATTTAATTAATGAAATTAAATAATTATTAAACTATGCATAATTAAATATTAGGATAATAAAATTTATCCTAACAATTTCCACCCTGAGCACTGAATACCCTTGTTTGGGAGATAATGATATAACCTACATAGATGTGGAAGACCTAAAATATATAATGATGAATGAGCCATGAGGATCAGTAGAAGAGAAGATACTCTCAAGTCGATCATTTAGGGAAGGAAGCCATTTGTTACTTTTTTCAATCACTGAACTAATCTTGACATGTGCATAACATCATGCTCCAAACACCGATAGCAATATGGTTATCATAACTAAGGAGTGGGAAATGAAATTCACAATTGCAAGGGTTGGAAATTGTCTCATGGTTCGGAAAAGAAATAAATTCCTCACAAAATTTCAAAACTTACCCTCGAGGTGAATTCTAAGATTGTGTGTTTCTATCCATCCTAGAAGTCACAGTAAAGGGTCATCATGTCTAAATGATGTGGACCATTAAATGAAAGTAATATAAAATAGGGTTCGTAAAGGTAATCCCTAATTCACAATCATCTTCTATACAAAATGGAAATGTGTTTGATGAGTATGATGATGGATGTTGGGTTTCTTCTTTCCTTGTTAGAAGTTATTTTAAGTAAGTAACAAGTAAAGAATAAGGTAGTGAGGTATCCTTAGGTTGATTTAATTCAATAAGAATATATATATTCATCATTAAGATGAATTGTGAAGCTCTAGGAAGTCACAAGGAGTAAGGTGATAAATCCACATTATAAATTTGACCTTACATTCAAATCTCTTTCAAAGAGGAAAGAAATACTAGGAATCATAGTATGGTAAGGAACAAGTTAGAATGATCTAGTGTGAGTAAATGATTTTCACTTGAACCATAGGCTACTGAGGTACCCAAGACAATCATGTTTACAAGATATAGAAGTTATCACAGGTAAACTCAATGAAAATATCACGACAATGTATATGAACACTTATGAAATTATTTGGAGTGTTCCCGCATCTCACATAAGAAAGAGATTATACCAAAATGATTTGGTCCAACAAATGGTCTAAAGTAAACAATCTCATTCAGGGATAAATCCTTCTATCTAGAGGAGAGGACCTATTTTAATGAGGAGAGGATGTGAAAGAAGGTGTCTAATCATCTTAAAGTATATTCTTTTCTGAAATGGAACATGTTTATCATGGAGGTGAATTCTGTGGCTAAGAAGTGTAAGGTAGTGATCTCCATATCCTAACTCTTACCTTGTGATCAGATAATATCATCATGTTTCCATGATTAGAAAACCATCTTGAGTTCACATGGTGAAATTTAGTAGTGTTATTGAACACTCATTCAATGCTTTAGAGTGTGTTTGCATCTCACATAATAAGGAAGTTGGAATATCAGTGTTCTAATTCAATAGGTGGTTAAGACAAGGAACTTTATTCATGGTCCATAAGAATCAAATTCTCCATCAAAAAGAGGCTTTCCCATCTCCGGATCTTCAGTTCTCTCTCTCTTATTTTTTTTCCTCTTTTTTTCTTTCTCTAACATTCTAATTTTTATTAAAGAATGTAATTTTTCACTAATTTATCTTATTCACTTAAATGATTATTTAATTTTGCATTGTAAGAAGTATTTTTCATTAATAAGAAAAAGTCTCGCTTTTATTCCGTAGGATCATTACACGTCAAAATGATGGGAAATGTGAAAATTCACGTGGGTGTAGATGAAAATTGATTTTTGTAAGCTATAAATTTGAATGGATCCTCCATTCCAAGGGGTTTCCAATTTTTGATAGTTATAAGTTGTGATGTTTCACTACTACTGTAAGAAATAAAAGGTAAATTTCTATAGTCTCCTTTCCTATGTTCTTTTACTCTATTTCTCTCTACTTTATAACTTTGCAAGAATTGTAATATTCTACAACTAAGAAGGAGTTTTGTGTCCTTGATTAATAGATCTATGCAACTTTGTGTCTCTAATTTATTATTCTTATTGTTTCTTTCATTTTTGTGTTCTTGTATTTAATGTGGACCTTCTTTGGTTATTTTTGGTGATAGTTTGTTAGTGCGTATTCACAACATTAAACTTTTATCGCTATTTCTCCTTCTCCCTTTTACCTCCTTCAAAAATAATTCCTCCTGTGTACAATATACAATAATTTTTCCATAGGTTCAGTGGACTATTCATGTGTAATCCCAGGCATAATATCTACCCCACAATTTTAATTGTTTTACATTCAATAATGGGAGCCTTCCTATACCAAAGGAGCAGGTTAGCCCAATGACAGTTAGTAAAAAACCTATAATATGAGATGCAAAAAATTATTTCTCCAATAGTTTTTGGTGACTCCATTGGGGAAACTTTACGCTTGTGCACCCTACAAATATCTCTAAAATCCAAAAAAAAAAAATCCTAAAAAATAAAAAAGTAACGGTAACTCTATTAAGGAAGCAATCCATGTCACGTTCATTTCCCACATCATGATGATGAAGTTTTCATGGTTTGTGTTCAAAAAAATAAGTGGGAACAAAAATGAAGAAGAATATGACCATCAAAACATGCATATTTTAGATTAGACATCATTCTTGATCTAATATTATGAAAGTATGGATTCTGACACAACAAAGAAGTTTCTCATTTTAACTATAAATATGTATTTATAAAATGGAAAGGAAGTCATTGATGTTCCTACACATGTTCTATAAAGGATATCCAAAATGGATAGAAATTTCACATTTTTTGATCTTGCTATCAAATCCTTGTGGATTCAGTTCAAAAATACTGTTACTAGAGGAAATAAAATGGGGATTATACTTGCTAACAATCAAGATTCCAAGAGTTTGATGATGAGAATGAAAAAGAGATGAAATACTGTAGGCACATGAAGTTGAAAAAAATGAGAATGAATCTTTAGATGAGGTAAGTAAAGAAAAAAAAATCATAAGAAGAACCTCCTAAATGTAGTGTTTTGGACACTACACTATTCTTTGAAAAAATGAAAACATTTTATTTATTCCCTTCATATTCATGATTTTATTTCTTATGGAGATGAATAAATGACCTCCTTAAGAAAGGATTAGATGTAAAAAAATCAAGAGTTGCAGAAGGAAGTTTTGACCCTCAAATCAATCTTGAAATCCTATCATCTATTTTGACCATGTAAGAAATGTATGAGCAACTTGAAACAATCCATAGTAAGGAGGAGAATAAGTACTTTTCGGAGGTGGATTCTTATGAATCTTCACACTATGAAGTGTTTATCCCAAGGAGATACTTTGGGGCCACTCATTACTATTATATTTTAGACAATCCTAATGAAATTTAACTCAACATATTGGTATATAGAGAAAGAATAATAAAAGCACAATCTCCATCCATAAATGCACTTTGGCCTAAAGAACGACCCTATAGAGAAAAAACATGCATAAGAGATGAGAATTATTGTCTCATAATAGATGATTCGATTATTTCTAATACTTCCACCAAACATGAAGACATTCAATAGATGAATCCTCCTTCTCTTCCACAGTTTCTTCAAGAGAACAGTTTTGAGGTAAATCTCGATGATTTTATTTCTAATTTTGGCTGTTCATTTTTTGTATAAATGCCTAGTAATGAAATAAATTAAAAGGAAGAGTTATATTTCCCTCTTGAAATATTTTTTGATGAGAGAAGATAACATTAAATTTCCAATGAATTAGTTTCCCTTTCATCGCCAAGAGAGCTTGATAATAAGCATAACTATGATTATGGATTTTTTTGTTTTCCGTATAGAGAAGAGGACTTTATGGGTGTTGTTATGGATGGAATACATGACTATTCCCATGTTACATCCTAGAAATTGTTTCCTCTCTCTTTCCATTATGAGGATTCATCATGCGACTCTTAACACACCAAGGATAAATGAGTATGTATAGAAAAAAATCATTTAGAACAACAAACAAATGAAAAGCTAGATATATTTTGTGAATGGGGAGAGAACCAGATTGTTCTTATCACTTCTAGATTATGTGCTAATTCTGGAAATGAACTAATGGTGTAAATTTCACCCAATTATGGTGACTACCTTCCTGTCAAAATTAGAGATTATATTTTTTAAAAACATAGAAGAATGACTTCTTATGGTCACAAGATATTAGACAGAGAATACAAATCGGAATTTTTTGAAACAAGTAATGAAGTGATCATTAGATGTAAATTTTTTTTCTATAAAATATAAATATGAGAATGGAAAGTGTGTTTCCCTTCTTCTTTTCAAACCATGTAGAGTCATCATGAGAGCATGGCATGATGAGTTGAGTATTTTCAAGCTTTAGAACTGGTATGAAATCAACCCACTATTCCATGATGGTACCTATTTTTTTGATCCCGTTGTTAGGTGTGTGAAAATATTGTATATTATTCCCCTGCCTATGTAACTTTCCCTCCATTTCAGCATAATTTTCCCTTTTATTGTGTGTTTCCTTTTCTATTTGGTGTATTTGTTTTGTTTTTCCTCGTTTGTGTCATTACTTGTATTAGTTGGTGAAAGGATGACTATAATTCCCAATTATCAAGAAAATTTTCTGTTTACCCATGAGATAATTGAGGTTCATCATTACCCCTTAAAATCCAATGTTACCGAGTTAGATCCAACTATTGTTGTGATAAATGTATAAGGTGTAAAATTTAAAAGTTTGGTGATGACAACTAAGCCCCACTTGAAAGTTTTTTCTCTTTGTCACTATAAAACCTTCATATAGCCATCTTGTCCACAATTACATCCTCATTCTAAGTTAGAGGAATCTTATAACAATATTTAAAAAAAAAATCATGTGTAGGGTGGTATTCCTATCGTTATTAAATAAGTAACTGAGATTCAAGGAAGAAAAACTATCCTTAGAGACCTAGATATGGCCATTTTTTGCCATTTTGTAACTGATGTATAGCCTCCGGAAGCTGAGAGGGAAGAATCAAGCCATCTGGTAGTTTCAAAGGAGGGAAATAAATTTATCCAATGTTGTTTAGGGAAAATTTGTCAAAGAAATTGATTTTAGGAATCAAGCAAGCAAGATAGGGTCATCTTGGGTGTTGTGAATTCTATAATCCAACAGTGAAAGATGACTTGAATGGATGATTCTGGGAGTCCCAAGAGGAGTTAGAATCTCATAAAATACTAAATGGAAATGTATCAGAATATTTAACGGGATGGAAACATAAATTATTAGATAAATATTTAATAATTAATGTTATATCTCAAGTTGCCACTGTTACTCCTTCATGCTCGAAGGGTAAATGGTGCCAAAATTGAAATTATAGGAAGAATTGTCTCTTAATAATGGATTAGATGATCTAAAAAGTTTAATTTTATTCTAAATAATATAAGGATTGACCCTAAAACACCATTCCATTCTCTTGGGATAGAAAAATCACTCATGATTTCCTAAAATGCACTTGGTAGGTGAAATCAACATTTGAAAAAGGATTGGCCAGATGTTTTCACCGTTATTGTCACCTTATATTATCCCTAAGGTACAAATGGATCAAAGGGACACCAAAATCCATTTTGATGTTTCGTCACTTGAAAAACATGACTTGAGGTGTTATGCAAAGTATATGGAGGAGTTTAGTTGTAAGGTCCACTTTGCATGATAAGCTAACCCCTTGGAACATTTTATAGCATGATTTGTACCATTATAATTTCCATAAGGTGAAAAGGTGACAATAGGACTACCAAAATTTTCTACCCCATGTTGGAAAATGTTTTGTAACTTGAAGCTCACCTGTATTACACCTAGGTTTCATAAACATGCATTTTAACTTGTCCCCCTCATATGTAATTCGACCCATGACACATTTTATGATCATGTTGTTCCCTTAGATTACACTATGTGCAAAGGGGAAAAGCGGGACAAAAAATTGCACTCCCCATCAAACATTTCAGCCCCTGGTTGCATCATAAACTCATTTTTATCTCTCGATGATTGTTTTCAACTCCTTGACTCTCATTCTCATTGAACTAGAATCCACTTGTCTCCATCTAGTGAAAAACAAATTTGTATGTCCCTTTGGTCCCCATTGCACATTTTGCACTGGTGTAACTCCATGTAAACCATATTCCAACCTTAGTTCATCTGTCAGGTTAAGTGGTGAGTTGAAAATTTGCAAATGAAATGGCTTACTCCTCATAAACACTTAATAATTTTCTAAAAACTCTCAGTTGATGTGTTTCTCTCCAAAAACCAAAATTCCCAAAATATACACTACTACATTTTTTCTATAAATCCATAGTCAAAAACTCAAAAATGCTCGTAACTCACTAACCATTCAGTCGATTTCATTCAAACATTACAAGTTCATTCCTTCCAAAAACACCTTCAAGATGACTGTAAGAGAATTTCCATTGATTCTGTTAGAATTTGAGGATTCTAATAAAAATGGATTTAATCAAATTACATATTACATAATGTTACAATAAATATTACATTATAACATAAGCAAATAAATAAATACTTACAGGAAATCAATAACACAGGTGACACAATATTTATAGTGGAAAACTCGAATAGGGTAAAAACCACTTTGAAAATAACCTTTTACTTTAGAGAACTTATTTTATATCCAATAATATCACCTCCTCCTTTGAAATCCTATTTACCAAGGGTAAAACAAAATCACTTGATTTGCACACCTTTGGTATATTTGTCAAAATATATCAAATGAGGACCTAAAGTACTTTTTATATAAGGTGATCGAGTATGTCTCCTGACCCACCTTTTCAACCTAAAATGGTTGACACATACACCTAGGTTTATAATACTTAATATTAGAAATATAATCATTTCATGATATTAAATATTTAACCTAAATTATATACCTAGGTTAACATATTTAGTAATAGAAATAGAAATATTTCATATTATTAAATATTAACCTATATATTAGTGATGGACCCATATACATTAAGGGTTACCCAGACCACTTAATCATTATGTTCCAAAACTCCCCCCCTTAATGTTAAGTGGGATAACATAACATATTCTAATAGATTACCTGCTCGTGGTACACTACAGGATTTATAATCCTTAAACCATAAAGGTTTTAGGCTAGCATATCGATTGAAGGAATTATAACACCTTCATCATCCTCAAATTATCTTTTGGTATAAAATAATTTTGAATCCCAAAGATCATCCCATGATCAGTGGCTAAGTATGATTTGTGAGTCTTACATGTTCTCACAGGTTCTCATAAAAGGCTATTGAACCCAAGCATATATGAGCCTTTTACAACCAAAGACCGCGTTAACAATATGCTTGTATTGGATGTTTACCAGTAAACTCAATAGCACTAAAGAGTTTACTAAATACCACCTCTAAGATCTTTCTACACTTCTTTCTAAAAAATAAGTTGAGGAGGTATACATGCTCAAAGGTCTTTTTACATTTGTCCAAAGGTATTTTTTTACACTTTCCCCGAAGGTCTTTTACATATGTTCGAAAGTCTTTTTACAAAAACCAAGTTCGATTAGGAGGTGACATTGTCATGCACACTCACCCTCAATGGAAACTATGACAATCCAAGATTTTCATGAAAGTGACAAAACTTTGTAGTACTCAAGGAATTTGTGAAGATGTCAGCAACATTCTCCTCGGTCAACATGAACTTGATATTTATCTCATTACTTTACCACCTTCTCATGGGTGAAGCGTATATGTATCTCAATGTTCTTCATCCTTTGATGTTGAACTAGATTCTTAATCAATATTAATAAAACTCTAACCACCTGATAGAAGAGAAATACTCCCTTTAGCTTACATTTGTATCTCTACCAACAGCCATTGTAGCCACATGGCTTCTTTACTTCTTCCATTGTACTTCTCTACCTCAATAGAAGAAATGGATATTGTTGATTGTATTTATTGTTCTAGTAATGGTTCCTACAAAAAAAACTTGAACACATATCCAATATATTTTATAAACACAACATCGGTATGGTTAGAATCATAAAATCCATATACGATAGGATTTTCATTCTTATTATAATGCAACCCATAATTGACTGTTCCTTTCAAATATCTAAAAATTCTTTTTGTAAGGTTCCAATGATCTCTAAAAAAATGTTTATGCATAAACCTTTAAGTAATTCCTAATGTATAGGAAATATCTTATCTAATTATAGTTAGATAAATAAAACTATGAACTAACAATGTATATAAAATAGGATCAACCTTTTTCATCTGCAGATTCAGGGTCAATATTTATTTCAACTTGTATTGAAGTAGAAAATGGTTTACACTCATTCATAAGAAACTTTTTCAATATAATGCTTGCATATTGTGTTTTGAACAATAACAATAGAATGAAATACAATCATACAAATAACATGATGTGAGAGACCTAGCTCATTCATTTCAAAGTACTTCTTCATTTTTTGTTTAATCCTATGAAATAAATCATAATTGTCACCAAACATAAGTAAATCATCAACATATATATATATAATGATAATATACAAGTATTATTACTTAATGAATATATCATTATTAGATGAACAATTAACAACACGTAATAGTTTAAAGTAGGAAACAATTTTTGTATACCAAGATTTAAGAGATTATTTTAAACCATATAAGGATTTCTCAACTTACACATATAGTTTATTTTACCAGTTTATTCAAATCCTTTAGGTTAAAACATGTAAAGTTCTTCTTTTAAATCAAAATTCAAAAACAATATATTTCTTATCTAATTGGTGGATTTATCACCCAATTGAGTGGCAATTACAAATAAGGCCCTAATAGTACTTATTTTAGCTACATGAAATGTCTCAACATAATCAATACCAAGTTTTTGAGTGAAACATCTAGCAACAACTCTAGCTTTTATGTTTGTTAATACTACCATCAAAATTATATATTACTTTGTATATTCACCTAGACCCTATAATAATTCACATCTCAGGTTCATATAAAGTAATTAATGCATGGTACATATAATGGTTTCTGGTCATTTTCCTAAGGTTAATAGGATTTGAAATTTCTAACATAGATGGAGCCTAGTTTAATTTATTATCTAGGAAGATAAGATTTTCATAAACATATATAGCATGAAAACATCATCATAACCATTTACTAAATCATAATCAAAACCATCAATTATAAGCATTTAATGAAGTAAATTCAAGAGAAGAAGAAAACACATATAAACCTTTCACTATATTATATCTAGACATTTCATATAAGCTTCAATAATTAACACGTAAACTAACCTTTCATGCCATAGTTTTGAATTATTCAAAATTTGAGATATAAAACAAGATGTAGAAGAGAAATCATAAAAAATATACTAGACCATTTCATTTGAATTACTTCAACTATTGTACTCTCATTACTATCATTGATATACCAAGTATCCTTCATGCATGGATTCTAGTTGTGTCCATACCTCTTTCGGATGTTCGATATTACCAATGTGTAGAAGGTAGTCATCGTTAACATTGCGTAAAATCATAGAAAGAGTCTCCTGCATCCATTGTAAGAAGAGAAATCATAAAAAATATACAGACCATTTCTTTGAATTACTTCAACTACTGTACTCTCATTACTATAATTGATATACCAAGTATCCTTCATGCATGGATTCTAGTTGTGTCCATACCTCTTTCGGATGTTCGATATTACCAACGTGTAGAAGGTAGTCATCGTTAACATTGCGTAGAATCATAGAAAGAGTCTCCTGCATCCATTGCAAGAATGTATTCATGTTATTTACAATTGTTTGACGATTGATGGTAGAAACCTCAGATAAAAAAAAAATCATCCAGAGTTTCCTCGCCATAAATTCTGTTTTGACCCAAATGTTGTAGTTAGTTTCGTTCAAGATCTGGGTTTTGTCAAGACAGAAATAGTTGGATGCCATTATTTTCCTAAACTTGTAAAACACACCCAATTATAATATACAATTTACTACAGAGTTATATACATATTTATTGATAATAAAAAACAACACTTTTAATAGGATTCAGATCTAAATTTTATAGATCTAAAGAAACTATTTGATCATAACGAATTATGTTATTACAATGCATACTAATTAACCTCCAATGATCAAAATAATAACCCGCAATATAAAGGGCTCTGCATTATACCTCAGATTTATATAAAAAATATTTCCAACCATATAGAGGTGAAGAAGAGACTCCTAAGAATGCATAACAACTTCAAATTTCTGGAAAAAATTTAATGTAGACAAAAAATATGGCCAGATTAAATTTGACGTCTAAATGACCGTCATAATGGCTTATTTTTTGGTCTAGTCGTGACATTCATTTGACCATGTCAATTTTAACACAGTGAAAGTTTCCTAGAATATATAAGCTGAAATTTGACATCTAAATGATCAATCATATTTTCTTATGTTTAGTCTACCGTGATAGATCATTTGACCATCAAATTTAATGAAGCTAAAACTTTGCTGTGTCTTTCCAGAATATGAAATTCTAGAATTTCTTCTTTTGTATAATATTAGAGAGGTGATATTTTAATACATTATAATAACCTATTATAATTTATAATATAAATATATAAACGCTTTTTAAAAAGAGGTATATAGTTTATATAATGTAAATAAAAAACAACATATAGTTCATAAAAATTATAAACTATAGTATTTTTTTTATAAAAAACACATAACCCTTATTAAAGGGGTTTAAAGGACATAGATCAGGGTAAAAGAATTTTACCAAGTGCAAGTAGATTTATGAGAGTATAGATTAACCTGTATATTTTACAGAGGGGACAAGTAATTTCACCTCCCTTCATTTACTCTTAATTTTACCCTGCACACATTTAAAACTATGGAAAGATTACAAAATATTTTATATAATTCCTCAAGCTAAAAATTTCAAAACTTATATGTGGCTATAACTACCAATATTTTAATAAATATTTACCACACTTTACGTGGACCACCAATAAACTAGATTTTTTTTTTTAATTCTCCATTTATACCTAAGAATTCCACATTTATACCTGAGATATTATCTCATTTTATTCTCCACTCACACTCTTATATAAAATAAAACCTTTAAATGAATGGTCTGCCCCCTTACATGGATAATATAAATGGTTAGGGACACATGTTAGGTTTTATTTAATAAGTATTAAGTTATAAAAAATAATCCATTCATGGTCAGACAACAAACACGGGCCCCCTTCCCAAAAACAATAAGCACTTAGGTTTTTTTAAAGACATATATAGACCAAATCTAATAAAATTTATATTTTAAATGGTTTAAACTAACCATATATATAAAATATGATTCAAACTTAGGTTTGTTTCTTCTTTTTAAAACTATATTACTAGATTTTAAAGTTACGTTTAAATATGATTTAAACTTAGGCTTAGAATATGATCCGTTGACTCTTCCCACAATCTCATGTAATTTTAATATAGTTTAAGGCTTTTAATATATAATTTTTTTCAAAACTATATCAATTTTAATATGATGTTTATATAAATTATTAAATAAACCTTATTCTATATTATATATATATATATATATATATATATTTAAAAACAATAATATAGTTTTCAAATTATATAGGATATAGTTATAGATTAACTATAAACTATAGTTTTTCAAATCGAATCTTATTAAGGAGTGCAAAGGACACACATAGATTACTTTTGAAAACACAATAAGGTTAAAATAGTAAATGAATTTTACCAAGGGGCATGATTCCACATGAAAAAAATACAAGTTAACTTGGAGATTTATAGAGGGAAGAATTACTTTCACCCTACCAAAGAAATATATTGAAAATCTTATTTCTATGGATCTTGTCTTCTTTTTCTTGTATTTAAATTTGTGTTTTTTATTTTGAATATTTTTTTAAGTGTACATATTAAAACTATAAAAAAAATAATTCAAATATTTTACCCTTACCTATACACAAGTTTTCACGGAAGGTAAAAAATTTCTAAATTTTTCACTCGTGAATTCACCTTAATTCTTCACAAAGCAAAACTTTTAGGTTGCACAATGGAAAGAAGGGGCAAGTTATTTTAAATATCCTTGCACAATAGCAAGTTATTTTTGGTTGAAAAAAAATCATACAAATTAAATAAATAAAATACACAACATTTTATCTTAATTTATTTAATTTATCTCGCTCTCTTACCATGTTAGAATTTGAGGATTCTAATAAATATGGATTTAATCAACTTACATATTATATAATGTTACAAATATTACATCATAAGATAAGTAAATAAAAAAATACTTATAAGAAATAAATAACACAGGTGACACAATATTTATAGTGGAAAACCCCAATAGGTTAAAAACCACTTTAAAAATAACTTGTTACTTCAGAGAACTTATTTTACATCCAGTAAGATCACCTCCTCCTTAAAACCCTATTTACCAAGTGTAAAACCAAATCACTTGATTTGTACACCTTTGATATATTTATCGAATATATCAAATGAGGACCTAAAGTCATTTTTATATAAGGTGATCGGGTATGTCTCCCGACCCACCTTTTCAACCTAAAATGGTTGACACATACACCTAGGTTTATAATATTTAATATTAGAAATATAATAATTTCATGATATTAAATATTTAACCTAAAGTATATACCTAGGTTAACATATTTAATAATAGAAATATAAATATTTCATATTATTAAATTTTAACCTATATATTAGTGATGGACTCATATACATTAAGGGTTGGCCAGACCACTTAATCATTATGTTCCAACATTTCCAAATATGTATAAATATGTAATTTCTAATATGAATGTGTATAGTTTCTAGATTATAATCACCTATTTTGACCACCTACCTACATTTCACCATGTTTTTCTTTTTCCACTGGTCATTTATGAAACATCACTTTTTTCTTATCTAGGGCCCATCAAAATATCACCAATCAATTCAGGAAACCCATAAACCTTTAAAATTTTTATTTATTTATTTCCATTGTATGACTCCGATGCTCCTAAACTATTAAAGATATTGTTTTTTTACTATTCTGGTTATTTTTCCCAGTTTCATAGAGTTGTTTTTTGGTTTTATATTTAGAAAACTAGTCACATATAAATGGATTTTGTCATTTGGTTTTGTAATAATTGTGAATTATTCTATTTTTTTTCTTGGAGTGCATCCACATTTGGACACAACATGTGATCTCTTTCCAGTTTTGGGACTCATACTTGGAAGAAAACATTTAGAGGGATATGGTTCTCATCTAACTTATACTCCCAATTTTATTACTAACCTAAAACTTCCATAATATCTCATAAGGAAAAATTTAAGAGAAAAAATAAAATTAAAGAGGGTGGTGATGCACCAAGATAAATTGGGACTTAAATACTCCTTCCCATTCCTAATTATAGCACGATAACCCCATGAACACATAGAAATAAAGAGACAAAATATATTTTTATGTAAGAGGTAAGAGGATAAATGAAGGTTAGAATGTAGAAACAATAGAACCACAAAAATATTTATTGATGTTATAATATACATAGATACATTCACAAAACAAGGTTGGACATTCATGTGTTTAGCTAAGGCAAAGTTAGAATTACCATGGAATACAATATGGCCCAAATGGGTTTGAGGAAGTGTGATAAAAGTCATGAAATGTAGAGAGACTCTCTCTAATAATTCCATTATAGAACAAAGAAAAGAAAGGGAAACAAAGGGACCCAAAAATTAATTCAACCATTTCCAAAAGAATCCATAATTCACTATAAATTTGCATTTCAAAG
Source organism: Taxus chinensis (assembly GCA_019776745.2). Taxonomy (NCBI): domain Eukaryota; kingdom Viridiplantae; phylum Streptophyta; class Pinopsida; order Cupressales; family Taxaceae; genus Taxus; species Taxus chinensis. The sequence continues at coordinate 855,961,557 of CM034147.1, forward strand.
CACTCATCCAAAAAATGATGTGTATAAGTGGATTAAAAACCACTTAGAGAGCCCAACATTTTTCACCATGTATTTTAGGACTCTTTAGGTTGTTGGATGGATCAAAATGTTATACGTAGGCATCTAGAGTTGTTGGGAGAAATATAAAATTCATTATAGAGAAAAATATGACCCCTAAGACTTTTCATGAAATGAATGAATAAAATGTGTAACTTATTAAATTTAATTATGGCCTAATAAAAATGTCTCAAAGTATTTCCAATGAGCCCAATAATACTGAGTATGGATCATCTAATCAAAAGATATTTCCAAAATAAGATTTAAGGTGTCATCTCCATACAATAAATTCCATGGATACATATAAATTATATAGAGTGGACATGTGGTCTAATGAAAAGTACTCATACCATTTTTTGGTTCTTAAATTTTTCATTTCTTGATTTTATGGACCCTATAACTCCCTACCCAGGATGGTGAAACATGTCACAATCCCAAGCTACTCGTGCGTGGCAAAAATCAACTATCTAGGAGGTTGAGAGTTGGTCCCTCTCTAAATTTTCCACTTGTTAGTGTCATATTCACTTGGTCTCAACTTAATTTTTCTCTATTAAAAATTATTTACCTTATGTCCATAAGCCCTTTATTTTCCTTTCTTCACTCAATCATAAAGTGTTTTCCTATAAAGACACTTGGACGTTCCTTTCCTCTTCGATGTGGGATAATTATACTATGGATTATCAAACAAGAATTACTATTATCTTCCATTTAATCATTGTGAACATTTTTAACCATCCTAAAATGTGAGGAAATGAAACACTTGTGTACAAGTATGCGAAGGTTTAAAATGATCTTGAGTGACCATTTTTCATCACTTTGAAGTATCCTTGAATCTTGAGACACCATGGGTTCTACCACATGATCTCTAAAGCATTAGGGATCCACCATTTAAGCTCAAGGAGAATGTGAAATCCATAAAATTAGTCTCAAGAGGAATCTTTAGGGTGTAAATTTAATAAAATGGGTTGAGAGAACATTCTATTAACATGAAATTTTAAGTTAGACTTGGTCTCCTTAAACTTTCCCCTTTTTGTAAGCCTTTCCCACCCATTATGTGATGACTTGTGAATCCATATAGTCATAATTTCAATTCAAGAAGTTTATAAATATAAACACTTTAGTATATTTAGGATAATGAATGGGTCATAAAAAGTAAGTTGTAAAAGTGATATTGAAGCTATTTGATCATCATTTATTAGTGATATTGAATTTTTTAAAAACATTCTCATGCTAAAATTTATTTTAGCCTATACTAATTGTTGCACACATTAAAATTCTAATATGTGATTTTTTCAAATTATAACAAGAATAATAATTTAGTGAAGGGATAACACATGAAATAATTAATATTTCCCATTAACATCCCCCAATTTTATGGGGTTTGTAAATAATTGGGCTTATATTAACATCTCAACAAAGGAGAAAAAATTAGTGGCGATTCACAATAGATCCAGAGAAATTAAGAGAGGATTTTTTAGATTAGGGCATGAATAAAAAATTCTCATAATTAGATTTAAATTAACATTTTTCAAAGAAATGGTACCATTTTATTACCTATGAAAATTGGTAATATCTCTAGCAAATTAGTTACTTCAATTTTATGAATTGGATTTTCTAGGAGTTGTTCATCCTGCCCTATAGACCATTTTTCTAAAGTTTTCCACTGATGACTACTTCCAAAATTATGTGAAACAAAGTATTATTCTAAAAAACCTAGGTCTTCTATATATTTTACTATTGTACATTTATTATGGTCTAGACAATCTCATCTATGTAATTGGGTCCAAATTTATTGATTTAATCTAAATTAAACTTGATTGCAATGTTTTTTGGTTAGTTTGGTGCATCTATTAATGTAAAAATACACATCTACATTTTGGATAACCCACACATCACATCCAATAACTAACCTATGGTTTCTTTATCACAACCTTACAAGGTTAATTTTCATCTTGTTTGGGGATAAATTTGATTATATTAGGGTTTGGATATACAATATTTGATCTATTTACCCCTCACTTTTGTATATTTTTATAGGATTTTTAAAAAATCATATCTTTTGTATACCTACTCATTCCTTATGTCATATTTTATCAATTATATACCTTGTATATTGATATAGATAGAATTGTTTCTAAATGTAATTTAATGATGTTATACCTTGTCATGTTCACTTTCCAATGGCATACCCAGTCTTTATATATGAGCCTCCTAGGCATAACATTGTCATGAATAGAAACATTCCTCATAAAAACTTCCCAATCCTCATTTCTGTTATATCATTGTGTAATATATTATTATATTTTTGATTTCAATGGTGTATTTGTAGACACCCATTTACGAAACTCCTTGGTGTTATACCATTTGATGGATTATAATTCCTTATGAGTCTTTTTAATATTGTAATCCCTATCCTAAGTTTTAAATCCATTATCATTTCTATCCCCTGTGACTCTTAATTTATCCCTCATAACTATCTACAGTTATTTTCCTAACCACCTACTTACCTCCATTCTATCCCAAAATCCTAAAATAAATAAGTTTTTGCAAGAATTATCATGAATTAATCCCATTTGGAGGTGGTTGAAATATCCCCCTTAGAAGTTTCTCAAAATATGCCGAATTGTTAGCGATTCTCTGTAATCGCTAGCAACCATATAAACATAGTTTGACCCCTATAGATTTGTAAGTGAAAATCATTAGAACAAAGATCTGTTCCTCTGAAGTTTGGAAAGGGCCATTTTTGGCCATTTTGCAAATGGTATATATGCCACAGAAGATGACAGGGAAGAATAAGTCCATATAGGACTTTTATTGGATAGAAATGAATTTTTTCAAGGAATTTTAGGGAAAATATGTGGAATAATTTATGTCAGGAATCAAATAAGCAATACAGGGTCATTTTGGTTATAGAGGATGTTATAATCTAATGGAAAAATCTATATTGTTCAGTTGATTTTAGGATTTCCAAGAGGAGTTGGAATATCATAAAAAACGCAATATAAATTTCATGAAATCCTCCACATGATGGAAACATGTATTTTTTTCATAAGTCTTCAATATTTTTGATGATATCTCAAGTCACTATTGCTTCTCCTTTGCGCTGAAAGGGTGAATGATACCATTATGAAAATTTGAAGAATAATTGGTTCTTGATAATAGCTATGATCATCTACAAAGGGGATTTTGAATAAAAATCATATGAGGTTTGACCCAAACCATTCCATGATCTTATGGCTGAAAAATCACTCCTGGTGTGCTAAAATACACTGATCGGGTGTCATCAGCATTTCAAAAATGGTTGGGAATAATTTTTTAGTATTACCTCTGATTATAATTGAGGTGAAAAGGGTACAATGTGGAAATCAAAGTGTGATCTCCCATTCATTTTGGTGTTTCATCACTTAATAACATGACTTGAGGTGTTAGGAAAAGTATATGGAGGAGTTGAGTTACAAGGTCCATTTTTAATGATAAGATAACCACTTGGCACATTTTATAACATCATCTATCCCCTTAAATTGTCCCTAAAGTGACAATGAGACAAGAGGAACATAAAATTGTGCTCCCCCATGTTGGAAAACCTTTCACAACTTGAAGCTCATCTTTTTTGTAACAATTTTCACAAAGTAACATTTTAACTTGTACCCCTCCCATGTTATTTGAACCATGGAGAATTTTCTCACCCATGTTTCCCCCTTGGATTTCAACATGTGTAAAGGGGAGTACGGTGAAAATAAAGTGTCCTCCCAATCCACCCTATACACCCTTGGTCATATACGAAACCCATTTTTATCTCTTAATGACCATTTTCAGCTCCTGGAATCTCATTCTTATTGAAATAAAAGCTACCACTTATCAGCATCTGGTGCAAAGCAAAAAATTCCCCCTTTTTTCACCTTTTCACTTCTTTTCACTAGTGTAACTCCTTTTCATCCATCTTAAAAACTCAATTAAGTTTCCAAGTTAAGTGATGAGTTGAAATTTTTTATATGAAATGAATAAATCCACCTGATAACTACTTAAGAATTTTTTAAAAATAAAATATTTTGTGTTTCCCTATAAAAACCTTCATTTTCACCAGATATTATATTACATTATTTTCATGAATCCATGTTCCAAAGTTGAAAAATGCTCATATTTCACTAACATTTGAGCCAAATTCCATAAAACATTTTCAGTGCACTCCTTATGAAATTTTCATCCTAGGAAGTTTACTTTTCATATATGCGAAGTTATGGTAAAGAAAAAGCCTCAAAAATTGGAGAAAAATGTCCTGAAGTAAAACCTAAAATTTTGAGACTGATTTCATTTCAATCTGGAGCCCATAAGACCTACATCTAAAAATATTAAGTGTGAAAGGATTCAGAATTCCAAATATAGAAAGTTTCTAAAAAATAGCAAATTCTCAGCATACGTGATTCTCCAAACAAGAAAAAAACCATAAAAAGGTTAAAATTGGGATAACTTACTAAATCTAGCTATCTTAAACATGACCTGCTAAGAATAGAAATTCTTGAAATTCAGCCGAAGTCACTTGTGTTAACTCACAATCTTCCCGTCTCATTTCTTTTTTCTACCCTAAGGTTCAAGTATTTAGGTCTGGAACAAATTTCCACTATGATAATTGAATTCCATTGTTTGGGAGACAATGATTTCAGCCACATGAACTTGGAAGAGATGAAATCCAAAATGATGAATGAGATATGATGAGAAGTGGAGGAAAAGATACTCTCAAAAGGATTATTTAGTGTAGGAATCCACTCATTACCTATTCATAGCACCTAAATAATGATGGTATGTGCACAAAATTATACTCTAGACACCAATAATAACATGGTCATCATCACTAAGGAGTGGAAAAAGAAATCCAAAATTACAAGGATTGGAAATTATCTCCTGGGTTATAAAAGAAATAAATCCCTTGCATAATCTCAAAAAATATCCTTGAGGTGAGTTCCAATATTGTAAGTTTAAATCCATCTTATTAGTCACAGAATGAGGTCATCATGCTCAAATGATGTAGACCACAAAAGGAAATCAATGTGAAAAAGGGCCTTTAATGGTAGGCTCCAATTCTCAACAATATTCTCAAGGTCTAGCATGAGAATGTGTTTGATGAGTATGATGCTAAATTAGGGGTTTGTTCTTTCCTCATTCATAGCAGAAGACATTTTTAAACTGGAATGGGAAAACAAGAATGTACTTGCATCTATAGAGGTTGATTCTATTAAATAAGGAGATATCTTGGTCACTAAGGTCAGTTGTGAAGATCCATGAATTCACAAGGATGAAGGTGATGATATACACATTCCACTTCCAACCTCACACGCAAATATATTTCTAGTAGTAGGTACATAATGTGAATCACACTATGGTGAGGAACATGTAATAATGAACTAGTGTGTGTAAAATATTGTCACTTGAATCGAGGGCTACCAAGGTACCTAATATAATTATGTTTGTGCAATCAAGAAGTAATCACATGAATAATTACTAAAAATTTCTCAACAATGTGTCTAAAAACTTATGCAATTCTTTGGATTTTTCCTACATCTCATAGAAGATGGAGATTATACCACAGTTTTTCGAAAAAAAAAGGTCAGAAGAAAATAAATTTTCTCAGTGAGAAATCATTCTATCTAGAGGAGAGGACCTATTTCAATCAGGATTAGATTATTAATTATGTTTCTTAGCATCATGAATTTTATCCCATTTACAAAGGAGACACATTTGTCATAGAAGTGAATTTTGAGGTTAAGAGGAGTCAGGTAGTGATCTCCATGTCCTAATTCTTACCTTGTGATAAAAGAAGATCATCATATTTCCATGACCAGGAAACCATCTTGAGTTCACATGGTGTAATTCACTTAGTGATGTTCTTGAAAACTCATTTAATTCATTGGAGTGCGTCTGCATCTCACAAAAGAAGGAAGTTGCAATCACAGTGTTCCTATTCAACAGGTGGTGAAGACAACGAAATTTATTCATGGTCCATTAGATGCATAGTATTCATCAACAAGAGCTTTTCCCATCTCTATATCTCCAGTTATCTCTCTTTTTATCTCCATTCCCCTCTTTCAATAACATTCTAATTTTTCATTAAGAAGACACTTTTTCACTATTTTGACTTATTCACTTAATGACTGTTTAAGTTGACATTGTAAGAGATATTTTTAATTAATAAGAAAAAGGATAACTTTTAATACCCAGGAATATAAAATTTCACAAGTTATAAGAAATGTTAAAATTCATGTGGGGGAGATGTAAAGTCATTTTTGTAATCTTAAACTAGAATCGTTGTTCCATTCCATTAGGTTGGTAATTGTTGATTGTTTTAATTCATTGGATTTTACTATTATTGCAAGTAATACAAGATACATTTATTGTATCTCTTATCCTATGTTCTTCTACTCTCTTTTTCTCTACTTTTCAAATTTTCAAGTATTATAATCTTATACGACCAAGAAGGAACTTTGTGTCTCTAATTTATTAGTCTTATTATTTCCTACATTATTGTATTCTTCTATTGAATTTAGATAGGTCTACACTACTTACTATTAGTGAGAATCTACTATTTCCTACTCAAAACATTAACCATCTCTCCCTATTCCTCCTACTCCTCTTTACCTCTCTCAAAATTAATTCCTCCCTTGTACATTGTACAAGTACTTTTCCATAGGTTTAGTGGAGTATTCTTGTGTGATCCCCAACCTAACACACACCCCACAATTTTAGTTAGTTTACATTCAATAATGGGATCATTGACATATGAAAGGGGGGGATTATCCCCATTATTGTTGGTGAAAACCAATAATATACATGACGGCAAATTATTTCGCCAACAAATCTTGAACCTTTTTTTAATTCATTAGAATGTCTCCTTTCTTTCTTGAAAAACCATGGGAAAGTGTTTTTCACAAAAAAGTAAAAGTGAAAATAGGTATCATTATTATCCATGAGATCATATTCATCTTAATAGAAGGTAGTATGTGTGTATTTCAAGGAGATGGTGAGTAGTGTTGATGTTATGACTAAAGGTAGAGCATACTGATTTCTTGTAGAAAAGAATTTCCATATTTTTATCCTTTGCGTATCCTTCCAAGAAGTGATCATTAATAAGGTAACTATCATCATAATCAAGTGTAGTGACATCAACAACACATTAATAAACAATAGTCTTAGGTTGATATGTTTTATAGAAGGAAACTTGGTTCAAGTAATAGTGACAAGAAAATGGTTGAAATCCTTCGTGTATGAGTGAGGTCACAAAATGTGAGGTAATTATGAGATAATGAAATTTAGAGGCTCATAACTATTTATTTAAATAATGATTTCATTAGGTTTATCATCATCCAAATCATTAAGGTTAGTATGTGTACGACCCACAACCTGGAATGAAAACTCTAAACTTGAAGGGAATTCATAGGGTATTTAAAGAATTTTTTTTTAAAAAAATGGGATGTGTTGGAGAGAAATTTTTTCAGGGACAAATTGATGGAATTCTTACCAATGCTATGGGAATCTAAGTCCCTCTACTGAACCGGTTAAAATTCTAGATATGCATGTACGAGTAAAAAGGTTGATTTTTCAGCTAGCCTTTTAGTCAGGGATCCTTTAGGGACACTCCACTGACCCTACGGAAAAATATTATAGATTTATATAAGGGAAGGATTTTCTAGAAGAGCGGGAAAAGGAGTGACAAAAGTAGAAAAGAGAAACTAATGCTACAAGTAGAAAATAAAATACTTGCATACACCAATTAGAGATTACATCACATGCATTGAAGTTGAGAAGAAACAAATATGCATAACAACAACAAGACCAAATAACATGTAATGAACACAAAGTATCACTAAAATCCTTAATCAAAAAGGCTAAAATTCCTTCTTCTTGTATTTATGCTCAAGAAGAAATTATACATACAATAGAATGGAAGACATTTTAAAGTAGGGAAAATGGAATAAATTTTCTATCTGTTTTCTTTGTTCACAAGGATATCTCTCTCATGAATTCACAAAAAACAACTCAAAAATATAACAAGTCTAAGAAGACCCTCAAATGAGGAGCTTACTTCAATTTATAGAAGTGAAGACAACTCTTTATCTTCCTGGTGACTTTTAAAATATCATATTATGACTTTAGATTGTTCATATTCCAATTAAATATTTATGTCCCTTTTATAAAATAAAAGTGAGTTAAATGGTGTATTATGTTTCTAAAGTCACTTAAAGATATATAAAATAGGGCAAACCCCGATGAATGATTATAACCTTCAAGAGAGAGAGATCATTGGGAGAGAAGAGAAGAAAGATAAAGACAAAAAGACAGACATGGAAGAAGGAGAATAAGGATTATGTGTAAGAATGAGCCACTGCAGTGGATTTGATCTCACTCCCTAACTGGTTACAATCTTGTGCTCTTGAGAAGATCTCCATTCCTCTAAATTGCTTAATAAAATGAGCTGCTAAAGGTTCCAATTTTTTCAGCGTGAGGAATAGGAATAGTACTCTAGGTCTTTGTCCATCCATCAGACACATTTTTGAAATATTTTCACTTCCCAAACCAAGATGGATGTTTCTCTATGATAATTGTAATGGCAACATGAATCTCTGAGAGGAACTCTAGGGTGCCCTTAGTGAAGGAAAATGGGTTGCTATCCCTTTTCTTGACACGTTCTTTGAATGGACCAATTAGCTCATTAGTAGTTGTGTCTTCTCCCATTATAAGTACTCCAATTTTCTGAATTTGATGATTTATACTATCCTGCAACTTGTACAGTTTTTCCTCTTTTTCCTCTACTTCAATGATGGCCCGATTGACTGATTCAAATCTGATTTCCAAAGACCTCACCCATACACGTGACAATTCTTCTGAAAGAGTTTAAAAAATATTCCTGTTGATCAACTCTTGATAATAAGTTTTGTTCATTTCATTCACTACTGAACCTATTAGATCCCAGTAGTCCATTTATTTCTCCGAGTCTTCTTTGAGTGGCTGCGTCTTGTTTGCTATCGCACACATGTACGTGAAGAGTTTGATCGATTCTTAGAGCAATAACTTCCCTTTTTCAAAAATTGAATTGATTGATTCTTTATTCCCTTACCCCTATATTATGACCTCGTGCGTCCTATTGATAGATTCTTGATTGAAGATGGTAAGAGGTGTAACTTCTTCAATGGGGATCATCATAGTATTTGGCTTAACTAGATGTTGCATCTAGGATGAAAAAGTTCACAACTATTCCTTTAATTTATTAATATTCTTCTTATATTCCTTATTCCTTTCCACCATGTAAGAAAAATATTTTTGATACATGTGCAAATCCCCTTCATCAGTCATCGGCCCCAGTTGGATCGTGGTCATCTCATAGTTGGCAAGTGTCATCTCATCCACTAGCTTGATCACTTACAATCAGGATAACTTGATGTAATGATTACCTATTTTCCCACTGTAGAACCATGAGGATATGTGTGTGAACTTCCTTTTATTTCCTTTATCCAGTAAGGAAATTGCTAATAAGTCATGGGTTGCTACTTGTTGAACAAGGTCGGTTTCAAGGGCAATTATTTCCTCCATCTAAGGGAAAATCTCATCAAACTCGGGTTCTATGACAGGTGCATCAACCATTCCCTATTCTGGAAGATAAGTCACATCTTGGATGGGAGAGACTAGGAGAGACATTGGTGTCAACAAGAGGTGAGGACTCCTATCATTGAAATTCAAGTGTCTTCCATCCTAACTCTCTTTGGTGACCTTCTGTGAGAAGAAGTCTCGAAATCTTTGGATCTTTGTTTTGAAATTGCTCTTAAATGCCTTGAACTTGAGGCAACTTCTATGAATCTTGATGATGATTGATGAGAGTTTTTTTTATAACATGTGGACGTACCTCATGACTGGATGATCATGGTTATCTTCCTTTGAAACCAATTCTTGATTCTCTTCACCAACTTTTTAGTCTTCTCCTTTATATCCCTTCATTCACGAATGTACTAGTAGACTTGAGGTAATGGATACATTTTTACTTTTGTGTACTCAGTATCATACATCTTTGGTCCTTCATCCTACAGGATGTCTTCTTATGAAGACAACTTGAATTTCCTCATTTTGTAGACACCTATAGTTTTGTCTACACCATCTTAATAATAATATTGTATTAACTATAATCATTACTTGCGAATTGGATACACTACGCTAGCAAATTGTCTTATCTAACTTTTTCTAGGCCCCTAAACCATGTTAGTCCCCCTCTAAATGGATTATATAAAGCTTATTTTCCTTAATTAACCTTAATTTAGATTAATTAACTCTCCTATTGATTATGTAGAAGGATTTGACTCTCTAAACAAATATCTTACCTTTCCAAAAATCCACTTAGCTTTCCAAAGTCATGTTTACACCCCCAAATGTTTTTTTATTGAAAACCACCTTTTTGGAACCTTTTATTTCTACATCCATCAAAAACATCCTTTTCTCAAAATCCAAAAACTATAAATAAAGGAATATCCCTACCACCTTTTTTCTAAGAACTCTCTTTGCTTCTTATTTTTGATTTATGCCATTTTAGGTTATTAAAAGTTTCCTTCATAGTTTTATTTGAGCTATTTTCTTATCATTTCATTATTCCATTTCAAAGCTTTGGGTAAATGGGAGAAGCCATTGATGGCGATCTTCCACTCTCAAGCTTTTCAAGATCAACAATCAAAACTCATTGCTAGAGATTTAATAGGTTCGTTTGTTTATAGATTTCATGGAGTAGAGAACTAATATAGACATGTTAGAGATTGATTGTTTGTTCCAAGATTCATATATGCATGCAAATAGGTAGCTCTTATTTATCTCTAATCTGACGGTCCATTTATTTATTTTCTTAAATTTTTTGTGATGTCTTAAGTGTTCTTACCCAATTTTCATAGCTTTTACAACTTTGCCTTGTACACACATTTCATTGATTGTCATCCTCATATGGTCCTTTTCCCACACTTCAAATTCATCAGCACAATTGGCCCAATAGTCCTTGATTTGTGGCTCATGTTGCAATTCTATAACATGGAACGAGTCTGGATCATCTCGGATGTCGAAATTAGGTATGACAGTGTAGGAATGAAAAGTCAAATGAAAAAGGTAGCCTCTAGATGTGATGCATCATTTATATTCTTACAGGTGAACACTTCAAGAGAGATGGGAAATGAGATAAAATTATTCTTCCTACCCCTAAGCCTATTTTTTACCTGTATCATTTTCCTATAAATCTTGAATAATACAATTTGATCACTAAGGTATTTGGGGAACCTTAGTAGATCTTGTTCAAATCCTGTAACTCGTAAAGAGGAGAAGGTCAACAACTAGATGAAGTAAGTTCCATACTTATTGATCAGGAACACCACTTATGGTGACATCCTGGCCTCAAAATCACCTTCTAATTTTCGAACCATGTACATCTTGAATGCATTATTCACGTGAGAGAAGTTTCTATGGCTTTCTTCCATCACCAATTGTTGAAGTTTCTCATGTGTGAGAACCTTGGAAACAATGTTTTGTGTGAGATCCAGCCCTTTAAATTACCTTAAGATAGTGAGAAGATAGACCAAGTGAGAAGTCATGTGAAAATTCTTCATCATGGGCACTTGGAACAGTTATAGATGCAAATTATCACTGATGATCAGCAACCAATAATTTATCTTCTTTCCTTCAGTCAAAGTCAAGTTAAACAGGCCCATCCACTCATGGAAGTCTCTTGTGTTCACTTCTCCCATCACCCTATTCAAGAGTGTGATTACATCTAAATACCCCTCACAAAACTCACACCTCGGAAGGGTCTTGGAAATTCTTTAGGGTGTTATCCCTGTCTTAATCTAGGATCCAAGTGTAACCCCTAGCACATATGCATCCATCATTTCCTAGTCGTGCAAGCCCTTATCTTTTGATATGAAAACCATGTTAGGTGATATTGGGATTTGTAGAGCTAGTGAGATGGTGTTAGGAATGACTAACACCATTGTCATACCATTTTTAGCTCGAATTGTTCATGTTTCTAGTTCTTAGTCATGAGATCAAGCCAAGACCCGTGAACAATCCACTTGTGAATACCTGATCCTTGATCTTCCCTTGTTCTATGGTTGTCATGGGAACCCTTAGGTCATTCAAGTCCATGTATGAGAAATAACTATCTTCTATCTCATATTCGCAAGAATAATGTTGTGTTGGCTTCTTTCCTATCCACTTATACTTCATGGTTTCTTCAGAAAAAATGACTTACTATTTTTAGTAAGTGTTAAATACCATCTTCCTCGAACCTCAATTGGATGTTGTAACTCAGATTTCCCTGTCTCCCTACATTTCTCTCACCTTCTAGATCAATTTTCTATTTTTTGAAGGTGCTCACGAGACCACTTAGTATTTTTATTAAGTGTCAATTTACACCAAGCTAACCATTTTAATGAATTTTCAAATGCATTACATCCTCTGTGTTCACTGTCTCCTTCACATGTTCTTCGATTAATGACTTTCCCAAAATAGAAGTTCCCTATGTAGAAGACATCTTATTTTAGTAAAGTTATCTTTCAGTAGTTGGATCACTACGAAATGAATTTTTTTATATGGTTTTTTTCCCAATGTCACCCCTCTGAAATCTTGGACCTACCTGCTCAATAGTTTGGGATATTTTAAACTTTTGAATTTCTGACCTGGTGGTGCCTCTGAACATGACAAACATTAAGGGACCTCAAAAATTTCAGGTATGGTTTTCTCCTCCATTCATAATGAAAATCACATTTTTCATATGGGATTTTGATTCTCATTCTTCTGGTGAATTTTTTCCTCAAACCGTTTTCCGGTTTGATGGGAAATTCAACTTTTACTTCCATTGTGTAAAGAAATAGATTTATTTGTTGTGAGCACTTCTTCATGTGAATGGGATATCTGAATGTGGGGTTTTTATGGCCTCTGATAATTAAGAATACAAAAAAACATTTATTGTTCCATGTACTGGTTTGCAATATCTCTTTGAATTTCTATTTCATGACAATGTAGGTTTTAAGAGGGATTTATCTGTTTCTTCTTCTTTGTTATTTGTTTTCCCTCTTGGTTTGATAAATATTTCTTCTGAGACATCCATATTATATTTGAGTGAATTATTTCATTGCTGTGGTGGAGCTAGTTCAAATTTAAGCCATGGTGGACTGGGTGTGAGCAAGTTGTAGACTTACTATGCTGGATGAAATTATGGAAAGTTAGAAGTAGGAAAGAAAATGGCAGTAAGGATTTTTAAAAATTAAAAATAAATAAGAACATGGATGAGGAAAAATTTCACATCCCTTATGTCACTTAAGCATTAAGTAATGATAAGGACATCAATTTTCACTCAGTTCCTAGTTGCGACATGTGGTGGAAATCTAACGGATGAGGATTTGAGATAAAAAGCAAGCTGGAAACACTGGGGGGCTAGAAATTGGTCGTATGAAGGACCGTGAGCTATTACTTTAGCTAGGTGAATTTTATGTCCCTGATGTCCCCTAACAAAAATGGACATGACGTACATCAATTTTCACAATCCACCTCATCTTTACAGTTGGCAGGGATTCGATAGTCTTATGTTTTAGCTCTAATAGGTCCTAGGGGATGAGGAAAAGCACTAGAGAGGGTCACATGGGGGACCCAAAGACTCCTTCAGGGCTGGGAACATTTTTATGTTCCTCATTTCCCCCCAAAAAAAGTAACATGAGGTTCATCAATTTTCATGGCATGCTAGAAGCCACCACTTGTCAGCGATCAGAAGATTGAGGGTTTGAGCTCCTGCAAGCACCTTGGGAATGAAATGCCAATCTAGGAGGTTGTATGGGTGATCAAAGGGATTATAGGGGATGATAAAATTTTTATTTATCTCATGTACCTTTTGTTGAGGGACAAAAGGGACAATAAATTACACCATGCTCTTGGAGCTTATACGTGTCCTCATCAAATATTGACTAACTCCCGAAGTCACTCTTAGAGGGAAACTTGAAACGGTGATATCTTGAGCTCCTGATGGATTTTTTTGATGAAATTTTATATTATATTGAATTAAAATGGAATTTTTAAATAAATTATGGGGGTGTATAATCTTGATTCATCGATTTAAGTCCTAAAAATTTGTATTTTTGATCTTGTCCATTACCTTTGCATGATAAAAACTACCTTCAAAACTATTTTGCAAAGGTGTTGTGAAAAATATGATATCACCATCTTGTAGGTATTTTAATTCACTTTCTAAATATTTATTATTTGATTCAAAACTACATCCAGAGCTCTGATAATAACTTCTTGAAGCTCATCAACTCTTTTGACCTTGTGCACTGCTTAGACCTGTGAATCCTGTTTTTGATCAAACTACTCCTACTCCTCTAAATCCTTCCCAAATCTCCCTAAATCAATTCTATGATGTTTCTAGGAAATCAATTCACATCCCTATCTGATTTTTCTCCTTCCTTCTTCTTCAGGGGATTCCTTTCGTCCTGGGAAAGCCAGTGATAGCCCTTCTCACAAATGCCCAAAATTTACATTTTCAAGGAACTCCTAAAATCACCTAGGAGGGTTGACTTGAATTTAATAAATCACCAAGGGAATTGAGTTAACATCATCTCGGAGGTCATCAGAATGATTGTGTAGACCTGGGGTTCCTTAGAAGGATAAAACATGAAAAATTTGGCATAGGGGTATCATTGTCATGCGTGCAAATTATAAATTTCCCTGTTCTATATTTACATAACAACATGATGGTAGGAAGTAGTTTAATAGTGGGAAATTTAAAATTCCCACATTATTGGAGAAGTTCAAAGATCTATGGGTTGGTGTCTCCTTTTACTTTCTAGATAGGTCTTAGGTGTGAAAACTTAACACATTGGAAAACAAATGGTAAAATTAATGCATGTGATGAGTCCATGGTCAGCCAAGGAGGATATTATAAGACAAGGTTATATTGAAGACCATAAATTTTATGTGAATAATGTGAGGGGTTACAGTGATGGGGAGAAAAATGAAACCCATAGAGGTCATCTATCTATGATTGTATCATGGACATGTGCTCATAGTGGATTTTAAATTATTGATAGAGTAACTAAGTGCCTTGATGAAGTCAAGAGAATGTAGGCAAGTGTAAAAATATTTATCTATGAGGGATATTTTGATCTTGGTGTGGCCAATATGAATTGAGATAAATATAGTAGGTTAGTTTATAACAAATAAAATCTCGTTCTTAATTATGGAATCAAGAGGTAAGTGAATGCACAAAGAGAGGAAAGTGGGAATGGAAAAATATTCACATTGATATGTGATAATCTCTACCAAAACATGTAAGGAATAATGCTCCCCAAAAATGGGTGGAAAAAAAATGTTTGCAGTAAAGAGTGTAAAAGTAATATTCTCATGATATTTGGGTGAGGTAGGAATGAGATCCATAAAAATGATTTGGATTGGAAGGTGGGAGAGGTTTATGGTAGGATCCCAATATTTAGGGTTTTTTGAGTAATAGTATGAACATAGGAAGGGTCAATCTCAACAATTTCAGAAGAAACAGGGCCAGGTGGAAATTCTAGATTTTGATTTTTAGCTCACATTACTATGGAATCATCCATTGAAGATATGATTCCATAGGAACCAATGATGTAAAAATTCTAATAAGTATAAGAAAAATGGATTGGTAATGCATAAGTTTATGTATACGAGGCCAATGGTATTCATCTATCTCAAGGCCAATTGTTTTCTAAAGTTTTTTAAACACTTACGTATTACCATTGTCTATTTTATTGTAATTGATGTAAGAGTTAATGTCATTTTCAGAGAGAATATAGATATCATTTTTTACCTCTAGAGATGATATCATTTATACTTCCCCAGAGAAAATACATAATCATATATTTTGTCTCTTTAGAGACACTACAAACTTTAATATTTCTCTCTCTAGAGATAATACGAATTCAAAAAACAATCTTGAATTCTAAGAATACAAGCACTAAATTTTTTCTAGTGTAATATATGTATACATATCATCAAAGGCATCAAAGTGGGCTAGTGAATAATATTATAAATAATTTATTTTTTTGAATCTTGTTCCCAAAAATGGGTCTAAAAACATTTTATTAATATTAAGAAGAGAAAATGAAAAAGGATAGTTAAATTTAGTTAACCCTTGACATATAATGGTACACCTATTTATTGAGTTAAAATTACACTGATTACACCTCCTATAAAGATGCTGACATATATTCTTTACTAAATTATTTCTAATACTATTTTCAAGACAGTGTGGCACCTCCTTTAAACATGCTTATATATATTATTTAGTTAATTCTTTCTAAGCAGTTTTACAAGACAATATACAACTCCCTCTGAGAGGAATTCTAAAAATATATCCATAGAATCATGAGGTGGCATAATCACTAAAAAAAAGAATCACCATCTTTTCATTTCATTATTAATTACTATAATAATATATCATTATATTGATCCCTAATAAAAATGGAAGCTATTTTAGCTATAAAATTTACTTGTACAAGAGATTTTTTTTTAGATCTAGTGACTTGGGATATTACATTATAGATCAATCCCTTAATGGAAAGGTATGAGTAGCTATATTAAAACAAGATCAAAATTGTCATTTGGATATTCTATAATTTTTCATGTTGGTTGACCATTCACAAGAGTAAGAAATGGAAAACAACATGAAACCCCTGAGTTAATATGAAAATAGGAAGACGCTTGTAAAAAAAATCTCATACGTTAAATGAATTGAATCATACTATAGCTAATATTACGTACTCTAAGAAAAAACAACAAAACACAATATGCTTAGAGGAACATGTTTTTAGAATATAGAATAATACATACGATTTGCTAATAACCAAGATATAAAACATGATACAAAGAGATAAGTGCAATAAGTAATGTCAACTACAAGAAACCATTACTAAAAGAAGATGGAATTTTTTTTCTAGCTTCATATCTTTTGTATCATCTATCATAAGACATGTTGTAGCTGCAAAAGCATACAAATGTTTCCAAATATTGTTAAAAATCAAATGTGTAGGTGTAAGACAATGTATAAATGCTACATCTATAAATATACTAATTTCACTAAGTTAAGTGTTTTGGAGAATGATATCTATGCATTTTATTGGAATTTATTGAATTTTTTGCACATCTTATAATCATTACAGTACATGAGACCACATTTCTCACACACATTTTATATAACACTTCACATGAAATTAGTAGATATCTACGTAAAGTGTGCAATCATGAAATTTTTT
Source organism: Taxus chinensis (assembly GCA_019776745.2). Taxonomy (NCBI): domain Eukaryota; kingdom Viridiplantae; phylum Streptophyta; class Pinopsida; order Cupressales; family Taxaceae; genus Taxus; species Taxus chinensis. The sequence continues at coordinate 855,978,899 of CM034147.1, forward strand.
ATGAATCATTCAACTATATGTTTGAGATAAATGTGTTTTCATCATCTTCCTATAAAATACAGTGTCAATGTTGGAAGGTGTTGTGGGTTGATAATGAGATGGAAATATATATTTCATTTGTAGATTGTAACTTAGTGTACCCATTTTCCTCAAATACAAGAGACCATTCAATCCATTAAACTAGTGTATATGAAAAGTGTGGAAGCATGTACCTAGTATTTGAAATTATTTAATAAATGTTTTAAAAAAAAAGAATTTTTATCGCATAGATGTATTTAATATATCTGTACTACTAGATTATTTGTAAATCTCTTCACGTATTATACAGGCTTTCTAGATAACTTATCAAGATTATTTTTTATGATTTTTTATTTAACTCTCTGGAAATAATAATACAACAAATCATGCAAAAAGTATATGGTATGAAGAATAGATTTGCCTCATATTTGATGCTTGAATGCAAAAAAATACCAAAATTGAAATGTGCAAGACCAAAGAAGCATGCTAGAAAAATAAACCATTTAGTTTGTCAAACAATAAATATATAAGTCCAATTTGAAATAATGGATTCTTCTTTTCACATTGAAAAATTACTCTCGAAAATAATCCTTTGGTAGGAAATAATTACAATAATATCAATACAATTTTGTACTCACCACAAAACCTTCCTTCATTGAAACATTTTTGGGCACATATCTACATCTTCATCACTTCAAATACATTTATTGATTAGAATAGAATCCAAAACAAAAACTTTTTCTAATGTTAAGTGATTAGAAACCCCAGTTTGTATGAAGATTGTAACTAGGGAAAACAATTTCACGGTTCAATTTCAATTCACAACTCATATAAATATGATTCATTAAAATATTCTTAAATCATCATCTTTAACTACACATCATTCATTCGTAAATCCATAATTCCATCCCCAAAGTCCTTACAATGTTTACTAGGTCTATACTATCTTAACTCTCAAACTCAAAACTTGTACTTCTATTTTGTTGGAGATAAAGTTTTCAAATAATATTTTATAATTTCCAGAGTAATAACTATAGAGAAAAAACTTGTAAACCTCAACTACAATGTAAACAAAAAAAATACCAGGGACAAAACCAATAGGAATTCCTTGAATTTTACTAGGGCGTAAGGAGACGAGAAAGTACAAATGCAAGCTGAAATGATTAACTTCTATTACAAACTTGTATTTCAAATTCATTGGAAGAGAGTATACAAAAATAGGAAGGTCATTTCTAATCTTCATAAAGCTTACCATGTCAAACACTACAAGGATATATATTAAAGTATATAAAGTATCACTAACTTCAATATTAATCATTTAGCGACGTGGCTGTTAGTGAATATTATAGAAAGATAGATAGGGCTACAAGGGATGAACATAAAATAAAGCATAACCAATATTTGATAATCTGAGAGCAACAATATTCACAATGTAAATTTATGGGCAACAAAAAGTGAGTTGGTAGGACATGGTACTTATGACATGAGCGATAATGATATAATTTAAGAGAAATGTTTTCCATTTTGAGAAAACATTAACTTCCACCCCTAATAATAGTTGTGAATTCTCACATAAATTATTTACACTATAATATATAGGGATAAAATAAAAATTATCCCTTAACCTTCCATTACGTAGAATAATAAATGTAATCAGGGATTTCCATTTTCCCTATATAAGGTATAATTTTTTAGCAAAACCACCTGAAAAAATCATCCCAACATTATGGAATTTATGGCATGATATAACTGAAAATTTAAACAAATGAATTTACAAAAAGTATTATGATAGTAGCTCCATATGGTCTATTGCATTTTTTCCTTTCTACCTAAACCAAATTACACGTGTCAATGTAGTGTTATCGATCTTTGTATATCCACACACAACCCCCCTAGAGAATACATTCAATTATTGCATAATTTTATTTTCAATAACATGCTTTCACATGAAAAAAAACTCAACTCTTTCATCACTCATAGGTGATTTGCATTTTATACATGCATATTTTCATAATAAACTTATTTACATGTAAGTCAAGTATCAAAATTTTATAGACATCCGTAAAGTGTTTGAAAACATGAAGAATGAAATAATTTCTGATGGAATATGATTATTGTAGCAGATAAAATACGTGTTTCCTCGTGAGGTAGTCACATTGATTCATTGTATGCAAAAATAGGTCTTTAACCTAATCAATTTACATTTTCCAACATACTCCTAACCTATGAAAAAAGGGATATTTGGAATAAGTTATGGAAATCGATAAAAGCATAAAGGATATAGGAATTTTGTCAAATGTTATAATTACAACTTACTTGGTAGACATGTATGCAAAATATGGAAGAATAGACAAGGCACATGAACTATTTTAAATAATTCCTGAAAGAGATTTTTTCTCTTGGACATAATTGATTACAAGATATGAAAAAATGGAGTTTCTAAAAATGATTTAGAAACTTTCAAGCAAATGCAATTATAAGGTTTAAATAAAAATTCAACAACATTTTCCAAAAAACTATCTACCTATGCCAAAAAGGGGACTTTGGAATAGGGTATGGAAATCAATCATGCCATAAATGATAGAGATAATGGATCATATAAAAGATATAAAAACCTCGGTAAACATGTTTATAAAATGCATAGACAAGGTACATGAACTGTTTACAAAAATATTGAAGAGATGTGTCCTTGTAGAATACCATAATACTATGATATACACCAAATATATTTGTTGAAAAGACTTTAATTTTTTTCAAGAAAACACAATGGGAAGGTGTAAAGGCAAATTCCACAACCTTTTCTTACATTCTATGTGCATGCTAATATGTAGTTTTAGTGGATGAGGGTTGTTAATACTTCAATCACATAAGTAGAGCTTATTTTCATTACACCTACAATTGATCATTATGCTAGCGTGGATGATACTTAGACTAAAGATATCACGAAATTATTTGATCTTATTGGCAACTTCATAATAGAATTGACTATCCCCAGTTGATCTTCTACCTATTATGAAACTAAATACCATAATAGTACAAGAAAGCTTGCAAGAAGTATATAGCAAGCATGCTTCTTATTCCTAAGATTTATATTCCTAATGATAGAAATATAATTTTCTAAACCCATTCCAAAATCATTGAAATTATTACAAATCATTTCCATAATCTAACAATGAAATTTGGTTTCGAGAAACTCAAATTGTATTAACATTAAAATGAAAGTACATCAGAGGTGGAAATATAAGTAAAAATGGTTAATTATAGAAATTAACAAACTCTTTGAACACAAAATTAAATACTTTTAACACCTAAACATCTCAAGAAATAATAAAATTTATAATCATAGGCTAAAAAACTATTAACATACTAAAATCATAGGATATTAGATGTTACATATGGGAAACATATGAGAGAGAGAGAGAGAGAGAGAGAGAGAGAGAGAGAGAGAGAGAGAGATTCAGAATAGTAAACATACTACATTATTTAAACATATGACAGCACCACAAACCAAATAAGGGTATATTCAATAATACGGAAGAAGTATATTATAATGTAGGTTATCACTATTAAAATTCCCTTGAGTCCTAAACATGGACGGATATTTTTCCTACTATTAGGTCCCTATAATACATTAAGAACAAAAAAAAAGGTACGTTATTTAATGATAAATGACATATATATTGAAAATAAATATCGAAGTGATATGATGTTTCTACTATTGCAAATAATTACATTTAGAATCCACTCATAGAGGCCAATTTACACATGAATCTATAGCTATTGTCAACATCCTCTAAGGATATGCAAAAATAGGATGTTTGGAAGATAGAATGGTCATAATCAAAATATAATTAAAATACTATTCTTATCAGATGTTTTGGTTGCAAATTTCATCGTAGAAATTTATGCAAGATGTGGAGTTAAAAACAAGGCATGAGAACTATTTAAAAAAATTCCTTGAAGAATATGGTATCATGAAATGAAATAATTTCAATATGTGTAAGAAATGATCACATAAAGTTTTCGAACATCCTCCAAGACTATACAAAACATTAAAATTTAAAACATGGCATGGGAATCAATTAAAACAAACTAGAAGTGCATTATTTAGATGTTTTAGTTGAAAGTTTCCAAATGGGAATCTATAAAAAAAAATTGATAGGATACACAAATTATATATGAATTTTTTGAATTCAAGGACAACAATAACTAAAAACTATTTTTGAAAAGGCCTTACAAACTTTATTCATCAATCAATGAGGAGGGAGTTCCTCATAAACTCAAGTCCCATATAGTGGTATAATTTTTGTTTAAGGGATTTGATATACAACTCTAGGGGTCCATGACCTTCGAAGATCATCATGTATTCCTTATGATCTTCATAAGTTCAATACACACAAAATAATGGAGTAGGAAAATGCACCATTGTCAAGATATTAAAAATTCAGTAATGAACTACTCACTGAAGAATTGGAGCCTCTAATCTTATCCCTATAAAGGTCTGAAGTACAATGATAAATCTAACCTATTCTCTCTCTTTTTTGTGGAAAAATTGTAAAGGTCATTTACTCAAAATAAAATTAAATGAATATAATTTGATCATGACTTTCACATCAGTACCACATTATTCAGGTTAAGGGGTCCACAATCCAATATTAACATTGAGTAAATATCCAACCAACCATTGTTATAACATAAAATAGTTGTGATATATTATAGGATTATGAGTTTAAAAATCCTAATCCATATTCCATGAGACAACTCATATCTTAAATACTAGTCCATTCACTTTTTTAATATATGCAAAATATCATAAGATCTCAACTTCATTCTCTATATATGCAAAAGTTTTATGGTTTGGTATCATTTATGATCAATAATTTAGTTGTGCAGAGCTCCTGAAGGAAAGTTACATAAAGTAACATGGATTAAGTGTAATCATAGAGAAATATGATGGCATTCCATCTGATAGCAGATAAAAACTTCAATGAATAAAAGAAACAAGATATAGTTACAAATCTAGTGATCCTCATTAGTGGGTTTCTTTAAATATCAAGTATAACTTGTTTATGTACAAATAGTTTCAACCATAAAATTCAATACAATATTTTTGGATATGAATTCATGGCTATATCATTCCTTGAGACTATAAAATTAAATTTCCTGGAATCATTTTGAGAAAAGAAAATATGAGAAAAAATGATTAAAATGTAAATATTACTTTCAATTAAAATTACTATAAGCAAGCTTCCCTATAAAAAATAAAAAAACATTCCATAATAAGAAAGCAATCATGACATATTCTTACTAATAATAATCTACGTATAAGGCCATTACATTCCATTCATAATATTAAAATGCTATAAGTTGTAGTTCTATGGACTAAGTCATACTATTCAAATGATTTGTAATCTAATTTGTATGCTATAATATATGGTATAAATACTAATATCATACATTCTAACAATGTTTCATTCTTTTTTTGTCTTAATATTCTCTAAGATGGATTTTTTGAACTTCTTCCACTAAGATATTATATGCTAGCACTAGCATTTTTAATTCATATTTATACCAATATAGTGTAGGGGTGGTGACTGTCCTTTTTGGAGCTACAGTGTATCACTAAAATATAACGCATGTTACATATTTGGATATTTTATGTTTTAATATAATTGAATCATAATAGTTTCTATTGTTCTTTATAAATGATATGTAGAATGTAATTCTATTACAAAATGAAATATTACAAAAACATTTCCTCCTTCATAATTGTGGTAATTATCATATTTCATTTATGAGTAGCACGTGGAAATGTAAAAAGATAAAAGAGAGATAATTCAGACCTTGAGTTACACATGACTCTAAGCCACTATCGAGGAATTGGTATTGGATTCATATACATTTTCCACAATGTCTTTGATCAATAGATTTCACTAAATAAATACACTTATCTTATCTACACTAATTTATTTTAAGTTTAAACATGGAAGAGAAGAGGAGTGGTTTTCCAAGAGAATTCAAGGCCTATAAAGAGGAGAAAATTGAATCCTAAATTAGATGATCCCAATCTCTTAGAATGAAAAAATACTATGATAAAGGGAAATTAATTTTTGGATAGTGACTCTGATAATAGAAAGCATATGTATAAACGAAGATACATATCATGAAACTATTGATGAAATGAAAGGATAAATTAGTGATTTTCACCAAGGCTCCAAGAATAGGTCCCTCCTCTTGGAAATGAGGAGGCTCCCAATTATTTAATGTGGGAAAAATCAAATATGTGGTGGTTGTTAAGCTAAGCATAAAAAAACAATACTCCACTAAACATGTGGTAAATATCTTGTATAAGATACAAGGCAAGAAATTAATTAGAAATATGTGAAGGGGAGATAATAATACATGAAGAGAGCGTTAACGTAGTTAATAAGAACTTGCAGATTTCATTGACATTAACCAGAGAAGGTCCACATCTAATATAAATAAAATAACCATGTGAGAAATAGTAAGATTAAAAAATGAAAGACACAAATTTCAATGGATTTATTCTTCAAGGATATAAAATTCCTTCTTTGTTGTTCAAGATTATAATTCTTGCAATGTTGAAAATAGGAAGTAGAAGAACATAGAAAAAAAATAGAAGAAATATATTATTTCTTATATTATGAGAAGAAAAGATATCAACCCCTTGGAATGGAGAAGCCATCCGAATTTATATTTTCATATTTATGCTCTTCATCTCCTACCATGGTGAATTTTCATCTTCCTACCACCTATGAAATTAAGTCCTTTTATTATTTATGAAAAGGGAATTTTCACAATCCAAATTAAAAGGTAAATTAAGTGAATAAGATGAAAAATATAAAAACTAAATTCTCAATGAAGAGTTATAATATAGAGAGAGTTGGAAGAGAGATAAGAAGATATAAGAGACAATATGGAGATAAGGAAGATTTTAATCAGGAGGATATTGCTTCTAAAAGACATTGCGAGAATGATCCAGGAATGAAGTTATTGGCTTATACATATTTACTATACCAAGACATGATGAGTGTAACCTATTTTTTGGCATAATGAAAACATACTCCGAAGAATTGATCAAGTGACAAAACACCACCATGAACATCATACTATGTACACATGATATTATTACTTACATAACCCAATCATGATGATCCCCTTGTGGGAACACTAGGATGAATTGAAGCATCTGATATCTTCCATCCCATCATGCACTATAGAATTCACCTTGATAATATGTTTTGGGAGTCTATGAAGGCTTCCTTTCCCCCTTGTTTTGTGACACAACTATTAAATCTCGTAAAGATGACCCTATCAAATTTAACAACACCAAATGAAAAACTCTTATTCTCTACATATGCATGGTATTCACTAAAAATCCTTTCAATCTATTATTTTAGATTTATGTTTTCCACATCACTGTCACCTACATTAGGATACTTGGTGTGTGAACTCATAATTGGCTTTGAACTTGAGTATAATGTGTTTTTACCAAAATACATGCACTTATTATTTTTATAAGGTGGACCTCTAGATATTAGGATGGAACGAAACCATTTTCGAAAGTTTAGGCTTTTTCTTGGGATCCTATGCTCTAATATTTAGATGTTTTCAATCACCATAACTTCATAGATCTAAAAAGGTATGTAAAATGGATGATATTTTCATGTGGATGTTAAAATATTTTTGGATCATAAATGCGCATGATAATATACTCATTACAATGGAGTATTTGAGAATATTCTATTGTTAAAATCTCAGGGAAATTAGATCAGGGGTTTTGAAGATATGAACAACTTTCCATTTTTGGGTATCAAGGTGTCTAGAAAATTTTCAGTACCATAACAACATAGAGGTACGTTTGGGAGGGTGCTAATAAAATTTAAATTCATAATAAATTGCGAAGTGTTTTATTTAACCATTTCTCCATCTCAATAACTTTAAACCGTGTTTAACTGAAATAGGCCTAACTAGGGTCAGTTGATGGTTGCAAGTGGAGTTACACCCTTACAGATAAGGAACATATGAAGAAAGGGGACATAAGGGGAATCAAATTTTACTTTGGATCTGATCAATATAAGTGAAAACATATGGTTTCATGTGAGCAAGATGAAATGATTGAAAACAGTCTCTTGGGGGATGAAGTTGGGTTTTACATGTGACTAGGGCCCAACTCCATGGATGGGGCACATATTTGTGTCCATGTTGTCCCCTTGGATTTTTAAACAAGGTACAAGGTATAAATTATGGTGAAAAGGGTGTGATGGTCAAGACATTTTGAGGAGGGGGAAGATTTTGTTAAAAAGACTTGTTTGTACTCTCGTAACACCCCATACTATAGGTTTTAAGTGATGAAACATAACCTTAAAAGGGAGAGAAATTTATTGTTCCTACTATCCCTTTGTATTAAGGGAAAAAAGAAAATGGACACAACCTTGAAAAATTAACCAAGGGTCCAATCTTCCTTACGAAGTGGGTAGAATTCAAGTTGCACATGTAAAGTGAGCCCAAGAGATAAGTTACAAGGTTTTAAGTGCCAAAACATAAATCGCCAACATGGTGATGAAATTTAGTGTCTCCACTATCCCCTTATACTAAGGGAAATGTTAAAAGGCATGTATGAGAGTGAAAATTTTCCTCAAGATTTAAAATTTGTTGATGTCATCATGCTAACATGAAATTAGAACACATATAGTTTGTTTTTATCCCTAGGAGCAAGACATAGACTCTGGAGGTGAAAAACTATATCATTTTGACTCAAAAAAACATTTTGAGATCATTCATACAATTTATAAGAGACAATTTTTCTATAAATTCTAATTTTAGTCCCATTCACACTTTTTACTTAAAGGGGAAGCTGCAGAGATTTAGGTTGTCATGGAATATTTTTAATAATTAGACCAAAACTGATGTTTCTATCATGTGGAGAATTCAAATATATTTCCATTTCCTAATATTTAAGCTCCAAATCCTCATAAAAATCCCAAAATCTTCATAACAATTCCACTTTATCTGTTGTAGATGTCTTTCACCACACTAGAAGTGACCTTGGTTTGTTTGAATGACTCTTGAAACCATATGACCACAAAAAATTCTTTGAAACTGAAATGTATCTGTTCAATACTCCTCTAACAAACCCCTATATGGGTTGATCCATTGAAATAATCCCCTAGAGGGTACTCCTTTGTTACAAACTGACCAAACATATCCCTTTGTATACCTCTTGGAATAACTACTCCACCTTCATCTCAACAGCTTCACGAGTCAAACTAGGTATACTTCCCTACAAATGAAAAAAACTTAAAAACCATGCTAGCATATTTTTGTTAGCTAGAATGAGGGTGAAATATTTGATTAGTTGGATGAAAGAAGGGTTTATAATGAATGAGAGAAAATTTTTTAAATGGGGCCTTGGTTGTCATTACCAAAATGTCAAATTTTACATGCAACATATGTAGCATGAAAATATTTTTCTCTAACTAAGGTATATAGACAATTAGGGATAATGAAGGAATTAAAATGTCTCATGAAGGAGCATATGAGTGCCTTATCCATTTTGAAATATATTCAACACTTCACACACAAATACAAACAAGTAGTACAATGAAGATAAACAAACCCATGACATAAAAGGAAATAAACCCAAGGAAAAAAACAAGAAAAACTTAAATCACCTAAGTCCATGTGGGGTATAACCTAATTTCATTGTGTCACTTATTCTTTTCTAAATGGTACCATGTATGGCTGATACCAGATGAATTTTATCTATAAACCCATTGATAGGTTCAATGAAGTAACAAACTTTTCTCAACTACTTGAGAAAACTAGATGCTATGGGAGGTCTCCATATGATTGAAAGAGAAAATTTTGTTTTCCTTCTTGAGTAAATTTTTATGGATCCTTTAACAAGTGAGTATCCACATGATCAACTCATTATCATTAATACTCTAAAATTCAACTTTTTCCATAAATCTATTTCCAAATTTTTCCTTTCTTAAAATTCAACATATTTACTTAAACTCTTACTAATATTTCGATGTTCACAACCAAGAATGTGCTCTATCATGGGAATTTGTTCTTTATTTTTCATACTCCATATGACCGTTGTCTTTGTAAGTGGGTTCTTGGTAAATCATTTGAGGATTTTTACAGCATATAAATAGGATTCTTGGTGTTTCACATTTAGTAGTTATTCCAAATGGTTCTCTCTCACACTCATCAAATCATTCTTGATCTTTTGATCACTATGGTGTGAATTGCATAGTGCTTCATCCTATTGAAATGAGAATGATCACAAGGTTTGTGTTGAAATATAGATATCATCATTGTCCTCATCATGACCATGTTGAGCTACAGTACTAATCTTCATGATGGAGATATATTCTTGTTTAGTGGAATCATACTTCAGAGACTCACAAACTTTTAAATTTAAACATTCATCATTTAGAATATCCTCTTCTTAAAACAAAAAATAGAAATATTCATATTCAATATCATATCCATTAGGTATTTCTTCATATTTAAACTTGAGAAAAAAATTGGGAACATAGGGCTCACATTATTATATCCCATTGAATGTATTTTTCTTCATGGTCTACATTAATTACCATTTCAAGGATTTTTTTTAGTAAGTAAAAATTTCCATTATCCTTATCATCACCAATTAGAGAAAATTTATCCATATTCAATGGCAACTACACAATGTGAAATATTGGGACAATAAAATCTTCATCTTGTTGCTTAACTAGCTCAATCAAGCATAGTTACTCTAGAAATATGGGAAGATCAACATCTTTGTACAAAGAAATGAAAAGTTCATCATCTATTGAACCTTGGTACAAAATGTATGTTTTTATATCATCCTCTCTCTGAATGATGTATCTCAATTTTTTATGGGAAGTACCTTCTTCATTTTACCCTTGACTGGTATGGTGGCATATGACTAATCCATTTTTTTCTCTCGACTAATACCCCAAAAGAAACTTCAACTAAATAAGATAATGTACGACGCAGGGAAGTTTGGTACAAGTATGTTCATCTTGATATTCTTGTCAAGGAAGTCCAACAATGTCACTTTAACATCTTCATCTTGAATAATGAGAGGTAATTCCTTGGTCTCCATGGAGTAACATTTTATAGTAGTAGGAATGAGGGTGCGACAAATATATTTCGAAACTTTGGCAGAAATGATATTATCATAAACATTGGATTCAATGATGTAATTAATCAAAGTTGTATTCATTTATTAGCAAAGAGAGGTACAGAAGTTCAAAAAATTTAGAATTTGAAGATGTGGGAGGTAGAAGATTTTGAGGAGGGATACAAGGAGTGGGAAGTGGTTCTTTGGAATGGAATTGTTGGAATTATATCTTAAACTAATTTCTTTGATAAAATAAATGGGTTTATAAAACTTCTTGGGACGAGTTCTTAGATACTTAGATTTAGAAATATGGACTTTGACCTTCTTGACCATATCTATTATGTCAAAGAATGAAGAGGTTGAATTTTGGGGAATAATGGCATCCTTGTTAGGTATAAGAACTACATTATTAAAAGCAGAAGTAGATACTGATTTGAATAGAGAAAAAAAAGAGACTTACCCAAGGAAGAAGATTCAATGATCCTCTCTTTGTTATTTTTTAAGAGTATCCATTTAAGGATTAGAGTGATTGACATGGGTAGAAAAGGAAGATGCCTTGTTCTATGTTTATAAGTTAGAGAACATTACACAAGAGAAACTATTCAAATCAAATGTGGACTAGTTTTTCTCTTCATAATCTATGAAGCATTCAAAGTAGAAATCTCTAGAACCTGTAATTTCTTCAACTTCTAGGGAATATTTTTCTTTTTCTTTAGTTTTAAAAGTTGCATTAACATATGGAGCTTCAAAGGTAAGTCTTTGGGGTTCTCCACTAATCTGATTTTGATTTTGGAAATTCTTCCTAGGCATCTCCTTATATAGAGTACTTTGATCAAGTTATTTTTAAAGAGAAATCAGCTCATTAGACAATTTTTTTACAAAAGTGGATCAATAGTCTCAAAACTATAAATTTGACCTTTCTCATGGTTTAATCCTTTCTTTATTTTAACAGATATGAAAAGATCATCCTATACCTCCACCACAAGGTCTTTATATTAATCCAACATAGTTCATTGGGCTCTTCTCAATATGAGTCCAACCTCCAACAACTAAGAATTTATGAAGAACATTGTTTATTTTGTTTAGTAGGATGGGAACTAGTAGAAATATTTTTAATCAACTTGTTACATTTAGCCAAAAATTATTTCATGGGATCCTATAGTTCTTTCTTCATTTTAGCCTATTGAGAAAAAAGGACATGTGCATATTCCTCTAACTTGAACCCTTCTTCATTTAATTTCCATATATTCTTAATCGATGATTGAGCAAGATATAAAATAGTACAACCATTATGTATCAACATCTTGTAATGAATCCATGAATATCCCAAAAAAAATATCTTCATATTCCACTCCAAGAATACCATAGGATGTGATAAAATATGTAATATGCTCGTACGGATGTTGCTTTCCATCTCTGTAGAATTTTTGAAAATTCATTCATGATCCTTTATGAATATCATGGAGTGGAGGCATTTTTGCCAATGGAATTGTGTTTCATCCTCAACATACTCACGATACCATCTCCATAAGAGGAGTGTTCAATCATGGTGGATAAATGGGAAATGTACTAAGAATAAAAACATGACCTTCAAATGGATTCTCAAGAGTTTTTCTTGAAATATATATGGGATAAAGAATGCAATTATATTTTTCTTGCAACTCAAATACAAGATTATAAAAGACTATAATTTCACTTGTTTGGTCTTCGTTAATACATCTTGTATTTTCCTATTTGAGGAACCCGTGCTCATCTTAAGACATATCCTTTTTTTACAAGGGATGGAAAACACTTAGGAATAGGAATAAGGGTTTGCATATATTTTTAATTTTAAAGTTTTATGATTTTTATTTTATTTTGTGGATCGTTTTTGGGTGTAAGATAGCTAAGTCTATGCTATGGTGGGAACCAAGATTTTTTGGTGAAATATATTTTCACAAGGGAAAATTAGTGATTTTCACCAATGCTATGGAATTAAGTTCTTCCTCTTAGAAATGGGGAGGCTCCCATTTATTGAATGCAGGAAAAGTAAAATATGTAGTGGCCATTAAGCTAGGGATCAGAGAGGAATACTCCACTAAACATGTGGAAAATTTCATGTATATGATACAATGGAGGAAATTTTTTGGAAATATATGAAGGAGAGATAATAATATAGTGAGAGACGGTTAAGGTAGTGAATAGGAAATTACAAATTTCAATAAAATTAACCACAATAGGTCCACATGTAATAGGAAGGAAACAAATGTGTAAGAAATAATATGATTAATAATTAAAAGAAACAAATTTTGATGGATTTATTCCTGAAGGATATATATTTCTCTTTTGGTAGTTCAAGATTACATTAATTTCAAAGTTGAAAATAGGACGTAGAAGAACATAGACAAGAAAATGGAAGAAATATCTTATTTCTTATAGTAGGATATTAAAATCTATCAACCCCTGGGAATGAAGAATCCATCCCAATTTATGTATGTACAATGATGCCTCTTTATATCCCCTATGGTTACTTTTTATCACTCCACCACCTACAACCTTCCATATTCCATTAGGAATGAAATTAAGTCCTTTTCTTATTTATGAAAAAGGAATTTTTAAAATGAAAATAAATGTTAAATTAAGTTATAAATATGAACAATCAAAAAATTACATTCTCAATGAACAGATATAATTTAGAGAGATGATTAAGAGAGAGAAGAAAAAAATATGGAGATAAGGAATATTTTGATAAAAAGGTTCCCACTTCTGAAGAACACTAGGGAAATTATGTAAGAATGAATTCCTTTCCTTAGACCTCTTTATTTTACTAAGACATAATGAGTGTAAAATCCTTTTTCGGTAGGAAGAGAACATAATCCAAATCATTGATCAAGTGATGAAACACAACCATGAGATCCACACTGTGTAAACATGAGATATATTGCTACATAAAAAAATTCAAGTATCCCCTTTTTTGGATCACTAGGATGAATGTAACCATCTGATCTCTTGCATCCCAACATGCCTTATAGAATTCACCTCAAGACTAAGTTTTAAGATTTTGCGAGGGCTATCTTTCCTACTTAATTCATGACATAACTATTAAACCTTTCAAATATGACCCTTCCAACTCTAAAAGGTTGACATGAGAAAATATTCTCCTCTACATCTACATTTTTTTCACTCACCATTCTTGTTTATTGGTATTTAAAATCAAAATTTTCACCTCATTTTCACCCACATTAGGATTATTGGCGTTTGAAGTCATAATTATCTCTAAACTTGAGTATTTGAATTCCATGGTGAAGAAGGAAAATGATATGAACTGGAGATGAATGAGTATAAAATTTTTACCACAATCCCAACTCTTACTATTTTTGGAAGGTGTAACTCCAAGTGTCAACACAGAATGAAACCAATACAAGACTTTAGGTTTTTTGGGGATAAGTTGTTCCAATTTTTAGAGGATTTTAATTGCCATAACTCTATAGTGTTGTAAAAATTCTCTGAACTCCCCATGGTATTTTTTACATGGACTATCCTCCTTCTATAGAATCATTAACTCTAGTGCTTGTATCATAAATTTATGGGTCAACCTTATGGTTTAATGACAATAACTTCTAAAAAATGGTATCAAAGAGAAAGGTCACGGGTTTAAATCCCCAGTGTAACACAAGGGGATTTTTTTTGGAAACGTTACAGTGGTACTTGTGGGATTCATAATGTGGACTAAATTCCTCTCATGGATTCATAATATTTAGTGCTTATATCAAAAATTGATAGGTCAACGTTATGTTTCAATGATAATGAATATCAAGATATAGATCTAAAAAGCCACGTAAAATGGCTGAAATTTTCATATTTCTCTAAAAAATGTTCTAAGCATCAATGGAATTGATCTTATAGTCATTGTAAAGGTAATTTTGAGAAGATGATTTTGTTAAAATATCATAGAAATCAGATGAGGAGTTTGGGAGATATGAGCAACTTTCCATTTTTGGGTATGAAGGTGTTTGGTAAATTTTCAGCAGTATAGCAACATGGAGGTGAGTTTAATATGGGGAAAATATGATTATTTATGCATAAGAAATGGCTATGTGTTTCATTTAACCATTTCCCCCTCTCAAGCACTTTAACTCATGTTTAACCCAAACATTCCTAACCAGGGTCAATCAAGGGTTGGAGGTAGAGTTATACGCTAAAAATAGGTAATGAATGAATAAAGGCAACAAGAGGGGATTCAAATTTATCTTTTCACTCATGTAAGGAAGATGATATGTCTAAAAAAAAGCTATTGGTGGTTCAAAATGGCTTTTGCATGTGACTGGGGGCCAACTCCTTAGAGGGGGAACTAGTTTGTGTCCTTGATATCCCCTTGGATTTTGTGACAAGGGAAAAGGGACAACTGAGGGTGAAAAGGTTTCGATGGGTCAATCCATCATGAGGAGGGGGCTATATTTTGATCAAAACACTTATTTGCACTTTCCTAAAACCCAATGTTACAAGTTTTAAGTGACAAAACATAACATTCATAAGGGTAGTACATTTTACTATCAATGTTTTCCCCTTGAACCAAGCTAATAAGGGAAAATGTACACCCAAGTCACAAAATAATTCAAGGGTCCAGTATTATGAAGGAGGGGGCTACATTTCAAGTTCCATAAGTAAAGCGAGCCTAGGAGGCAAGTTATTATGGTTTACGTGAAGAAACATAACTCACCAACAAAGGGGTGAAATTTAGTGTCCCACTATCCCCTTACACCAAGGTACAAGGCAAAAGGGATAGATGAGGGTGAAAATTATTCTCATCCTTGATAATGTGTTTATGTCATCTTGTCAATGTATAATTACCACATAAAGAGTGTTGTTTTTTATAATTGGGAGCAAGGAATGGAGATCTGAGGTAAAACATTATGTGGATTTGACTCCAAAAAACTGAATTATATCATTTAAACAATTTCTAAGAGCCAACTATGTGTTTAATTTGAATTTTAGGTGCATTCATTCTTTTGGCTCAAAGGGGTAGTTGTAGTGACTGATTTTATCATGGAATATTTTGAAGACTTGATGTGTATACCATGTGTATAATTCCAATATACTTACATTTCCTATTTTGAGATTTCAAATCATGTTAGAAATCCTATAATATTCATAACAAGTTGACTTTCTCCATTGAAACTATCATTCCCAGCACCCCCAGTGACCCTATTTTACTTTAATGACTACCAATACCGTATGACCCCATAAATTTCCTTGAACCTTCTGTGGATATCTTCAATACTCCTCTTCATAACCCCCAGATGATTTGATCCCTTGCAATCATCCCCAAAAGGGTACTGGACTTTGATGTAAAATGGCTAAAATATTGCTTGTTATGCCTCCAAGAACAACTAATCCACCTTGGGTCTGAGAAACTTCAAGAGTAAAACTAGGTATACTTCCCTACACATGAGACATAATTAAAAATCATGTTATCACATTCCTCTTGGCCAGAATGAGGGTGAAAAATTTGATATCCTTTCTTGATGAAGGGTTCACAATATTGATTAGAGAAAGTTTTCAATTGGGGGCTTGGTTTTCATGACTAAAATTTCAAATTTTTCATGGTATATATTTAGCATGAAAACATAATAATTGGAAGAAACTATAAATAATAATTCTGGTACTATTGAAATATCTTCGGTTATATTGAACATGCATAATAATTTTATCTTCTGAAAAAGGAGTGCAACATTTATCAAAGATGTTACAAACAGAAAGATTGTTTAGCTTTGATGATATTATTAATCTCTTGAAAATATAATAATATGATCTTTCCCAAGCGTAATGAGTTGAAAATAAGTTCACCATTTTATAGATGTAGGTAAGAATTGGAGGTCTATATTACTCAAAAATATACATCCCAACAAAATAATAGGGAACAAAAGTGTTGGTGTGAGGAAACACAACAAATATACTTCATCATTTTATGTCCACCCACATTTTTCCCCTTGTTGATATTTGTTTGGAACTAAGGGATCTACCTTTAAATGGTTTCTGATATCCTTGAAATCGGAAATAATAAATTTTGTATGAGATGATACATAATATGTATGAATATGTTTGTGACTATACACATGCAATACCCATTGCATATCACATGAATTGTCTTATTTTTTTTCATTTATTTGGAGGATTTTACATAATTGGAGGGAAATTTTTTATTTATTTAGGTAAGTAGAGACTCTAGATTTTTATTGAAAAAATTTAAGGTAAAATTTATAAATGAAATTATATATGTAGCATGTAGATATAAACGTGAGAGTTACAATTCAATTTTTTTTTTTAAAATGTAAAATATCATCAATCATCCCCTAAAATCCATATAAATGGTATAGAAGAAAAAATTGAAGTGTCTCATGGCATACCTCACTGAGATTATGGTGTTAATGAGGGAGGGAATATATTAGAAAGTGCCATATTTTCAAAACTATAAATGCAAACAAAAATTGTCAAGAACCAAATTTTTATAACTATAGATGACAGCTCTAATATGGAGGTATCTCATGAAAAAGATAGGATCGAAGGAAAATATAATTTTTAGTTCAAGTATTTAAGTAATTTTAACTAAAAATAACTATCATGGTAGGGAAAATTTATTGTGTCGAACAACACTCGTAAGATCCAATGCCATCTCCAAATTTTTTCAAACAATTGACATGCCTTGTGTATTCTTCCACAATTTACAAAAAATTCTACTAAGATACTTGATATCAAATCTAACAATATCTTACATCCATTATGATTCAAACTATTTATGTTCTTTGATGTAAATATCCCATTTTAGCAGAGGCTAGTAGAATGCTAGAAATGTTTGTGGAGTCTATCCTTACACTAAAAAAATTACATTTTCTTGAAACACACACAAACACACAATATTCTGAGGAAATTTTTTTTCATGCATTCACTCATCATCCTCATTAATCTTAATAGTCATAAGAGATAAAGAGATTGAGGAAACTCTAGTGTTACCATCACCTCTCAATCATGTCTTCCTTTGATATTAATCCTATCATTCACATAATGTGGAATTATGTACCAAATGATGTACATACTAAGGATGGATTTTTAGTGGTCTTGGTGAAAATGAATTCACCAATTTAATCCCAAGACAAACATCTAAATACTAGGATCATTATTTTCTACTCTAATCCTACTTAGTCTGTAAGACTACCCATGTAGTTTCCAACCATATGATATCCTATTTGTGTACCATCTCAAGATATGCTTCTTTCTTCATCATTCAATTTCTCAAGAATACATCAGTTCAACAAATCCCTCATCATGTCCCAATTTTTTTTTTACATTGATGCATCATAATAGTGTCCTAATAGGTATCACTCTTTATTTACCAACACAACCATATCAACATCTAACACATCAACACCATTATTTCTATCTTTCGACTAATCAAAATCTTAAATATCATGTAATCCTTATTCTGCACATATATTTCTCCCAAAAAATCACCACTAGGGACATTTTCCATCCCTCGTCTCCTCCAACCATGGGTGGAAACATCCCTATAAAAACCTACTACTATAGGTGCAACATTAACCAATGGATCACTGACTACAACTGGAAGGAGTAGCACCCATTTTCACCACATCCAACACTTTGCATATGCTGCAGTGCATCCTTCATCATCATGATAACTCATTATAACTACTACATATACCTCATCTATTGGTAGGGATAATACCTTAGTTTTTTTCTTAACAGTATCCCCTCTCTATAAGTTACATGTGTATAATCTCTCTATGGATATGGTGACAAAGGAAGGAATTGAATAATCCCAAACTACAACATTCATACTAAAATAAATCCCCTTGGTGGGGAAATTGATCCTATAGCCACATGGTATGTAGAATCCTTCTCATCTCAATGAAATCATCCAACCACCCTTTGAAAATCATGTATGGACTCTTAATAATGTCCTGTAAGTGGCCACCCACTCTACATGGATCTATAATTCCTCATTTTGAGTCATTTTCATCTTGACATCACTGACATCATTAGAGAAATTTATGAATAATACTAATTTACGTATGGCCCACCTATCGACCACATAAAAACAATATTCTTATGGCCCAAACATGTAACAAATAAATTACTGTTACGCCACCAACATGGTTCTCTAATGTGAACCTATAGAAAAACCGAATAGAAGTGAGCTAACAAACAATGACTACATGCATATTGGATTCCATGATCCTCTATCGTGATACCAATCTATCAGATCATGTATATAATATTTATACCGATCTTCCATCCATTTCTATAAATGAGAGTAATACCACATACATAAATGCCCACAATTGCATATTTAGTCACCACAATAATCAACCTAATCCTCAGCTCTCCAATACTATAAATCCCCAACCAAAACATAGATGCATATTTAATATGATAAACATGACAATGACTTATTTTTTGAGCTATCTCCACAACCAATTTCATTAAGGATTTGTAAATCACCTCGTCCCTTTTTCTTTGGAGCAGATCAATAAATTTAAACATTCTACATATGTTACTTACTAGAAGAAAGAAGAGTTTAATCTAAACTCCTACCAATGGTTTCTGTACCCTTCTACTTTTCCTCACTCAATCCCTTTCATCATCACCCATCCTCTTTGTAGAGTGGGTCACCTTTAAACTTCTTTAACACCTCCCTAAAAAAATATCCAATGTAGTACTTTCATGTGATTTCTAGTAAATATACAAAAACAAGTTTGAGTATTCTTTAGGATTTCCCTTTGCTAGAATTTCCAAACACAACACAAAACTTTAAAATTTTTAGGAGATGGGTTTATGATCACACCCAAACATTTAACGTTTTGATTTTTTTAATAGAAGAATATTTCATGTTTGTTAGCTTAAGAGAGTATCAATGAATGGGAACTTCTCCTCTACTCCTATTCTCCATTATTCACTCTCACTTTTCATTCTACTGAAATATTTTTGACCGTTTCCTCAACCTCATGTTGTATTTGGATAATTTGGAAAGTTTTGGAAATGGAAGGAGCAAAAAGTGTCTGAAATGGTGATGATAATGGTGCCAGTGAAGGCCACTTACCAGGAATAGGTTTCCGACCCATCTGTGCATGTGGGCGCCACCTTAATGAAGATGTTTTCATCTATGGTTTTCACTCTCCTTAGCTAATTTATTATATTTTTATTTTTTTATTGAGTTGTTGAAATGGTTTTTTAGATTTTTAGAGTTGTAGAAGAAATTCTAAGATAGGTGTTTTTTGGAGAATTTTTTTTTTTTTAAAGTTTTAAAGGACAAAACAAGAAGATGAATGAAGTAAATTGTGGAAAACCAAGCAAAACAAACATTTTCATTCCATTATCTTAGTAAGAGGACCACTTGTAATTTGTTTTCATCCTTATTAGTATTAGGATCTTGATATATTAATATTTTTATACTACCCTTGATAAAGTGAACCAATCAATGAAAGATTAATTTTTGATTTAGTAATCATTTTTAAAATTGTAGAGACAACCGAAGATACACCAAAGAGGCACGTAAAAATTGAAAAATGATATATTTAAAGATAATTTTAAATATTTTTTTGAGACCACAGAGGAGAGGTGAAGGTGGAGTAAATAATTTGAAGGACATATTTCTCGTAGAATTCTTATTACGTTTTTATGTCAGTTATAAAACAAAAGATCTTGTGAGTGAATTATTTTTTTGAGAAAATATTTGCGTTTGATATGACATTTTTTGAAACTTATTGTAGGTACCATCCTAAATATTTTATCCATATAAATATTTTGACAACTATAATTTATTCAAAGTGGTGATCCCTTGTGTCTTTTTTATCGACGTTTTGTTTAAATTCATTTTAGTTGTCATTTGAGTCACCTGATATGAAGTTATGGATCAAACTGGATATGTCATTTTTTGACCAAGGTTTTAGTTGTTTTTGATGAATGAGATCTTATTTTAAATTAACAAGAAAAATAATACAAGATAATTCACAAAAAATGGGTGGTACAAGAGCATACCCCAAAACCTCGAAAAAAATTAGGAGTGCCTTGTGGGTGGTTCTATTGACATGTCTCATGGACCCTAAAAAGCAGTCAACCGATTTATGTTAGTTTTAGATATCTCCGTTAATTTTTTCAAATTTTTACATTGCCATTACCAAAGTTACAGTTTTCGTTGTCAGTAGGGGAAATAAAAACCATAAACAACTTTTACTAAGGGACAAAATATATTTTTTGAGGTTTCTCATTCACATAACTATGAAAGTACGAGGCATGTGAATGTCTTTTCTAATGTAAAGTCAAAGGACACCACAATTAACAAGAAGGGGGAAAACACGTTGGATAAAACATTTTTTATAATGGAATATTTATTTCAGGGTTGAGGAATATTCTTTTTATACTTTATCCTTGATTGTAAAAATGTTAAAAATGGCTATCATTGTCTCTCGCCTCATTTCCCCATGGTGGATAAACTTGATACATGTTAGGGAATTCATTCCACGTTTTCTACTTTGATTAGGCAATTTGAAACTATTTAGACTCTATGTGTGGAGAAAATATTGCTCATTTCCTTTGGTGTATTCTTTACCAAGGCCTTCCTATTGGTGATTGTCTTGTTCAAATTGGGATCCAAGCTCCAAAATTTCCTTTCTGTGGTCATCTGAGAACAATCTTGCATCTTTTTTGGTTTTTTCCCAAACCTAAAAATACCTAGAACTAGATACACTCATTTTTATTTCCTTTACAGCCTCATTACTTCACCTCACAACATATCCTTTTGGGAGATAATCCCAATCTTCTGCCTATGTTCACCCAAATTTGGCAGGTTTTCAGAGGGGAGATTCTGTTTTGGATATGGAAAGAAGTAAATTATTTTTTCTTTTCTAATTTTGTAGTTAATCAGTATTTATCCATTTATAATAAATATATGGTGATCTCTAATGTTCTTTTGTAGATACAAATTCATTCAAACGAATTTGTGCTAGAGGTGGACCACCTCCAGAACCATATCTGTCAATGGAGGAAGCCCTATGTAATGTTTCTCTTGTACCTCCATCTCCTACCATGAACTCGTCTCCTTCCACCTATGGTGGCTAGTGAAACTGGTCTTTGTGTCATGCTTTTAGTCATTCTCACCACTCCCTAGGCCTGTTGCATCATCGCAGCTACTCACCAACTCACCGTTGTGGCCAAGGCTCTCTGTAGCCTTCATCAGCTCGCTTACAAGGCTGGGGCTCATCACCTCGTTAGCATGGGTGGGGATTTCCTATTTTTGCTACTTCACATCATGATGATTGGAAGCCTCCATCTCAACCACCACCACCAAACAAATTCCCCCATCTCAACCTCGTCATTCCTATGCACATGGAAGTAGACTCAGAGGAAGAAGTTGCTACTAGTTGGGAACTTCCAGATGCTAACAAGCACTTTCTTGGTTGTGGGTGACTGGATGATCATCATCCGCATGCCTCAGGCATATTTGTTGTTACTTCTTCACTGTGTTTTGGTCTTCTTTTAGGCAAGTCATATATTCTCATTGCTCTGGCTCGGCCTAGTTTGACTCTCATTGCTCTGGCTCGGCCTAGTTTGACTCTCATTGTTCTAGGCTCAGCCTAGCTTTGTTTATGGTTTTGGGGAGTGATATCATACCGTCCACGTTTTTGTTGAAAGTTATCTTGTATCATATTTAATTAATATAATATAAGATCCTTTTCATCAAAAAAATTATTTTTACCCAATTTAAAATTATTTAACAAATTAATAGTCATAATTAGGGGTTAGATTTGACATCCATTTAGACATTTTTTGGAATTTTAGCTGTAACATACTTGTTGTTTTTTGAAATAACTGTAACATACAACTTTTATATTTAAAATATTATTGTAATTTTTTGTAGTGTTATATATAAATTGTATTAGTTATATTAAATATAGTCAAATAGATAGATAATACTATTATATATATATATATATTATTAATAACATACAAATAACACTATCATCCAAAACATATTGGAAAGGCATAGGTGTCTGTCAAATTTAACCCCTGATCATAATTGTAAACAATTGTCTTCCAAGTACAATAATAATACGTCAAGCTCATTTAAGTACAAGTATTATAGTAACAATGGGTAAAGATTATTCAAATAAATGCTTGATAAATTCATTACATTTGGATTCATCTTGATTGTATTTCTTTGCAGACAAAAAGAAAAAGAATGTTTAATGTAAAAGTTCATCATATATAAAGATTTAATAGAATTTTATGTCACATTTTAAGTTCTAAAATTACCACTTTTACAAATTTAGATATGAATACTAATTTTTTTCAAAAAAAAAGGTTGTAAAATATATATAAAATATTGTTTGAATGTGGATATTGTAATGCATGTTTAGATTAAAAAAGCATTACAATTCACTGCATTATATTACAATAAGATTTTAACATATACTATTTAATAAATTAGATTTAATTATATAACAAAATATTTTATGAACTTGGAAAATTTTAATTATTAGTAGAAATAGAGTTTTAAAATAATATAGGATTTATCGTAATATTCGAGACAAACATGAACAATTAAGACTATAAATAATGTTTTGATTATATGATACAATGCTTGAGATATGTGTGTGGAGGAAAATGATGTGGTTTGAGAAAAGATACAAGTTATCCAATGTGTATAGAGAACTAGACACAACATTAAAATGCGAATAAGGGAACACTTATTCAATGATGTCTTTATGAAACATCCCTGAAGTAAAAGAAAAGTTAACACATTTATTAAAATATTGGCTATTTTACTATTATTTCATGGAATGAAAGGATCAAAGTTAAAATAACATGCCATATACAAGATCTTGTGTTGAATTACATTAGACATGTTCGTTTATTGTCATATTGTTCAAATTCCTAGTGAATTGATAAATATCATGAAATCCCAGTTTTTCATAATCTTTAGTAAAGATTTCAAAACATATTTATTTTTCTTACTCATTCTATAGATCTATATGTTGCGTTGGAGTTTTTAAGGAGGAAAATATTTTCCCATTACTTGTAATTCATGATATTAAATTATAGAAAAGTGAGTTAGGTTTTATCAATGCAACATTTAGAGGAGGTTTCAAGAACACTATATTTATAGTTCTTACCATGTTAATTTTGTATTTGTAAATTTTTTTTTGTTGAATAAGTTCTCTAATTCTTCAAAAATTCTAGGTTTTCTTTGTCTAAGTACCATTACATATTGTTGACGATTATACATAAAATCTTAATTTTTATTTAACATTTTTGTTATTTCAATTTCTTTTGTATATAAAATTTCTGAACTAAATTTGATTTGCTGATTATATATTTGATTCAGCCTTATTTACATTATGACGTGGTTAGATTAGTGCATTATTAATGTAGAATGATGCACTAGAATTAGCAGGAACTTGACAAGGACATAACTTGAGCTCCGAGTGTCCGTTTGAGTCCATTTATTTTTTGAAACCATGTGTTTCGATAAGACGAACGTAGTGGCAACCGGCCCTACCGATTGGGGAAAGTTTTTGACACATTTTAGGGCCCTAAATATGCCATCTTGAGGCCAAAAATTAGGATTTAAGTTATAGTTTAGTTTTTTCCTATTTTTGAGCATTAATTAATTTTAGTCTATTAATTGCATTATGAGTTAGAAAGTTGGCAATTCCTCTAATTTAGGGATGCAGAAGATGCGTGACAATTTCTGTGCCCATAGGAATAAGCATGTGAACTTACTAAGAATAACAGGTTCTAGTAAACTGCTAAATATAGTAATTCTTGCCACCTAGAGTAGATTTAGTCAGAGTTAGCTAGAGTTTACTTTGCAACTCAAGTTGGGAGTTTTTTTCCTATTTAGGAAACATTGTAATTCATTATTTGATAGCAAAGAAGGAGATCTATTTTCTTTTGGAGTTTATATTATTTGCATTATATCTAGTTTTTTATTAATTTGGCTACATTATCTGGTATCAGAGCCAATTCGAAGTATTTTTAAAAAAATGGCAGGAAGAGGAAGAGGAAGAGGAGGCAGTATTGGCCAGAGGAATAGAAATATGCAAGATCTGTAGAGACAAGTTGTTGTGCTTGTTGCAATGATAACCCAAAGAGGAAATCAAGGTGGAGATGACACAAATGAAGAAGAAGTTTGTGAAGAGGAGGAAATGCAAGCACCACCATTAGATTTTTAAGAAAGGATGCTTCAAGTATTAGAAGGAAAGAATGATGGGATAAGAGTTGATGTTTCAGAGTATGGTGGTAGTCTAAAACCAGAGGAGCTGATAGACTAGTTGACTAGCATGGGAATTTTTTTTGAGTGGAAGGCTATGTCAGAAGAAAAGAAGGTAAAATTTGCATGCACGAAATTGAAAGGTCATGCTATGTTATGGTGGGATCACCTACAGAAAGAGAGGTCAAGAAAGGGGAAAGAAAGAATTAGGACATGGAGTAAGATGCAGAATAAGCTGAAAGATTAATTTCTCCCTGTGGATTATGCAAAAACCCTTTACAGGAGGTTTCAAAATCTCAAACAAAACTTACAAACAATGTAAGAATACACATATGAGTTCTACAAGTTGTCCATTCGTGTAGAGCATGAAGAAACTGAGGAACAAATGGCTGTAAGGTATGTTAATGGACTAAAATTTTCTATTTAAGATGAGATATGTATGCATAGGATTAAAAGCATGGAGGATGCCTATCAATTAGCCTTAAAGGCTGAGGAAAAACAAAATCGTCAAAGTTTTATGAAATCACTTGGAATGAATAGGGGGGCCTCATCTTATTTCAGGGACGAGTTGGTTTTAGCCAAGGTTGGGGAGAATCATCTCGTGGATTGGAAAAGAAACAAGATACGAGACAAGATTTCGAGAATCAACAAAGATGCAGAGGATTCTCTAGGGGCAGAGGATATGCTGGCGATAGAGGATGGGAGGATCCACGAAGACCATTTTTTCGTTACAAATGTGGTGAAGAAGGGCATCAATATTTTGAATGCCCACATACTTATACACATGACAAAAGGCAAGGGGATGCTCCAAGAGTAAATCTTGTTGAAGTTGGGAAAGTAGAAGATGAACAGGACCTAGAAATTCCACCAGATGTTGGAGAAAATTTTATGATCAAGAGGACGATGATTGCTCCAAGAAAGGAGGTCAAGGGGGATGCATGGCTGCGTACAAATATTTTCAGAACAAGACGCACTTTAGGAGGAAAGGTATGTAATGTTATTATTGATGGTGGTAGTTGTGAGAACGTGGTTTCAAATGAGATGGTCGATAAATTGGGTCTGCATTGTGAGAAGAATCCTAACCCATATCGTATTGCATGGTTTAAGAAGGGTAATGAAGTTATTGTTGATAAGAGATGTTTAATAAGATTTTCTATTGGGAATAGTTATAAGGATGATATTTGTTGTGATGTTATCCCTATGGATGCATGTGATATGCTGCTAGGAAGACCATGGTAATTTGATAGAAAAGTTATTCATGATGGGGGAAAGAATATTTATACTTTCTGGAAGGATGGCAAAAAAATAGTTTTTCTACCTCTTAATGAAGAGGGGAAGGCTGAAAATATGCTTTCTGCAAAGGAATTTGTGAAGGAGGCAAAGGAAACCAGTTTTTGTTATGCACTAGTTACAAATAAGGATGAACTTGTAAGTGCTCAAATACCAATAGAAACATCAAAATTATTAGAAGAATTTTCGGATGTTATTCCTAATGAGCTACCAAATGGATTACCAACCAAAAGATATATTCAGCACCACATTGATTTGATTCCAGGGTCTTCACTCCCAAATCAAGTGGCTTATAGGATGAGCCCAATATTGCATGCAGAATTAAATAGGCAAGTGGCAGAGCTCGTGCAAAAGGGGGTTGTAATGGAGAGCATGAGTCTGTGTGCAGTGCCAGCTTTATTAACACCAAAGAAGGATGGAACATGGAGAATGTGCACGGATAGCAGAGCAATCAATAAAATTACAATCAAGTATCGGTTCCCAATACCTCTCCTTGATGATATGATGGATGTGCTTACTAGATCTAAGTATTTCACCAAGATTGATCTTCGAAGTGGTTATCATCAGATTCGGATCAAAGAAGGAGATGAGTGGAAAAAAACATTCAAGATAGGAAATGGATTATATGAGTGGTTGGTGATGCCATTCGGGTTATCCAATGCACCTAGTACTTTTATGAGATTGATGAACACCGTGCTACGGGAGTATAATGGTAAGTCTGTTGTTGTTTATTTTGATGATATCTTGATCTTTAGTAAAACTAAAGAAGAAAATTTGAGGCATCTAAGGTTGGTATTTGAAGTGTTAAGGAAAGAGAAACTCTATGCAAATATGAAGAAGTACACATTCATGCAAGAGAGTTTGGTATTCTTGGGATTTATTATTTCAGTGGATGGGGTACAAATGGACTCAAAAAAGATAAAGGCAATTATTGAATGGCCTTCTCCGTGGAGTATCACAGAGGTAACGATCTTTCATGGTCTAACAACATTTTATAGAAAATTTATTAAAAATTTCAGCAATATTCTAGCACCTATAACAGATTTCACAAAAGGAAGGGAGTTTTTGTGGACAAAGGCAGCTGAGGATAGTTTTCAATTCTTGAAGAAGAAGGTGACAGAGGCACCCATTTTGGCACTACCATATTTTGATCAAGTGTTTGAGGTTGATTGTGATGCCTCACATGTGGGTATTGGGGCTATTCTCAGTCAAGGAGGAAAGCCATTAGCATTCTTTAGTGAGAAACTGAATGAGGTAAGAAAGAACTACTCTACTTATGATGTGGAATTTTATGCAATTGTACAAGCATTAAGGCATTGGAGGCATTACTTAGTGCCTAAGGACTTTGTGTTATTTAGAGACCACATAGCCTTGAAGTATGTGAATACCAAAAAGAAGTTGAATAGTAGGCATGCAAAGTGGGCATCATTTTTGCAGGGATATAATTTTTCTCTAAAACATAAATCTAGAAAATAGAATCAAGTTGTAGATGCATTGAGTAGGCATGTGACTTTGTTTACCTCTATGGAAAATGAGGTGGTGGGTTTTGAAGCAATAAAGTGTTTATATTCTTCTGATTCTGATTTCAAGGATATTGTTGAAGGACTAAATAGTCCAGTGTCAGACAATGTAGGAGATGTCTTGGGTGAGTATATTTTATAGGATGGCTACCTATTCAAGGGACGCCAACTATGTATTCTAGATGGGTCTATGAGAGAGAATATAGTGAAAGAGTTGCATAGCGGAGGGTTGGCTAGGCATTTTGGTAAAGATAAGACGATAGCCTTGGTAACAGACAAATAGTATTGGCCAAAGTTGAAAAGAGATGTGGTAAGATATGTGGAGAGATGTCGATTTTGCCAAGTCTCGAAAGGACATGCACAGAATACATGGTTGTATATGTCGTTTCTTATTCCTAAAGGGTCGTGGACAGATATGAGTATGGACTTTGTTTTGGGATTACCAAAAACACAACGAGGTAGTGACTCAATTTTTGTGGTTGTTGATAGGTTTTCTAAGATGGTTCATTTTATTACTTACAAGAAAACAAGTGATGTAACAGGTGTATAGCAGATTTGTTTTTCAGAGAAGTTGTTCATTTGCATGGTGTTCAAAAAACCATTACTTCAGATAAGGACACAAGGTTCTTAAGTAACTTCTGGTAGACTTTATGGGAGAAATTTGGAACTCAACTACAGTTCAATAGTGCCTATCATCCACAGACTGATGGGAAAACAGAGGTGGTAAATAGGATTTTGGGAAACCTTTTAAGGTGCAATGTTGGGGAAAAGCTAAAACAATGGGACTTAGCATTACCACAAGCTGAGTTTGCATATAACAGTTCCATAAACAGATCTACGGGAAAGTCTTCATTTTCAATTATGTATGGGAGTAATCCAAATTGGGTGTTATATTTGGTACAGCTACTAGTTGATGGTAGAGTCAGTGATGATGTAGAAGCATTTGCCAAACATATACAATAATTGAAGGAAGAAGTGCGGAAGAAGTTGCAAAATAGTAATGATAAGTATAAGGAAATAGCAGATGTGCACAGATGGAGAAAGGTATTTACAATTGGTGAGTTGGTTATGGTATTTCTGTGGAAGGAAAGGTTTCCAAGAGGAACCTATAACAAGATGAAGTACAAGAAGATTGGTCCCTGCAAAATAGTGAAAAAAATAAACGATAATGCTTATGAGGTAGAATTGGTAAGGAATTTTTATATTTCTCCAGTGTTGAATGTTTCATATTTGTATTATTTTCATGGGTATGGTGTAGAAGGGGATGTTATTGATGAAGTAGTAGATTGGAGGTAGTAGGTTCTGGTGAAGAAGAAAGAAGAAGTGGATCAGATTCTAGATAAGAAAATAATGGACACACGACATGGGAAATACAAAAAATATTTGGTACATTGGAAAGGACTGGAACAAGAGGACAATACTTGGGTCATAGAGTGGGAGATTCAGAAGTTGGATGCAGATAAATATAAGTAGTTTGAAGAAGACAAATTTTAGGAGCTGCATTTTTTTCAAGCAGGGGAGAATGATGCACTAGAATTAGCAGGAACTTGACAAGGTCATAACTTGAGCTCCGGGTGTCCGTTTGAGTCCATTTTGTTTTGAAACCATGTGTTTCAATGAGAAAAACACAGCAGTAACTGGACCTACTAGTTGGGGCAAGTTTTTGACATGTTTTCGGGCCCTAAATCTGCCATCTTGAGGCCAAAAATTAGGATTTAAGTTATAGTTTAGTTTTTTCCTATTTTTGAGCATTAGTTAATTTTAGTCTATTAATTGCATTATGAGTTAGAAAATTGGCAATTCCTCTAATTTAGGGATGTAGAAGATGTATGGCAATTTTTGTGCCCATAGGAATAAGCATGCGAACTTACTAAGAATAGCAGGTTATAGTTAACTGCTAAAAATAATAATTTCCACCACCTTGAGTAGATTTCGTTAGAGTTAGCTACAGTTTACTTGGAAACTCAAGTTGGGAGTTGTTTTCCTATTTAGGAAACATTTTAATTCATTATTTGATAACAAATAAGGAGATCTATTTTCTTTTGGAGTTTATATTATTTGCAGTATATCTGGTTTGTTCCTAATTTGGCTACATTATAGAACCACTTTACAAAGAAAAAGGAACTACTTTATTAAGAAAGGTCACTAATTTTGGAGGGTTAGACATAACTTAACAACAACACATAAATAATTATTTTTGACTTTGCAAAAGAATAATTGTAACAATGAGTTGAGATTTTTGCAAAACATAGAACCTGTAGGATTGCTAACTATATTTTTTAAATAGAATTAATCATACTATTGAGCATATCTTTCCAATATATTCCCTTGTTCATAGTGGTTTTCAATAATCTTTAAATTGTACATTGTTTCTCAATAATTTTTTTATTGAAACCATTTAAATTATTAAATTTTTTGTTGGATACAAGAAAACTAAGAGGGTTTTGACCTATGCTAGGTAACATTTTGATCAAAATAGAAACAACATTTTTTTTATCCCTCCTACTGCTATATTAATGGTTTTAAATAGTTATTTTGATTATACGTGCAATGTGTTTAGTTTTTTGTTTGTACATTAAACATATTCAAAATGAATATAGGAAATGTATTATTAAATAGAATGGCCATATGTCTCATCAGATTTATAAATCAACAAGAAGTATGCACTTTGGAAATCAACACGATGTGTGATTTTTTTATGATTTTAATCGTATGTTATGAAGAAAAGATTTAAGTTGTCATAGAAAATTAAAAATAGAAAATTTAAAAAGCCATATAATTTTATGGATAGCCTTCTAAAAAATTGAGTGAGAAAGAAACAACACACGTATTTTATGTTAGAATTATATAAAAGAGTTAATATTTTTTTAGTCTTCCCTTTTCTTGTCTTTGGATTCATAGTCAAAAAATTTAAATTCCTTTTAAATTTCTGCCAAAATACATGCCTTACTACCCAATTTAGATACACCTCTTTAGTGCAACTTGGGAATACTTCCAAATTTCTCTAAAAATATTTATTCATGCAAAGAAATAAATTATGCATTAGTTGATTAGCTTGTTCGATCATGACATATAATCTCCAATATATCATGATTCTTATGTAAATAGGGGTGACGTCACAATGGGAGTGGCCCTCTTACTAACATACTATTTTTTTGGTTGTCGAATAAGTATGTTTCCTTTCTTAGCCTTCCCTCTCCTAATATATGACTTAATATAATCATAATAGTAGTCTCTATTTTATGTGATTTATCTAAATTACAAATTCGTATCTCTTTTATTGATTTTAATCCCTTAGTTGTTCATTTAATATTGTTATCAATTATTTAAAAAACATTTCGTTTCTTGAAAATATGTGATTATTTATGTAATTGTTCAAATGGTATCATTTTGGAGCCATATGTGTAATGCCCAAAACATACTCAACTCTAATCCTTATTTAGAATATGAATTTAATAATAAACTTCATATATCCTCAATTCCATGTTACTATCATGACACTAAACATATTACCATTGTAACAACAAAGCCTACTTTCAAGTATTATACTAGTTCCAATATAGGATTAATTTTTATTTAGATAGGACTTCAAGAGTCAAAGAAGTAATTAATAAATAACTTGGGTAGTGAGGAATGTATTTAGAGTACATTTTACATTATTTTTTGTGATATTTTTGAATCCACTGTGGAGGAGAAGGGAAGGTTTAGTAGGAAAACATTATCATGCCACAATCAATCAACAATTATTCTTGTAAGAGGCCCACTTTAATTGTTGTGTCACTTCTATTGACACATATATGGATCTGATGTGTTAGGTTTTGTTTTCTACCACAAACAAAACAAACCAACCAAATTGGGATTATTTATTCATAGAAGAAATTCCAAGATGCACTAAAGAGGCATATCATTATTTTTTAGTGAATAACGCATTTAGAGGGAAATTTGCAACATTTATTTTTATAATGTTTAATGACACAAAAAAAGATATGATTTTTGTTAGTGAAATACGCATTTAGAGTAAATTTCAAAAGATCTATTTGTATAATTTTCAATGCCACAAAAGAGGAGAGGGAAATGCCAAGAAATAAAACATTCTCATGCTTCAACCAATAAACCATTATGTTAGTAAGAGGGAAACTTACATTGTGACATCACTTCTATTGGCATAAGGATTGTGAAAAAAATTTGTTTATATTCTATAAAAAATTAAGTCAACCAACTAATGAGGGATTAATTTTTACTGTGCAAAGAATTTTAGAGTCATAGAATAAATTCCAAGATGCAATGAAAATACATTTACAATTTCTGTTTGAAGGCATGGATTTAGAATCAATTTGATCATATTTAGTTTTAGAAATTGTAAATCCACAAGGGAGTAGAGAGGAAGGAGAAATAAAATTTACTCATCCCATAAGAAATCGACCATTATGATATTAAGAGGGAAAATCCCATTTTTTGTGTCACATTTATCATTATAAGGATCTCATATATTTTACATGTTCGCATGGACCAATCCAACCAACTAAAGTGGGAATAAGTTTTAATGAGAATTTTTACAATCGTAGAAGCAATTCCAATGTGTACTAAAAGGGGATATCCAACATGGGTAGTAAGGCATGTACTTAATGGAAATTTCACAAAAAAAAATAATCATTGAACCCACATATGAAGAGAGGAGACTTGCAAGAATGAAAACATACATATCCCATAACTTACTAACATTGTGCACTAGGCTTGCACTCTGTTGGTGCTCATTCAGATCTCACACCATTTACCCTTGAAATCCCTCAGTTTGCGGCCTCTGTCACATTTTCTATTTTCCCCGATTGATGCATAAAAAAAATTTCCTCCATTTGTCAATTCTGGTGCCCCACACTTGTTTATTGTATAAGAAAAGATGGCAAACAAAAATTCCCAATATCCCGATAAGTGGAGGACATCGGATGATTCAGATCCCGTATTAATGGGAAAAAAATATTTCTAAGTTTTCACCCATTAAGGCGTATTAAGAATGATATTATATGTTTTCCTGGCATGGAGGTACCGTGCATGTTTAGGGACTGGCCCCTATGTTTTTTTTTTTAAGAAGTGCCAGGAGGACACTTGGAGGCTTCCGCTCACTCTGTCTTTTTACACCGAGACTTTTCAAAAGGCCAGATGGGACCCTCGAATATTATTCTCTTTTGGGGGAAAATTGAGTGAATGAAATGTATAAATGCAATGAGAATACTCTTGCAAAAGGTCGGGAGTTCACTTTCATGAATTTTTTTTGAGAAAAGCTCATCCTCTGAGAAAAATTTATGAGAAACCAGGTTAACTTCCTCTGTATTAGATTTTCATTCATGTTGAGTTGGTTACAAGTGTATAGCCATCAACAAGCTCTAAGATTGTTTAAATAACTCTCCCCTGTTGATGAATCTGATAAATTTTGAGTTAATTTGTGTCAAATCTCTGGCCAATTTTGTGTTTATTTCACCTTCAGAATGTCTGCGAGTAGTTTTTCTTGTTCCTATTGCAATCTTGTATCAAAATCCCTTTGAATCACACAGACCTCTATCCTTTTGATAGTTTAGTGGCATTTGTAATTTCATTTTTCAGAAGAGCTTTCATCTAGGAATGAAATAAATGATTTAAAATCACTTTTCTTTCATCTGTTGACAGAGATTGTTTGTAAGCCTCTGGGTGTACCTCAAGTGTGACTGATATTAGATTTTGATGTTTTATTGGGTCTTCTAACTTGAGCCTTCATGCTAGAATCTCAAATATTGTGTGAAAAGGTGCATGTTTGGGCCTCCATTGATGCACACCTTCTGGTTGAAGGAATGTTTTAACTATTTTGAAGCTTTTTGTTATTGAGTACTCCATTTGTTGTGAAGTTTCTCAAGGATCTAGCAAAGTCCAATCTATCTTGTTGATCTCCCACCAAAAATTATTCAAATAACCAATCCTACCCTGAACTACCCCTGTTCTTCTCTGTATATCCGTAGAAGAACAAAATCCATTTGCTCAAATATGCAGAATAGATCAGGTTTCCAAATGTCTTTAGTAACCTTAACCTTGTGTTGAAAATATCTCCATAATTTGGAAGTGACAACTCGTGAGAGTCATATTTGGTGTGTTGATCATATTTTCCCAAGGTCTTCTCTATAAAATTTGTGCAAAAGAAATATATTTGCGTCTCCTTCGATAACAGAGGTTACAAAATAGGTTCTCTTACCTTGGTTGAAAGGCACAACCTAAAATAGTTAGGATAAGATCAAATCATTTTAAGGTGTTATCCATCTCTCCACAAACCCGAGTAATAAAGGGTCAGTTAGATTTCATCCTCGGCTACAAAACGATACACATTTATGATCTATCTACCTCTAAGCTCCCTGTCGAATCTTTGTTGCTACTCAGCTTGAAAAGGAGAATGAATTTGGATACTAACACTTGTGGCACCATTGCCGTGGATGCATTGATTTGAAGAATTTAAAGTTTTCCAAACCCTGGTAATGTGTCTTGCAGTTCTGTGTGCAAATACTTTTTGTAAACATCATTCTTGGATCAAATGTGTAAGGATTGAACAAATTTATAGGTTTTGTGTGTTGTCTGTCTAATTTTTCTAGTAGTTATTGTATTAGGTTTGCCTCACCATTGATAAATTTGGGTGAGGGAGGGTCTAATTTGTAAAGCTTTGCATGATTTTTAGTGCTGATAGATATTTGACAGATTATTTTAGTGCATTTGCACAACTAGGGTGAAAATCCTTAGTGGCGACTCCGAGTTGATTTGATTTTGATAAATACCAGTGTCTTAACCTCTGTAAATTAAAAATTTGTTACTAATCTTTGCGAAGCTGGAAGGAAGAAGATCTTTCTTCATCACAAACCCTAGCAGAAGGTTGTTTCTAGAGTTTGGAAAGTCTAATTCAGAAGGAGGAAGAATTTGGAAGGTTGTTCGGAGATCAAACCTAAAGAAAAGAGGTCTCCATTGGTGAAAATGATCGGCATGTGATTGAATATTGCAATGCTTCCTCAACTGATTCCGAATCAAGTAGTCTCTTTGTAAATCTAAATTCTTCATCTGGAGAGGGGCCTTTTCATTCTACCCATGTATTTTCCAAATCTTATAGTTCCTTTCGTGAAAAAAGGCTATTGGGGGATAGTAATTTTAAAAAGTGTATCCTTGTACCACACAGACCCCTCACTCCTCGTCACTCTGTTTCTCTTATAAGATCACCTCCTCATAATAATATGGCTCAGCCTCCACCTAGACCTCCATTTGTCATTAATACTTTTGGTCCCATCAGTTTTAGAGGTATGGCTGGCTATCTGAATGTTGTACCATAGGATGTAAGAAATAGATTGCCTAAATTTCAAGGAAATAATGCAATAACTGGTGATCAGCACTTGAAACTCTTTGTTAACATGACAGAGGATTTCGAAATAGAGTTTGAAGATGTATACATTAAATTATTTATTCATACTCTAGAGGAGGATGCAAGGGACTGGTATAAAGCTATGCCTAATAACTCTATTGATTCTTAGACTGAAATGAAGAATAAATTTAGATTACAATATGGTGACAAGACAGACCCTAAGTTTCTTTTGTCAGAATTTGAGAATATTAAAAAGAATCTTAATGAATCAGTGCATGATTTTAATACGAGATTCAATAAGACATTGAAAAGGCTTCCTATGAATTTGAGGCCATGCGATGAATCTTGTCTTATAAAGTATGTTGATGCATTTGACAAGTAGGTTACATACTATTTGAGGGATAAAAACCCTGACACTTTGAGGCAGACCTTTACCATGGCTCTACAAATTGAGAACAACAAGAAAGCAATTGGAAAGCCTCCTAAGAGGGAGGGTGTCAAACTGATAAACCCAAAAAAACCTCAAGCAAGCAAGAGTGTGGATCTTGAGGAGGCTGTTAAAACTTTGGCAGGGGCTGTAAAAGAAATCTCTTACAAACTAGCCCAGGAAGAGAAAGGAATTGGGCAGAGTTCACAAGGTCAACAAAGGGCACAAAATCATGACAGATTTGGCAATCATCCTAGGGGTGATCAGAGGTCAAATGACAGAGGTAAAGGACCCATGGGATCTACAAATAGAAATCCCCAAACATGTGAAAGTAGAATGGTGTCTGATCCTCTGACTATCTGGGTTGCTGCTGTTGATGATGCCAATGAGATTGATTGGTGTGATAGATGCTTTCTGCCCCATCCTCCATGTGAAGTAAATCAGCAAGATGAAGAAGTTGATAATAATGATGGTACTGATGATGATGTTTGCATGATGGTTTGCTCCACAAGCTGACAACAAGGGGAACCTTTAACTGAGGTAATAAGTTCCAGAACTACTGCTGATTTTTGGGATTACATCCACCAAGTACCTATTCTTCCTCCCTCTCATACATTAGAAGTAGATATTGTACAAGCTTTTGAATTTCCCAATAATGACTTTGAATATCTAAGGGATTTAATGATAAATAAGTATGATGGAGGCATCCCATCTGAGGAGGACAAGCAATTGTTGATGAATGTTGTTGTGGCACAAGAAAAGGAACATGACACAAGAAGTAGGATTGTCAAAGGGACAGGGCCTCAAGCCAAACCAAAAGCTCCATTACTTTCCAATATTCCTAAGGTGGCTCCTAAGAAAGATGCATCTGCTAAGGGCCTTGTTGTCCCAAACAAAAATCATAACCCTCCTCATGCCCAAGATGTCAAAAATTGCGTGCCGTCTAATGAGCCTGTCAACCTTCCTTCCAATGTCACCTTGCCAAAGTCTTTCCCTTATGATATTGCCCAAGTCTTGAGTCAGATCAAGATCTCAGTCCCAATTTTTGAGTTGCTTAGGATCCTTGAGCACAAGAAGAGGGCATTGGAGTATTTTGGATTGAAAGAGGAGAAGACTTCCCTAGGTAGAAACATAAACATTATGGAGACCCCACCAGTCATTAAAGAATTAGAAGCACCACCAGCATCATAAGAGCTAGATGAACCACCTGAGGTTTATCTGGGGACATCATTGGTAGATTCTCAGTTGAACGTGGATCCATTCTTCACCACTCTTATCATTAAAGATAGATTGTTACACAATTGTATGTTTGACTCAGGGGCATAATGCAATGTTATGCCTCTTGAAGTCATGAATGCGCTAGATATCAAGGTAATAGCAGCATATGGGAAGTGTACTGCTATGGATTCCAGAGAGGTGCCAGTGGTGGGATGTGTGAAGGGTCTGGTGGTATAACTTGTAGCCTATCCAAGTAGGAATTTAAAGCTTGATGTAGTTATTGTTGATTGCCCAGCCAAGTGGGGTATGTTGTTATCTAGAAAAAGGGTTGTGAGTGTTGGTAGGAGTGTTCAAATGGACATGTCCTATGCTGCCATCCCAATTGAGGGCAGCCTTGTCAAGTTGTATGGGAAAAGAAGATGTTACACCTTATTGAAGATCCCAACAATCATCTTATGAAGTTTTATACACAAGTGTTGATACTGATAACTTTTTAGGATTTGCTGATGGAAAAGAGCACAAGGTTGAAGAATGCAAGTGTCTTGAGTAGGTTAACTCTCCCTGGACTTTATTATTTTATGGAGCTTGCTCCAGGTTTGAAAATGGTGTTGGTGTTGTTCTAATCTCTCCAGGCCAGGAAGAGTTTGTATTTTCCTTCAAACTCAACTTTGAATGCACTAATAACATTGTTGAGTATGAGGCACTGCTTTTAGGTCTGAGGATTGCTTGGAAATATGGTGTTAAAGACATCATTGTCAAGGGAGATTTGGAATTGATTGTAAAGTAAGTCAGAATACTGTATGCCACAAAGAATCAATGAATGAAACAATGCAAGCATGTATTTTGGGATTTCATTGAGATGTTTGTTTCATTCAACATTGTGCATCATGACAGGAAGTTCAATGATATGGCAGACATGCTTGCTGTGTTGGGATCTCGATTTGATAATTGTGTAGTGTCCCCATATTGTGAATATGATGTTGAGGTGTTAACAAGGGAATTTGTACCTGACAATATTAAGAATTGGAAAGTTTTTGATGATGATGATGCTCATGTCAGAAGATTTCTACAGAACAAAAAGGAGTTTGCTGATCAGAATATTGATTGGGAGCCAATGGTGTGCATAGCAGAGGGTAAAGAAACCTTGTTTAGTAAAGGCATTATCCAACTAAAGACTAATACCATTCCCAGAGGGTTGGTTTCTCTTGAGTCCAATTTTGATAATGTTGATCACATTATTAATAGATGAATGGTAGCCTTAAGGGATATTGAGGAGCATGACCTTGGCACGAAGGAGAAACCAAGGAAGATTTGGTTAGGCAGTAATCTTAGCAAGGAGGAGAAGCATTCCTACATCCATTTACTGAAAAGGTATCAATATTGCATGGCTTGGACTTATTTTGAGCTGAAGGCATATAGAGAGGATTTGTTCTAACATGAGATTCCCTTGGAAATAAATGCAAAACCATTCAGGCAGAAACAGAGGCCAATCAACCCACTACTATCTCTTAATATGCAAGAGGAACTGAAGAAATTGGGAGATGGAGGGATTATTCAACCTACAATGTATTCTTCTTTGGTTGCAAACCTAGTGCCAGTCAGAAATAAGAATGGTGACATCATGTTGTGTGTGGATTTCAGAAACTTGAACAGGGCATCAATAAAGGATAACTATCCTTTACCAAACATGGAAAACATGTTGCAGCTAGTGACTGGTTCTGAGCTACTTTCTATCCTGGATGGTTTCTCTGGTTATAACCAAGTTGTGGTGAAGGAATCAGAGAGGATTAAAACAACCTTTACCACCCCTTGGGGAACATATGTGTATGTCAGGATGCCATTTGGACTGATGAATGGTGGAGAAAATTTTCAAAGAGCAATGGATGTTGCTTTTGCTGGTTACATCAATGATTTTATTACTGTCTACTAAGATGATGTAACTGTGTTCTCCAAAAAGAGAAGTGATTACTTGCTGCA
The DNA here is from genome assembly GCA_019776745.2 of Taxus chinensis. Taxonomy (NCBI): domain Eukaryota; kingdom Viridiplantae; phylum Streptophyta; class Pinopsida; order Cupressales; family Taxaceae; genus Taxus; species Taxus chinensis. The sequence goes on from CM034147.1 coordinate 856,018,136, forward strand.
CTTAGAAAAGATGTTGATAAGATGCAGAGAATATGGCATTTCACTCAATTCAAAGAAGTGCCATTTTGGAGTGTAGAAGGCAAAATTACTTGGTCACATTGTGTCACAAGAGGGGGTGATGATTGATCCAAAAAGAGTAGAGGCCATCAGCAAGGTTCCAACCCCAAGAACCAAGAAAGGAATTCAATCCTTCTTTGGGTAGATAAAATTCATCAGAAGATTTATATCAAACTTTGTTGAGTTGACCATTCCAATCACTTCCATGTTAAAAAGGGACCAGGTCATTAAGTGGGAAGAGGATTCCATTCAAGCATTCAATGGGATTAAAGAGGCACTAAAGCATGTACCTGTTCTAGTAGCTCCGGATTATAAGAATCCTTCTCAAGTGTTCTCTTTTTCTTTAGAGAACATCGTTGCATCTGTCCTGCTGCAGAAAGATGATGAAGGGGATGAGAGACCAATTGCCTTTTTTAGTAAGGCATTGCAGGGGGCTGAGCTAAAATACACTATTATGGAGAAACAAGCATTTACCTTGGTAAAAGCAAAAAAGGTTTTCAGACCTTACATTTTGAGTTCTAATATTGTTGCTTATGTTCCCCACACCATGGTGAAGGACATCTTATTAGAGATGGAATTCTCAAGAAAAAGATGCAGATGGGTGAACAAGTTGTAATAATATGACATGGATATCCAAACCATGAAGCTGGTGAGAGGTTTGGGCTTGGCTAAGCTTATGGCTGAGAGCAACTTGTAAACTGTTGAGGTAAATGAGGTAGAAGAAGGTAGGGTAGATGTTTTTGAAAAATGGATGAGTTCTTATGGTACAAAGATGTAATTTTTTATCTTAAACATTTGAATTGCCCTGAGTATTTAAGGAAGAAACCAGAAAAGAGATTTTAAGTTGGCTTCCCAGAAATATTTCATTACTGATTATGGGTTAGCTTGGAAGAGCCCTAAGGGAGTTCTCTTAAGGTGCATTACTGAAGATGAAGCCCCCAAGATAATTATTGATCTTCATGGAGGAGTTTGTGGGGAGAACTTTGCTGGAAGAGTCATAGCACACAAGATCCTGAGGGCTTGGTTATTGGTGGCCAACTCTCTTCAAGGACACAACTCTTTTGGTTAGAAGATGTGAGAGTTGTCAACGCTTCTCTGGAAGACTGAAAGCTTCAGGCTCCCATCCTTTGTAGCCTGTATCAATTGAAGCCCCATTCAAGAAATGGGGGATGGATTTCATTGGTGAGATTTCTTACCTTTCAAGTGTTGGCCATAAGTGGATTCTTGTAGCCACTGATTACTTCACCAAATGGGTGGAGGAAATCCCCACCAAAAGAGCAACACACCAAATTGTCATGGATTTTCTGTTGAACCATATCATCTGCAGGTTTGGGGTTCCAGTCAAGATTGTTACTGAGAATGTCATGAGCTTTAGAGCTAAACCTTTGGTGGCGATGTGCAAAGAATATGAGGATCAACTTGACATATGCAGCTAATTACAATCCCCAAGGAAATGGACAAGCTGAGTCCAGTAATAAAAATTTGCTGAAGATTATCAAAAGAACCTTGGAGCTGAACAAGAGAAAATGGGGTGAGCAGTTGAAGTTATGTTGTTCTAGGTTGATATGAATTACTGTTAAAAGAGCCACTGGAAAGATTCCATTTGAGTTGGTGTATGGAACTGAGGCCCTGCTGCCCCTGCATACGCAATTATCCTCATATCTAGTTTATGCAACAAACTGGAAGATCAAGAAGTAAGTCCATATGATGCCCGCATTAACCAGTTTGTTGAACTTGATGAAGAAAGGAGGGCATCCCACAAAAGGCATGTAAAGTTTAGAGAGAATTTGAAGAAGTTGTTTGACAAGAAGGTCACCCCAAGAGCTTTCAATGTTGGAGATCTCGTGCTGCTATGGGATAAGTAGGCATGAAGATAAGGGTAAGAATGGAAAATTTGACACTTTTTGGATGGGCCCCTACTCCATTGATATTTGAATTGGTGAAAATACCTTCTTCTTACAATACTTAGACGGGGAACTACTTGAATTTCCTGTTAATGGCATAGGCATTTGAAACATTTCCTTGATTAATTTCTCAGAATCAAGGTGAGCTTCATTTATATAGTATAGATCGTTGGTTTCTTTCTGTCATTTGTGTTTTTTTGCTCGTTCTGGTCCTTGGTGACCTGGTTTTGTTGGATTCTTGGTTCATTTTTAGAATATGGTTATGGTCTTCTACTTTGCAAGCTGAACTTCGTTGCCCAATGCTCTATTTTTGGCACTTGGTCTACTTTTGTTCTCTGTGGCACTCGCTGGGAGTGCCCATCCCTGAGCAGGAGCCGATGTTGGTTGCTCATTCTGATCTCGCACCATTTTCCCTTGAAATCCCTCAGTTTGCGGCCTCTGTCATGTTTTCTATTTTCCCCAATTGATGCATAAAAACTCTATCCTCCATTTGTCGAATTTGGTGCCCCACACTTGTTTATTGTATAAGAAAAGATGGCAGACCAAAAGTCCCAATATCCTGGTAAGTGGAGGACATCGGATGATTCAGATCCCGTATTAATGGGAAATTTTCTTTTTCCAAGTTTTCACCCATTAAGGCGTATTAAGAATGATATTATATGTTTTCATGGCATGGAGGTACCACGCATGTTTAGGGACTAGCCCTTGTGTTTTATTTTTGGAAGAAGCGCCAGGAGGACACTTGGAGGGCTTTCAACTCACACTGTCTTTTTACACTGAGACTTTTCAAAAGGCCAAATGGGACCCTTGAATATTCTTCTCTTTTGGGGGGAAAATTGAGTGAATGAAATGTATAAATGCAATGAGAATACTCTTGCAAATGGTCACGGAAGTTCACTTTCACGATTTTTTTTTTGAGAAAAGCTCATCCTCTGAGAAAAATTTATGAAGAAACCAGGTTAACTTCCTCTATATTATATTTTCATTCATGTTGAGTTGGTCTACAAGTGTATAGCCATCAACAAGCTCTGAGATTGTTTAAATAACTCTCCCCTACTGATGAATCTGATAAATTTTGAGTTAATTTGTGTCAAATCTCTGGCCAATTTTGTGTGTATTTCACTTTCAGAATGTTTGCGAGTAGTTTTTCTTGTTCCTATTGCAATCTTGTATCAAAATCCCTTTAAATCACACAGACATTAATCCTTGCGATAGTTTATTGGCATCTGCATAGTTTCATTTTTTAGAAAAGATTTCATCTGGGAATGAAATAAATGATTTAAAATCTTTTTTCTTTCATCTATTGAAAGAGATTGTTTGTAAGCCTCTAGGATGTACCTCAAGTGCATGACTGATATTAGATTTTGATGTTTTATTGGGTCTTCTAACTCGAGCCTTCGTGCTAGAATCTCAAAGATTGTGTGAAAAGGTGCATGTATGGGCCTCCATTGATGCACACCTTCTAGTTGAAGGAATGTTTTAACTATTTTGAAGCTTTCTGTTTATTGAGTTCTCTATTTGTTGTGACAGTTTCTCAAGGAATCTGGAAAAGTCCAATCTATCTTGTTGATCTCCCACCAAAAATTATTCAAATAATCAATCCTACCCTGAACTACCCCTGTTCTTCTCTGTATATCCGTAGAAGAAAAAAATCCATTTGCTTAAATATGCAGAACAGATCAGGTTTCCAAATGTCTTCAGTAACCTTAGCCTTGTGTTGAAAATATCTCCATAATTTGGAAGTGACAACTCGTGAGAGTCATATTTGGTGTGTTGATCATATTTTCCCAAGGTCTTCTCTATAAAATTTGTGCAAAAGAAATATATTTGCGTCTCCTTCGATAACAGAGGTTACAAAATAGGTTCTCTTACCTTGGTTGAAAGGCAGCAACCTAAAATAGTTAGGATAAGATCAAATCCTTTTAAGGTGTTATCCATCTCTCCACAAAGCCTGAGTAACAAAGAGTTAGTTAGATTTCATCCCTATCTACAAAATGATACACATTTATGATCTATCTTCCTCTAAGCTCCCTGTTGAATCAGTGTCGCTGCTCGGCTTGAAAAAGAGAACTAATTTGGATACCAACACACTCCTCATAATACAACACAATATGGCATAACCCATCAACAATACATTAGTTTACTACGTGACCCAATAACACAAAAATGTAGAAACAATGCAAATGATTGACTCAACCTATTAACAAATATTTTTGGTTGATACATGATTACCTATGAACCACATGCTCCTGCATCAACATAGTTACTCAATCTTAAGTCCTTAGCTTATATCCAAGTATTGGTCATATTTATAATTCACAAAAATTATTTCTTATTGAAAACAATAATTAATATCATTCTTTTCATTTAACATATGAGTGTTAGATTTTATGTTCCTTTAGTTCTCTTCCACATTTTGCATCCATGCCCAATTGGATGTAAAATATGGAAGCAAATAACCGATTATTTTCTTAAACAACTTCCACTTAAGATGGCATTTATTCTAATGATACACATATCACAAGGATTCACTTTATTAAAAGGAACATAACTAACATTAAAAATATAAATGATGGAGTTTAACATTTGTTTCAATCTTTAGCATTAGATATTTTTTGATATGATGTGAATCCAGCTACAAGAGGTTGAAATACCTCCAAAACACACATAAACAGATTTGCAAATAAAAACCAAGAGCTTCAACAAAGCTTACTTCTCATTCTGGAATCCACACTGATTGATTAAATCATTATAATCCTCATTTTATTTCATGTCTACTCTAGAAACCCTAAAATGCAAAAAATTACCTACTAGAAAAATAACTTGGATTAACCTTAAATTTTGTGTGCCAAATATGCCTTCATAAATTAGGGCCCACACAAAATTTGGACTTATTCTAATAAGCAAAAGAAAAGTTATTAAAGTTCTAAGACCTAGTCAAAAGCAAAAAAAACATTATGAGCCAATTTTAGGCCACTAGATGAAGGAAAATGAGCCCAAAAAGTGCCAAAATGGGCACAACATTGCAATAAAATTGACCCCAGCATAGTACTAATGTATATCTACCACCCTGTAAAATTTCAGGATGATCCAATAGTCGGATGAAAAGTTATGCTCCCGCATCATGATATCTCAAAAGTTGGATGCTATGAGGGACCTTCACATCTCCATCCATTTTATTTTAAATTTTATGAAACAAATAAGTTTAAGAAAGTGTTTTTTATGGTAATAGGATGATTTATTCAAAAGAAATGATGAAGAAATAAAATTCGGTGTTATGTTTCTTGTATTTTGATAACTTTTAATGCTAATTAGTAGTTCGATATACATGATATTATCCCTTGAATGTGAATCTTTATTTTTTTTCAAATCCTACGCAATTTTTGCATGAAAATTCTATGAATTTTTCATTTTCATGCTCATTCGATAGGCTTTATGTTTTTAAAATGCTCACACTAAGGGATTTGAGAGTTTAGCTAAATAATAACTATTTATGGATGACTATACGATTCAAAAGGAGAGGAAGAGATCTATTTGTAGATTAATCCCATCCATATTATTTGCATAATTAATTACTATGCCAATGAATTAAAAAATAAGAGTTTTTCTAGTTACAATGTTGAAATTCTTCCATCTAAGAGATCTGGATTCAAATATCAAATAGTTTTGTAAAAATTAACCAAATAAAAGTAAAAACATCTCAAACATTATAAATAGGGTTCCAATGCCACTTTGGTATTAATATATTTTAATGGAAAAAAATAAAAGAGAAACTGGAAAAAAATTATTATTAGCGAGTCATGTATATATTGGTGTGTGTAAAGCCCACTCCTCTTCAACACTTATTTATGTTATTCTCTTATTTATTAACTACTTATATACATGGATATTAATATATTATTCTAGTTAGTATGATTGAAAGACTATATGGACATTTGATTATTATGGTGATTTTTTTTATCATGGATTGGATAGTTGCATAGTTGATATTGGTATACATTTTGTACATGGTGTTTAGCGTTACTTTACTATTATACTGACATCTTGGATTTATAGAAGTTGTGACTATGTTTAAATGCACCGTCTAACCATGTGAACTTTGATATTATGGTTTATTAATTTTGTGATGTTATTAGGTGATCAACATGTATGTGAATTTTATGTTGTCGTAAAATAGGAATGGTGATTATTGATAATTGTAAATGATTGAATTATGTTATAATTGTATAACCTTGATAATGATATAATTATGATGCATGATGATGGATGATTTTTAAGTGTTTTATTTCCATGACTTATTAATGCGTCCTTGAGGCTGAAGGTGGTATTATTTTTTATTGTAGGCAAAAAATCACACAAATAAGGTGGGACTAAGAAGGTCAACAATCAAGGAATGTCACATGTTGACAGCGTGGTCACCTTGGCAGTTGTGTGTATGTATGTATGCATGTTGTAATGTTTCTTTTTCATTGTTATGAGGTCTTCATGGTGGAGCACATGACATGTTACCATGAGAGTAATTGTGGTTGTGTTTTTTCTTTATTTTATGGATGTTGTGATTTTAGTTTTAAATTACTAATGTACCCTTGTACCCTTATGTTCCTATGTCATCAATGTACCCCTAATTAACTATCTAATATTTTAGTATGGGCTAGTGTAGTAATGTGGTGAATGAGGAGGAATGTGTATTTGGTTATACCTTACTCTTTTACTTTGATTTATTGAATTTTTAGGTGGCATTTATTTGTGTGCCATCCCCTTACCTCAAATCTCGGATTTGGGCATTGATCCTAGTTTAGAAGGCTCGTGCGACATGTTTTAATTGTCCTACACTCTTTAATATCTTCCCCCAACCTTACCCATGACTTGAGGAGTCATCTTTAGCCTATAATCATGAAAATTTTGTTGAAAAGAGGATATTAATTGCCCTCAATTCTTGGTCATCTAAATTGAATTTTGAATTGTGCAAAAGGGAGTTGTGTGCAAGATTAGTAGTTTCATATCATCACCTACCATTTGATGAGACTTTTTTTGTTGTGTGGGGAGTATGTGGGGTGGATTTGAGGGGGATGAGGTTTCATCCTACATGGAGCCATATCACCTCTCCCTCCACAAAGTCTATTTATATGTTTTCCTTTTATGTTTTTTGGGTTACTTACTTTGTCATTTTGGGGCTTGGAATTGAACAGGATCTGGTTATGTGCTTGTGGAGAGGCGGTTAAGGGAAATTTATTAGAAAGGGAATGTTCCTTCAATGGAACGGTAAGAGTTTGACTTATGTTATATCTTTGTTCTTATTGTTTATGTTATTTCAATTTGAGTGTGTGTGTGTGTGTGTGTGTGTGTGTGTGTGTGTGTGTGTGTGTGTGTGTGTGTGTTTTTGGGGGTTTGGGTAGTTTTTACCTAAAGAAAGGTGTAAGGAGAAGGAAATATGGGGCCATTAGGGAGATAAAATAGAGTTTTTGAGGCTTTGAGGAGGGAGTGTGGATAAGGTGCTCCACGTATGGGGAGATAAAAGCTTAATTTTCAGCATTTTATGTATTAGAATCATGCAGAGATAAGATATTATGAGAGTGTTTTGTGATGTGCATTGTAACACCCACTAAAATCAACCACATGAGACCCAATAAAAAGCTATGGAAAGCTATAAAAATTATGGAATATTTTTTTGAAGAACGTGCCCACATAAAGGTTTCAAAAATCATATTTTTCACATTATTGTTTCTAAGTCACTTAAATTTAATAATAAAAATTCCTCCATTTTAATAAAATAATAAAAATCTCATTACATTTTTAATAAAATTATTTATCCTAAGGCATGGTTTAGGTTGCCCTCGTAAACTCATTTTGGAAAACATTTGATTGCCAATATAATCAACTAGAACAAAATAATCCCATGAGTAAGGGGGTCCAATTAATTTAATATTAAAGTTATTTTAATCCGACATGTTGACTAGGTTTAAAATAAATGAAAAGGTCCCTAATTTAGCACAAGGATTACAAAAATAAACCCACCCCTTACAAAAATAAAATGACCCCCTTTAAAAAGTCAACCCATGTATTTTAGATTTCAAATTAAAAATTAAATTTAAACTCCTCTCACCTACTCCCCACCTAATTTTTGTAGGGATGAATCTCAACCCTTGGATGGATTCATTTGGGGCCCTTAGATGAGGGAGAAACAATTAACCCTAAATTTTTCCTAAGAAATATTCTTTCTCTTTTCTTTTGACTTATTATTTCTCTCTTGTTTTACAGGTTGCTGGAGGAGAAGGAGGAAGCAATTAGAGGTCATCTCAAGCTTTTTGAGAGTCATACATGCTTCATTATTTTCTTATTTTGTTTACACCCTTATCTAGGGTTTCAATAATTTTTATTATTTTTGTTTATTTCATAAATGTAGTATTTACACAAGTGGGTATGTGGGTATTTATCCTATTTCAAAGAAATTGTTAAAATGATATAATTGTTTACTTTAGTAAAAGAATATCTATATACTATTAAAATTTTATTTAAAACAAATATGAAATGATAAAATGTGTGTGTGTGTGTGTGTGTGTGTGCGCGCGCGCAAACAAACGCTTTGATAAAATACTTGCCGTGGATTTTGGTTTTGCACAGACCATAGTAAAAGGAAGAGCATGTTTTGAACTTGGTAACGATTTGGTTGGATTGGGGGGAGGGTCACGGACCCCAACCCCCATCCCATTTATTGCGCCAAAAAACAATCCGATTTCCTTCTTAAAGTTTTTTTAACATTAATTAAAGTTCTTTTATTTAATATATACATACATACATACATATATATATATTTCAAAGACTATATTAGATAAAAGTAAACTTTTATTAATATAATAATATTAATATTATATTAATATTAATATATTTTCATATTAGTAAGGACATCAATACTAATGATAATTTTAATTATAATAATATTTAAGATATTACTATTACTATCAAAAGTAGTAATGAAAATATAGATAGTAGTATTAGCAAGTTAAGATTTTTATTATTTTTGCACTAAGGATTTCTTCTTTAACAATGAGGTAAAATTTGTGTAGAAGGTAGAAGAGAATTAAATTTCCTTTCCCTTCACAATTCATATTAGAATTTGCATTAAGTTTTAAATAACAGTTACACACAAAAAGTATATTACAAATATAATTTAGATAAGAACAAGTTGTTTTCTTCTTACAACAAAATATAACATTGTAACATAGGGATCTACCTAAAATTTATTACATCTTTCCATCCTTCACTACAACCATTTATTCAAATAACTACAACAACTTTATTCCACATTAAGGTTTTGTCATTCATATACTAATTATATTTTACACTTCTATGTTCTTTCTTTCCGATTTAAAATAATGCAACTTCAGAATGATAATGAACTTTCATTTCCTTGAGCATAGTTCATTTCCTTCAATGCAAGGAGTTTTCTTTCTCTCAATAAAATACAACTAACCTTTTAAACATGACTTCCGTACTAATTTCTTCCTTCACATACCACAATTTGAGGAGAATGGGAAAAATACACATTCCTTAATGAATTTACTTCAAAATAATAACAAATATTAGTAAATGAAACTTATAATGCAACATTTTTAAAAAAATACAATACTACAAGTCTTCCACCTCAAGTGGGAACAATAATAAGGTTTTCTCACAAGGAAGGATTTCATTTGGACATAAAAAAATGCTCCAACTTTCATGTCATCAACAAGAGCTCCACCATGTGTTCACTTGATAAACAACAAAAAAGGGGGAGAAGAAACACTCTCCACCCAACCAATCATCCAAAGAGGAGAAGAAGTTATCCTCCTCATTGGCCCCCGAGCCCCAACCACAAAGTAGTAAAAGGTGGATCAAACTCAAGGGAAAAAATACAAAGCTTCCACATTACAATACAAACATTTCACAACCATACCAAAACACAATCAACAAAAAATACAATCACAATAAGGAAAATTAATAAAATATACAAGGCTTCATAATGCAAAGCCCAAGGAGCAAGGATCTATGGGGAGATCACTTATGCGTCCAAATGGGAATTAGGTGAAAACCTTAAAATCCTCCAATATACATCTCAAAACCCATACATAACTCTTATTCCTCAGTCAATATCCTCTTATGACTCCCACATTCTCTTATGCCTCCCTCATAAAAAACCAAGTAAGAAATGCAAGAATTTTCTTGTCCAAGGTGAGGCACCCAACCATACTCCCTCCAAAACATGAAATAAAATCTTATGCCTCCCTACATATAAGATCCCCATATCCATCTCCTACACCACACTTAGAAAATCTACCCAAGAACAAAACAAGCATACCAAAACACTCAATAACATACACATATACATAAGTAAAAGTAAAATAATAAAACAAGGGTATAAATCCTACATTTCCATGGTAGAAATTGATCCAAGAGTCACACAACAAGATCCTTCAATCCCAAAATATCACCAATAAGCTCCAAAAATATCCACAAGCACTCCAAAATCCTCCATCTCCAAAAATGCAAGAACACAAAAAAAATTAAGTAACCCTCAAACAAGAAAAAGAACTTGAATAAATAGAAAAGGGAGAGAGAAGGGTGATGTGGATCCATGTAGGATGACACATCACTCATCCTTTACTCCACATCACAAATCAAATCTCAACCAAAATGCACAATAAATTTGTGTGTGAGAGGAATGACAAACCTCTTACACACACAATCCAAACCCACACCACCTAAGGACAAAATTTAAACCCATGTAAGAAAAGTGCAATAAATGCAACTTTTAATCTTACAAAACACATAATGGGGTCTATTTTTGACCCCCCAATCCATAGGTAGGGTTGGTATAGTAATTTAAGAGGTGTGGGACAAGTTTAACTTGTCCTACAAGAGTCCAAAATTGGTCCTTAAGGTCAAATCCGAATTTCCAAGATGAGGTAGAGTGTACAAAACTTAAGATCACAAGTACTCCACTTACAACACATAACCCAAAGAGCCATCTAATATAATAAATAAATTATTTTGTCCCATCCATAATTAGTTTAGTAACATGATTAACTTACAAATCTAAACATATAGATTAATTAATAAAAGGGAAATACATCACTACAAAATCACATACTAAAATTAAATAAAAGAAAGGAAGGAACTACACATAAACCCTTAGTCACAATTGGAGGTAATGGACCCCTCATGGCCCCCACCCCTAAAAAAACTTAAAATACACACCACATAACACATGTTGCCATGGTCACCATTGTTTAATCCATCTAGCATTCCGATGTAGTTGGTCTCTAATCCCCCATTGATTGTCAGAATATGTTTACCTGCAAAACACATAATACCTCCTTCGGCCTCATGGCCACATCAAAACATCCAAGATACAAAATAAAAATATAAATCCATAATCATATACATGTGAATTAAATCATCATCTAAGCAAGTAATATTATTGTTTTCAATTTCTAACAACATCTCAATTCTACATGTCATCAATATCAATAGGATCACAAGATTAGTTCAATTGTTAAGGTCTACTCAATATGATGAAAATATCACATGTCAGAAATATATAACTATGTAAAAAACATATCATCGTCAATATAAAATGTCTCTAAGAATCCACACACACATCATAATATGAATTGAAATCCGTCAGTAGTCCAAGTATCTCTATCATCTAATCATCATGCTAAGCCAAAATGATATAATAATATCCATGTATAATCAATAGTAAACAAAATATAAAAGTAATAAATGTCAAAGGGAAGTGAGCACTACATCTCCCTCCCCTTCTACTCGAATTCCTCCTGGAAATCACTGGAATAGGTATGAAAATTGGACTCGTAGCAATGTAGCATCCTCCCATATAGCAGCAATCTCATCATACATGTCCCACTGGACCCAAACCTAGTCAATCTCTCTACCTCAAATACCCAAGGTCCTACTCTCTAAAATATGGATGGACTAGACCATAACTTACCCCTGATCTTGCACCTATAATGAGGTCTAGTATAGCACACAAGAAGGATCTACAATATATCTCCTAGGTACAAAAACCTGAAATATATCGTGGATGCAAGACAAGTTGGGTGGCAATGCTAGATGATAGGCCAAAGGTCCAATATCCTCCAATATCTCAAACGGACCCACAAACCTAGGAGCAAGCTTAGAACCTTTTTCATAAAAGATACAGATCTTATGCAGCATGAAGGAACACCTTCGTGCCCACCTCAAAACTATGATTTGTCCTATACTGATCCACATACTTCCTATGCCTATCCTGAGCCTCCTAGAACCTATTCCTGATCATAACAACCTGCTGCACCATGTCCTGTAGTAAGGTTGGTCAAAGAGAAACCATTTCCTATAACCTGTCCCAACTCATAGGTGTCCTACACTCTCTATCGTACAGTCCCTGGAAAGGATCCATGCATATCAAACTCTTAAAACTATTATTGTAGGAAAACTCCACCAAGTAGAAATAATCCTCCCATCTCAACTGATGATCCATGATGTACATCCTAAGCATGTCCTCCAAGATCTGATTCACCCACTCAGTCTATCCATTTGTCTCAGGGTGATAGGTTGTACTAAAATTAATCTTCATCCCGAGAGCATACTACATGGTAGTCCAAAAGTGGGAAGTGTATAAAGGATTGCAGTCGTAAATGATCTTGCACGGAATCCCTTAGAATCTGAAAATCTCATCAATATATACTTATGCCACTATACTAGTCATGTAGGTGGTCTTCACTGGAGTAAAATGAGACACTTTTGTCAATTTATCCATTGTGACCATGATGGCGTTGTGGAGGTATCTCGACATCGGTAACCCAACTATAAAGTCCATTGAAATGGTGTCCCATTTCCACTCCGGTATGGCATGAGGGAAGAGAAGGATAGTTGGATACTGATGCTCGGCCTTCACCTTCTAACACTCTAAAAAAAATGACATGAACTTAACCACATGTCTCTGTATTCCCCTCCAATGGTACAATTGTCTCAAGGTGGCGTGCATCTTCTTCACACCAGGATGGGCTAAATAAGGTGTATGATGAGCCTTTGGTAAAATTTTCTGTCTCAATACTCCATCTCTAGGAACATATATCAAACCTCTATTCCTAAGAAGGCCATCTACCTCTAATGAAAATACATCAAATATCCCCTCAAGGGGTCTATGAGACTCGATCTCTTCTCTGGTTGCAAGGTAAAAATTTTCATGAGGAAGCTTATGGAAAATCCTACTCCAAAAATATGTACCCACTGAAGTAGCCATAACCACATGTATCCATCTACTCAGGGTATCTGAAACCACGTTCTCCTTCCCCTTCACATTATCTATCTCCATTTCATACTCACAACATAACTCCATCTAATGCCGCTGATGAGCATTCAAATTGGGATGCATGAAGAGGTGGAAAAGACTCAAGTGATCATTCTTGAGTGTAAATTTCTAGCTAAGAAGGAAGTGTCTCCACTACATTAAGGTGTGCACAACTGCTGCAATCTCAAGATCATGAGTCATGTAATTGAGCTCATAATATTTGAGTTTATGATACTTAAACGTAACTACTCTACCTTCTTACATCAACACACCTACAATTCCTACCAAAGAAGCATCTGTGAAAAAACTCACCCTCAGGGTCTAGTACGACAAGAATAGGCACTGTTGTGAGGAATTCCTTCAGTGTCCTAAAGGCCTGATCACATCTATCTTACCATACAAACTTCTTCCCTTTCCGTTGAAGGGAAGTGAAGGGGTGCACAACCTGAGAAAAGTCCTATACAAATCTCCTATATTATCCTACCAAGCCCATGAAGTTGCGCACCTTGGTCACACTAGTGGGTGTTGGCCAATCCATAATAGCTTGAATCTTGGAAGGATTGACTATGATAGATTCCCTAGAAATTATGTGACCCAAATATTGCTCCTCTGTCTGAAATAACGCACACTTTTCTAGATTCTCTTAAATATTCTGCTCATGAAGACACTGAAGAACCTAGCGAATGTGCTCTTCAAGTTCCTCATGTATACGTGAGTAAATCAGAATGTCATCAAGGAAAATTAGCATGAAGTGATCTAAAAATTTCTTGCATACTCCATTCATCAAGCTCATAAACATTGCAGGGGCATTCGTCAGACCAAAAGGAACTACTGTGAACTCGTAGTGGCCATATCTCACACGGAAGGTTGTCTTATAAATGTCTACCACCGTGATCCTCAGATGATGATACCCTTACTTAAGATCTATCTTGGAGAATATTTTGGTCCCCTTAATCTAATAAAATAAAGAATTAATGCGCAGAAGGGGATAATAATTCTTGATCTTTACTTTTTTCAGCTAGCGGTAATCAATACACAAATGTAGAGATACATCCTTCTTGTTTACAAAAATTAGCAGTGCACCCCAAGGGGATACACTAGGATGAATTAGGCCTTTCTCCAGAAGTCCCTCAAGCTACAACTTGAGCTCATGGATCTCAGGGGTAATCATTTGATAAGGTGCTCGTGAGATAGAATCTACTCCTAAAACCAAATCTATGTTAAAATCTATCTCATGTAGGGGAGGTATCCGCGGTAGCTCCCCTCAAAAGACATCAAAAAAGTCTCTCAAGATGTGATGGTCATCAAGAGATGGCCTACTAGACTCATCCTCAGATCTATCACTAATCATAACAACATACATTTATAAACTATGTCGTATACATCGCTTAATACGCATAATGGAGATGGTGTGAATGGAAATAGGGTTCCTAACTCCTACTATCACTGACTCAACTCCTAGATCATCTATACATGAAATATTCTTGTGGTAATATTCCACTTTGGGTCTGTGTCCAGACAACCATTTCATGCCCAAGATGACTCAATATGAACCTAATGGAAGGATACAAAGATCCAAGGTACTGGTGAAGGGTCCCAAATCCACTACACACTCCTTAAGTAAGGAGTCTACAAAAATTTTGCCTCCACAAGCCATCTTGGTGTCCCAACTAAGAATCTTCCTAACTGCCACTAGCCTATACTGCGCTACTAAATATGGTGCAATAAAAGAATTAGAAAAACTGGAATCAAATAATATAGAGGCAGGAATACCACCTATGCTACCTTTAGGCTCTATCATAGTGCTTTGGTGCTCATCTTGGTGGTTCTCAACCACTACATAAATATGATGCCTCCATTTCACATCACAAACTCTAGGCTCTGAAATCTACACATTACCCTTGTTACTAGGGTTTTGTAGGAACTGTTATCCCAATTCCCCACCTCCCCCTGGCCGTGGAAAAATTGGTCAAACATGACCTTGCATAAGAAAATGGGAAAGGTCATTTAAGTCGAGCATGCTCACAATCGATCCAAAATCTAAGGGGTAAATATGCTCTACAATAGAGGAGCAAGGTCAGCCAATGGAGGATCAAACAATGTTAAAGGAGATCAGAGATCGACAAGAGAAGATTGAAGAAAGGGATCTAAGTCTCAAACTTCACATACGAGTTGAATCAGAGCCAAGCAACAGGGTCAGCGGAAACCTCCACATAGTTTGAACCTAACGAGGTAGTGTTCACTCAAGGTCCTAAGTGGTAAAACTCCAAAGATCAAGCCCATAAGATAGTCTCCAATTTTACACCATCCCTCCATGTATCTAGGGTCTAGAAAGGGTATCATCAGCAGTTGAAAAGTCACAAACCCTTGGAAGGTGCCATATGCCTCAATGACGTAACTTTAAGGGTAGGACCCAAGGGGTAGTCTCCAAACAAGTGCAGGCTTGCCACGTGGTCAAAGTAAAAAAGGGGGGAAAATCCAACCGTTTAATCGACTAAGTATGAAAGGGTGGGTGGAATCCTTCATGTTCCTCATCAGCACAACTTCAGAAGTGATACCCAAGGGAGAGACCCCAAATGAATGACAACCCTCCACATGGTTAGAGCCTCAAAAAGTTAAATCAAATGTTGAAAAGTGTAAGGCTAGCGGATGGTGCCACGTGTCTCATCGGCGTACCTTCAAGGGTTGAATCCAAAGGCGGTTCCTCAAATGAGTGCTAGTTCTCAACATGTCTAGGATCCAATAGAAGTCAAAAGTGGCAGAACCAACCGTTGAATAGGCTAAGGAAAGGAGAACAAGTGGAAAGTCCCATGTGTCCCTTCAGTGCTCTTTCAGGGGGTGAATCCAAAAGTAGGTCCCAAACATGCGCCAGCTCTCCACATGTCCAATTGGTGCATCTGCAAAGGTCAGGTCCAAACATACTTGGACAAAACACAAAAATATAGACCAGTCTTGTAAGGGACACGTGGTCATGTTTCAGGTCAATGCGCGAAGGTGGGTCGTTGGAGGAACTTTGGAATTTTAGATTTTTTTTGAAAAGTGTAAAAGTATAAAAGTAAGTTGTACCTTCAGTGGCACCTAGAGAAGCCATGTGTTAGGCCTAAATTACATGCAAGGAGGCGGGCCATGGGGGGAACTTTGGATTTTTTACAACTTTTCCAAAAAGTGTAGTTTGCAAGTACGGGCCTGTAAGCTGAAGGAGGTTTGTCCATAAAATACAAAATGTGATGTTGTGGGATTGTGGGGCTATGGGGAACTTTTACACATTTGTAATTTTTGTGTAAAAGGCAAAATTTGTAATTTTGGGCCCACGGATCTGTTTTGCAAAACTTTTTTTTTCACCATTTTTTAATAGATTTGACTCAAATAATCAAATGAGCATAAATTTCAATCCACTGCTTGAAATTCAACAAATTTGGTACCATTGGAAAGATCTCAACATTGTCTATGCCATGGAAGCATAAAATATTATTTACAGTAGGATTTGATGGGAAAAAATATGGAAAAAGTTTTTCAAGCCATTAATATGGTATTTGATTGCTTCAACTACCCCTTCTCGTGTTTTATTGTTTCTTCGTGCCTCTCCCTTTCAGATCTATTTTTTGTTCATGTATTTCACATTTACAGGTGTGGGATTTCATGTTCCATGGAGTTTTAATGGTGGATTTAGAGCTAGGTCTGTGTCAAATCTACCTAACTTCTATCAGTCCCCTTTTCCCTGTTTCATCCCCCCTCAGCAGAGTATCTCACCTCTTTCCTTTTCTGGTGTATCACCACTTTAGTGTAGGACTTTTTTTTCTTGCATTATCCCTCTCCCTTTTTCCTTGGAAAGGTTAGATTAGGATTAGATAGTTTACCTACACTAGAGTAGCTTGTGGCAGGTAGTTTCGGAAGAAGAATCTAACTTTCTCTGAAGGGCCATCTCAATTCCGCAAGTCCCATAGCTTGAGATATGGTCCGATGTTATGGAGTCACACCGGATACCCCACTCAAATCTGAGGCCATTCAAGGGGTGCTATGATTTTTTATCAATAGTTTTGGCATGCCCGATGGGACATCACAGAGGTTAGAGTTCCATCTTTTAGAGGTGTCTCATTATCAAACAACAAATCCTAACACACCTTACAACTACTCAATAGTTTTGGCACGCCCATTGGGATAGGTTGGAAGCACCTTACTAGTCCATTTCATCAAGTTGATATGTTATTTATGAGATTCAGGATTTTGATGCAAAGCACATCTAGTGACTCCACTTGGTCAAAAACCCATCCTCTGAGTTATAGACCTTCTTCCCATTCATTTCCACCCACTATTATTTCCACATCTTTCATCTTCTTCCATCCCATGAAGTTGTGCAATCATGATTTCTTTCCCACCATAGAATTCTCATTTGCAGCAACATAACTATTTCCCTCCATGCCGACAGTTTCAAAATCCTCCTCTAAATCAATTTTATAATCCCCATTATCCTAAAAATTCATAGAACCCAATTTTTTCTAACCAAAATGTTTATGAAGAACAAGTTTTTGCAGATGATGGTGGAAACTTCTTGGATGAAGCTGATTTTGAGAGGTAGGTGTAAAAAGATGAAGATGGAAACGATGTAGCTCAGTGTCAAGTGCTCCATAATGGTAGCTGAAGTTGGCTACAAGGCCCCTTGTCCATGGATCGGCCCTGTACCATGCTGGTTTAGCACCCAGTAGAAGTTGTACCTCATCACTGAGATGTTCTCCTAGATTATGGAGTGGGTAGAAGGAATGGAGGATCAAAAATCTAGCACGCCTTCCATCCCTTCTGCGTCTATCCTCCCATTTTCTTCCAAGTCCCCTTTTCCTAGCTATACCATAAATGAATAGCCCCCTACTAATGCGCCATCCCCAGATAACATCATAATGTTTGACAAATGCAAGATAATTGAAGAATAACATGACTCATACCACTCCGACTAGGAAGAGGAAATCATAATGGTGCCGGTTCTAGAATAAAATTAGTTAGCTCCAAAGGGTGTAGTTCTAGAGGAGGACCATATGGTTCCAGAGGCTTCAAGTGTTGAGCAAGCCATAAAAGAACCTTTAGTTCTTCCTCCTACATCATTCCCTTCAAGCTCTGATGTCAAATAATAGTTTGAGCTTTTAAACTTCATGTTTGAGGATGAGGGGAACCATGGTGAGAAAATTGTAGATTCAAAGGACACCATGGAGGAGGTCGAGTACGTGTAGCAGAACAACAAGGAGGTAGATTGTCTGTCAGACTTAGAGGATTGTCTTGATGGAGAGGATCCCAAGGAGATCACATCATTTTCTCCTCCATCATCCAGCTTCTAAGCACATGAGTTCGCTGCCATGAAGGAGAGCACCTAATCGTAACAATATGCATCTTACAGCGGCCCTCTGGAACCAAGGTTGGAGGATCGTGATCTTCTAGGTTCTTCTCGGGAGGAGGAAGGAAAAGAGCACAAGGATTCCATCTCTCTCACACCATCCACCCAAGAAGGTCCACAGGAAGACACCATCCGTGGAGTTGAAATTCATAACTATGGGCACATTCAAAGGACCAGACTGTGTTTAATTAGGTACTTAGCTTCATTGGAGCCAACGGAATTGCCACTGGTCATTCTCATTTTAGAGAATGAGGTTGAGCTAGAAAGCACTGAAGGTTAGTAGTAGTTCCTCCCAGATCCAAGCACAGAATAACTCAAGGAGGTGTACATTCTATTTGTTGACACTTTGAGGAGGGAGAAACACCATCTACGAGGTGGTTTTTAACTCTCATTTCCAACCATGTTCAGCACCAAATCAACTACATGGTCTCATGTTGTGAGGAAGGGGAGATACTTCTCCCTGCAAGTTGTAAGATTTGTTTGAGTCCCCTTTACTTCTAGTTAGCATAGATTAGGTAGGTTTTCTTTCAGAAAAATAAGTTTTCTAGCACACTCTGCGTGTCTTATTTGAGGCATGTATGATTTTCAGTTTTGTACATAGCGTGTAGTGGTGATTTGTTTCTTCAGGGTTATATCACTATGTGGTTCAGTGTACCTCTAGGTGAATGTTATATCAGTCCATTTAGGGACACATGAAAGCCCCATGTCAATACAATTTTCTGCTCTCAAAACCTCACCTTCAAGAATTTATTATGAAAATTTAGAGTGTGGACAGCGGGGCAAGTTCAGGGTCACCAAGTGCAAGCACTTGGGCTCACGGTTTTAGGAACAATATCAGTACTAGGCTATCATTCATGACTCCATGCCCAATGAATAATTCAAGGCCACTGATCACTTCATCTAGTAGGAATATGTCCACGTGAGTCACCAAACTGTTATCCCAATTTTGTCCCCCTCAGGAAAATTTGTTAAACATGACCTTGCATAAGAAAATTAGAAGTTTTGTTTCAGTCAAGTGGGATCACAATCAATCCCAAATCTAAGGGGTAGGTGGGCTCTACAATAAAGGATCAAGTTTAGCCAATGGAGGATCAAACAATGTTAAAGGAGATCAGATCTCGATAAGAGAAGATTGAATAAATAGCTCAAAGTTTCAAGCTTCACATACGAGTTGAATCAGAGGCAAGCAGTATGGTTAATGAGAGCCTCAATGTAGTTAAAACCTGATGAAGGAGTGTTCACTTGAGGCCCTAAATCAGCTAAGTATAGAGCAAAGCCAAGGAAGGTGCCACGTGCCTCAACGGTGCAACTCCAAATGTCAAGCACCAAAGGCAGTCTCCAAATGTGCATTAGCCCTCCATGTCTCAAGAGTCTAAAAAGGGTCTCATTGGTAGTTAAAAATTCATAGACCCTCGAAAGGTGCCACGTGCCTCAACAATGTAACTTTAGGGGTAGGAACCAAGGGGCAGTCTCCAAACAAGCACAGGCTCGCCACATGGTCAGAGTAAAAAAGGGGGACAAAGTCGGCTGTTTAATTGACTAAGTATAAGAGGGTTAGCAGAAGCCTCCACATGCCTCATCGGTGCAACTTCAGAAGTGAGAGCTAAGGGATAGACCCCAAATGAGTGCTTACCCTGCACGTGGTCAGAGCCTCAAAAATTTAAATCGGCCATTGAAAATTCTAAGGGCAGCAGAGGGTGCCACATGTCTCATCTGTGCACCTTTAAGGGTCGAAGCCAAAGGAAGTTCCCCAATAAAGTGCCAGCTCTTCACATGTCGAGGATCCAAAAAAAGTAAAAAGGGGCAGAACTAGTCATTGAATCATCTAAGGAAAGGAGAACCAATAGAAACCCCACGTGTCCCTTTGGTACTATTTCAGGGGGCGGATCCAAAATTAGGTCCCAAACATGTGCCACCTCTCCACGTGTCCAATTAGTGCACCTCTGAAGGTTAGGTAAAAAAGAGTCTCCAAATGAGTGGGAAGCCTGTATGTGTCCCAGGTAAGACATAAATCCTTCGCAAAATAGAGGGACACAGTCAAAACATAAAAATATAGAACATGCCCGCAAAGGGACATGTGACCATGTTTTAGGTCAATGCGGGAAGGCGGGTCACTAGAGGTACTTTGGAATTTTAGATTTTGTTTTGAAAAGCATAAAAGTATAAATGTAAGCCATACCTCCACATGTTAGGCTTAAATTACATGCGGGGAGGCAGGCCATGGGGGGAACTTTGGATTTTTTGCAACTTTCTCAAAAAGCTTAGTTTGTAAGTGTAGGATTGCGAGCCTGAGGAGGTTTATTCATCAAATGAAAAATGTGAAGTTGTGGGCTTTGTATTTTTTGTGCAAAAGATGCAACTTGTAATTTTGGGCCCATGGATCCATTTTGCAAAACTATTTTTTACACCATTTTTGAACGGATTCGATTCAAATATTCAAATGGGCATAACTTTTGATCCAATGCTCAAAATTCAAGAAATTTGGTACCATTTGAAGTATCTCGACGTCCTCTATGCTATGAAAGGATAAAATATAATTTTCAGTAGGCTTTGATGGGTAAAAATATGGAAAAAGTCTTTCAAGCCATTAATACAGGATCCAATTGCTTCAACTACCCATATCTAATCTGATTTGCCATCTTTCCTTCTCCAACATGCTAAACAGACATGGGGAACTAGAATTGATAGATTATAGGTAGATTTACAAGGCATTGATGGTTGGTTGTTGAGCTTTTATAGTAGAATATGATTTTTTATTCTTTCTCTCTCGCCTTGACGTTCTATATATTTAAATCACTTCTCATTTTAGAAGAGAGAGACATTCTAGATGTGGGGAAACTTTGTAATAAAAATTTCCAAAATCCATTTGAGCTATAAGCCTTCTCGTATGCCTAGAAAGTGTATTTGTTCCTCTTAGAAGAAATGTAATGGTCTGTGTACCTTCTATAGCAATAAAATCATGATTTTGTGGCATTTTTCAACCCCTTCTCATGTTTTATTATTTCTCCGTGCCTCTCCTTTTCAGATATGTTTTCTATGCATGTATCTCACGTTTGTAGGTGTGAGATGTCATTTTTCATGGAGTTTTAATGGAAGATTAGGACCTAGGTCTTTGTCACTTCTATTTGACCTCCCTCATCTCCTTTTTCCTTGTTTAATCCTCCTTAGTAGAGTCTCTTGACTCTTTCCTTTTCTGGTGTATCTCCACTTTAGTGTAGGATCTCTTTCACTCTCTCTTTCTCTCTGATTCCTTAGAATGGTTAGATTAGGATAGATTAGTTTGTCCTGCACTAGATTAGACTGTGTCAGGTAGTTTAGGAAGAAGAAGTTGGCTCTCTCTGGAGAACCATCTCAAGTCCACAAGTCCCACAACTTGAGAGGTTTTCCAATGTTATCAAGATCACAACGAATGCCCCACTCAGATCTGAGGCAATTCAGGGGTGCTTTTATTTTAAAACAACAGGAAATCTTTCAAATGATGTCTAAATACACCACAACCATAATAATAGTTGGTCCTCTCTAGTGAGATTCAGCTCCAACTGGTACTCTAGAGGTCTATGATGTGGATCTTGATGATTCGGCTATGGACTACTGAGGTCTCTCCTGATGACCTCCTATTGACAGAGCTCTTAGTGCACCATGTGTCCTAATGGGACATCTAAGAGCAGGCACCATACTTCATCCCCTCTAAGCATCAAATATCTAAGTAGGTTTGAATGGTGGATGTGTCTACTATTGAGGTGGCTATTGTGATGGCTTAAATGATGACTGTGTAGAACCATGTCCACCATCAGGAGGAGGAGCTAAACCCCTTGACCTACTATCCTACAACTTTTGAATGCGGCTCTGCACTCTATCCCTTTCCAGTTGTGTATTCCTTCATGTCTCATGTGAAATATAGGCCTTCTCAATGGCCTCTACTAAGTTCTATGGGTAACGAATGTGCACCACACCTCCCAAATCAAAATTCAGGCCCCTAATGAACCTGTGAATCTAGAACTTCTCGTCCTACATATAGTCGACATACTAGAGTAGGTCCATAAATCTACTATCGTACTCAGCAACAGTCATAGATGCATGATGGAGGTCATGGAACTTGTCTATACTCTACTGAATAAACCTTCTGGATAAATACCTCCTCATGAACCACTCCTTAAAGAGCTCCCAGGTAACTGTCTCTGAGTCAACATGGAGCTTCTGTTCCTAGGTCCTCCATGAGACACCTTCTCCATCCCTCAGAAGATGGATGGCAACATGATCTTTCATGTTGCAAGTACAAGGGAAGAACTTGAAGCACCTGCTTAATCTCACTAACCAGGCCTCCACCTGAAACCCACCTATATCTCTAGAATAGTTAAATTTTTGTAGCTTCAAGATCTCCCTGATATGGTCTATAGCTAACGACTAGTGAACCCTAGGTTTCTCTATATGCTCCTCTGTCTACCTAGGGCTATGAGATCTGTCCCTATGTCCTGAAATCCTATCTCCATGTCCCCTCTATGGTGACTCTACCCTAGTTGACTCCACACGATATTTCTTTACCCTATGCTTGTCGTTGTGTTGAGGAAATGCATGAGCCTTAACTGATGGCTCCCTATCCTGTCTAGCAAGCCATCCTCCTAAATACCCTTTATGTCTAACAAAATTTACATCCTGAATCATCTGTAAAATATGAGGTAGAATGAACTCTACCACTTGATCTGGAGATGGTAACACTAGATTTGGGTGCAAGAATCCCTTGTCAGGTTCGTGCCTCTTTTATAGACCAAGACGAGACTTAGTTCATCATTCTATATTTTTATTTTAGTTTTCTACGATTTCTATACTATACAATTATCAAGAAATTTTGTTTATGTTGGTGTGTTTGATTTTCCAGTCATCATCCACATCACCTAGGTGAGTCATCTAACCTTGCGAGAGTCATAGGTCTTAGGAAGTCAAATGACAAGTGTCAGATTCTGTGATAGAATCTGACATTTTCATTTGCACCAATGTGTCATAGGAGTTACATTCCTTATTTGGAATTGTAACTCCTCTTCTAGTGGTGTCATATGCATCAGTCAACGTCATATGTGTCAGTGGCGTCATTGAGTTTCTTTCCATGTTTAAGCATGGGGGTTACACAGCACCCCTATTTGTACTTCTATTTTTCGATCTATGAGAATGAGCAAACCCATTCTTCTTACTTGCAATCTTCTTTCCATTGTTTCAAATCTTGCATATTGTGTTGGCTTGACGTTACCATCAGAGTGAAACTTCATTGTGGTGCATCACTTTTCGACATCGGTTCTCACGAATCCCTCTTTCATGGTATCAGAGCTAGTTTCGGTAAACATGCACTCTTCGTTTCTCAATTGTTTATTACTTCCGGTTTATTCTCATTTCCTTGTGTGTAAATTTTTTTTGAATTATCATTTTGGAATTATTGCTCACCTCGTATTGAGGTTTCAGCAGTTGCAAGTTAAGGTATTTGGTTGATTTTCTTATCAGCTGAGTTCATATTTGGATATTTCTAGATCTTTGTGGTTATTATTTCTGGGTTGTTTGTGTGTTTCTTGCTGGTTGTGTTCAGATTCAGCACCTACAGGGTAAAATAAGAGCTCATTTTTTAGTGTGGACTTGTGATTACTGGTTAGGATCATTGTTTTTTCTTCACCTATGTATACTTAAAATATTCTTAGATTTTTCCTCATCATTGTGGTTCCTTGTTGTCTCGAAGTTACCTCTACCTGGCCTCAAAACATTTTTGCGAGCCACCTGAAAACCTCTCATGTTTTATCCTAGTCTCTCATGTTTTTTGCAAAAATACTCACGTTTTCCCCTAGTCTCTAACATTTTTTACAAAACCTCTCACGTGTTTTCCTGGTCTCTCACGTTTTTTGCAAAACTACTCACGTTTTTGCACTATTCCCCATGTTCAAACCTGTTCCATGCATTTTTTTGTCTTTTCTAAGTGTTTTCTCCATTTCCAGGCATTTTTGCACTATCCTCAGGCATTTTTCTCTCCTTTCTTGTGTTTTCCCAACTTCTCTAGCCGTGGTCAGACTCAAGTGTTTTTTCTCTCTAACTACTAGCGTTTTTGGACTGTTTAAGCATTTTTTTGACTATTTAAGCATTTTTTTTGCACTATTTTGGAGATATTCCTTCAGCTGGCATTTTTTACACTATTTCAGCGTTTTCTTTGCACTGCTTAGGCATTTCAGACCGTTTCTGAGTTTTCCCAGCACATGTGGATAGTTACAGTTCTTTTGCTAGGTAATATCTTTCCAAAAATACGTTTTTTATTCACTTTTCTTTAAAAAATGTGTTTGTATTTATTTTTACCTTATCACTTTTCTTAAAAACATGTTGTTTCATTACTTTTAAAAGGTATAAGGTAAACACATTTAATTTTATTGGCATTGTCAGTTTTTTGGCTTGTTTTTATAACCTTCCGTCGAGTGCCGAAGATGAAGAGCGAGGTCTGGGATTGGCAGGTGGCTAATCCCCCCTCACAATACAAACAAACCCTATCTCAAATTATGTTCCATTTCCAACGGCCATACATATGACACATTTTACATGCGTTTAGGGTGATTTTTTAATCCGTTTGCAGGCTTATTGGCTTTTTCTCATCAGTTGCAGGAATTGGTTTTTGCTATAAATTTTGACTCGTTGCTCAGTTTTGAGCACTTATTTAGTCAAAGTTACATGATTTTTTGCACTCTAGATGATGGGATCATTATATTTTTAAATGCACTATTTTTATAAAGTGGCGCATTCTGGGGGGGTGTCTTTGTATTGCTTAATTCAGCTCATTTTTTCTTGAGCTTTGTTCTATTCCTTTTTTTGTGGACATATAAGCGCGTCCACCACAATCTTATGACAAAGGGATTCTTTCGTATGATGTGAGACATTGTTTCTCATAAAGCTCTTTCTTCCCCCTCTTGCTTCTCTCTTTCTGTGCTTGCTTGCAGTGTCAATCTGTTGCGCCCTACGAACCTTGATTGTTGTCTCCACCATTGCACGTTATTACACTAATTTCAAGGTGAGTGACAAACTGGTTCTCAAAACACAGTCGCATCTGGTTGTAATTAACACACTGGATTATAAAGTGCCAAACTTGAGAGGTGTAATTTTGTTCTAGGGTGGTTGTTTCTTTTCTCTCTCCATCCTTCTGCCTTCCTTGGTTCTATCTCTTCATTATGGATATCTCTAAAGTACTAGTGCTCACACCTTTTAATTTATTCGAATGGAAGTCTAAAATTATATTGGTTTTGTGAAGTAAAGGGTTATACCGATTTACCATGGGGTTAGAGACCAAACCGACTGATGAACTCAAAAATTCTAAATGGTTCAACCATTGTGATGAAGCCTTAGGTCTTATCTGTATGTCCATCTCTCACGACTTGCTCTTCCACATTGAAACTTCCTCAACACCCGATCAAGCGTGGAAAACACTCGAAGATATGTTTGGGAAGCAAGATGACATGAGAGTGCATGAGTTAGAGAACGAACTACTAGGGTTAAATCCTAGTGAATTTGAAAACCTACAGGCCTTCTTCTCAAAAATTTTCCACACTAGAATTCTTCTAAAGGAATGTAAAGTGGATAAGAAAGATTCTCAATTGATCTTGTCGATTCTTTCTAAGTTAGGTCCTGAATACTCTATTTTCGTTTCAACTTTTCACACCACGAAGGCCACCTTGGGTAGTACTTGGACTATGCCCTCCTTTGAAAGTTTTTTGTCCCAACTCATTCAAGAAGAGGAAAAAATCATTCAAATGGGGACTCTAAAATCCAAGTCACATGCCGTTGTGGTGAATAAGGGCAAGAAAAATGAAAAGAAGAAAGAAACTCAGGACCAACCCATAGTTAAGCCCATCACTCATACTTTGACTTTTGAGCCTAAAGTGAAGAAGAAAAAGTATAAATGTTCCTATTGTAAGAATTTTGGCCATGACGAGCAACATTGTTTTTGGAAACAAACTGATCATTAACTCATTTACTTGAGAAGAATAAAATAAGTGTTCCTGAATCCGTTAAACAAAATGCTTAGAAAGGTGAGTCTTCTAATGCAAAGGAGACTAAAAATGAAAAGAAGAAAGGTAAGGCCCTCGTAGCTAGATCAGCTCCATCATCAACTTGGATTATCAATTCTGGTGCCTTGCACCACATGGCTTCTTCAGAGGTTGAATTCTCTAGCATTGAACCATGTGGCATGTCCCAAATCATGTTGGGTGATGACACTCATGTGTCGGTTTCCAGTAGTGGATCGGTAGAGATTGAAGGTGCAACATTTAACCAAGTGTTGAGTGTTCCCAATCTCTCTACCAATCTCCTATCAGTTTACCAAATCACCCACCTTGGTGAAGGAATGCGAGTGAAATTTGGTCCTAACTCGGTGATTATTCGTGAGGTTATCTCTTACTATACTGTGGCTAAGGGAAAGGCAGATCACTGTTCACGGTTGTATACCTTTTCCTGTGTCTCTTCTGATTCAATGCCCAATTCCTTGCTTACTCATGCAAATGAGGTTAGCAAGTTATGACATGAGCATTTTGGGCATCTAAATTATTGTTGCCTTGAACAATTGAGCCAAAATGAAACGGTCAATGGGCTACCTTGAGTTAAGTTTTCTAAGGGTATTTGTGAGGGTTGTACCTTTGGAAAGCACCTTGAAAAAAGATTTGACAAGGGAAAATCCTTGAGAGCTACTCATCCCTTGGATCTTGTTCATAGTGACATTTCTAGCCCTTTTCCGTCTACTTCTTTTACTAGAGCTCTATATATACTAACCTTCATTGATGACTTTTCACATTATACTTGGGTATATTTTCTTAAGCTTAAGTTTGAAGTTTTTGAGAATTTTCAAAACTTTAAGGCTCTTGCTGAGAAACAAGTGGAATGGTCTATCAAGGTTCTTTGAACTGACAATGGAGGCAAGTATGTGAGCATCAGGTTTGAGGATTTCTACACTTCTGAGGGGATTGCTTTGTACTGTACAGTTGCTTACAGCCCTTCCCAAAATGGAGTTACAGAAAGAAAGAACTGAACTTTAAAGGAGATGGCTACTTGTATGGTTCACTTGAAATATCTTCCTCCACAGTATTGGGATGAAGCAGTGAATTGTGCTTGTTATATTCAAAACCATGTCCCACATAAGGTAGTAAGAGGGATGACACCCTTTGAAGCCTAGTTTGGACACAAGCCTGATATCAAGCACTTTCAAGTCTTCAGATCCAAGGCTATGGCTCAGATTCCCAAAAAGAAATGCAAGGCATTAGATCCACAATCCAAACCTTGTATCTTTGTCAGGTATCCTTATGGCGTGAAGGGATATTGATTGTTGAACCCTACTACCTGTGAGCTTTATATTGAGAGGAGTGTGAAGTTTGATGAGTAATCCTTGACTTCAACTTCCACTGAGGTCCTTTTTCCCACTGATTTAGATTATGACTCTTTAGATGATGATGTTGTTGAGTGGGTTCCACCTCTCCCTACTCCTCCCAATCCTCAAACTTCTGAGTCTTCTTATTCTGACAGTAGTGATGATGAGGACTATGTCCCTTCTCACTCAAGTGAAGAATCTTCTGACTCTGAGCCTGAGACTTTGGGACCTCTTTAGGCCAGGAATACTTTACAGAGTGCTGGAGATTTAGTTGGAGATCCTTTGGATGAGAGATGTACTTACTTAGACTTCACTGGACCTCACTTTTTCTTCACCTCTACTTCTGATCCACCATCTTTTGAGGAAGCTTCTAGGATTATTAAGTGGGATTCTACCATGGATGAGGAGTATTCCTCACTCATAAAGAATGACACTTGGGATCTTACCCTTCTTCTGAAAGGAAGAAAATTCATTCGATGTAGGTGGGTATATCAAACAAAGTATGGAGCTGATGGAGAAGTTTAGAAGTATAAAGCATGACTTGTAGCTAAGGGTTTCTCCTAGGTAGCTAGGGTTGATTACTCAAAAACCTTTGCTCCAGTTGTGAAGATGACTTCCATTCGACTGATCCTTGCCATCACTACCACTAACAGATGGGAATTCCACTAGATGGACGTTAAGAGTGCCTTCCTTCATGGGGACCTAGAGGAGGAGAATCTATAGGGAACAACCTCTAGGTTATGTCCATGATCCATCCCTCATTTGTAAATTAAATAAGTCTCTCTACGGCCTTAAACAAGCCCCTCCGGCTTGGTATGCCAAGATGGACTCCTTTTTACTTGCATCAAGGTTCACTCGGTGTCACTCTGACCCAAATGTGTATATTTTACAACAGGATGACTCCATGCTTATTCTTGTTCTCTATGTTGATGACTTGTTGATCACTAGTAGCTCTTCCTCTATCATTGACTTTGTGAAGATCTCCTTGGCCAAGAAGTTCTCCATGTTTGACTTAGGATTGCTTCATTACTTTCTTGGGATCCAGATTTCACAATCTGACTCAGGAATTATGATCTTGTAGCCTAAGTACTCTCTTGATTTGCTTTCTCGGTTTTAAATGTCCAACTGCAAGTCCTCACCTACTCCTTTTCTTTCCATGGTTAATTTGGTTTCTGATTGCTCTTCCCCCTTGGTTGACGGTACCCTTTATCAACAGTCGGTGGGAATCCTGATCTACCTTACTCATACTCAGCTAGATCTATCATATGCCGTCAAGATCATGTCAAGATTTATGCAGGAGCCTCATGAGCTACACTTAAAAGTAGTAAAATAGATCCTTCACTATGTTCATGACACTCACACAGATGGTATTCATTACTTAGGAGGGACTGAGATTGGCTTGGTTGGATTTACAAACTCAGATTGGGTCGGTGATCTAGATCATCGAAATTCTACCTTAGACTACAGTTTCACTCTTGGTTCAGGTCCTGTCAGTTGGTCCAACAAGAAAAATAACACCATTGCCATATCATTGATAGAAGTAGAATACAGAGGAGTAGTTAATGCTTCCATAGAATTTGTTTGGTTACAGGGTATCATGACAAAGTTTGGCATCCACTTTCAGTGGCCTACCATTATCTACTATGACAACATGAGCACTATCTCCATGTGTAGAAATCCAGTTCAACATCAACGGATGAATCACATTGAGATCCATATACACTTCATACGGGAGATTATTCATGATGGTGTCATCGACATTCAATACATTCAGACAACTGATCAGATTGTAGATTTATTCACCAAGCCCCTTCACTGAGATGAAGTTTCTTCACTTACGGTCTCTTCTTGGGGTGAGGTCTTCTGCAGATGCTCATCTTCTTCTGGGCTATGTAGTCCTTCTTTTCTTCTTCTTCTTTTCTAGGAAAATTATCATTTGTATATGGGCACCTTATCAGGCCTTTAGTTGTTGGGCCCCATTGAAACATATTTCATAGTTGTTTAGGGGTGTCTTCTTTTTCTCTTCTAGCCTACCTAGACCGCTAACCTCGGCTTTGATGAAGGTGGGGTGTTAGTGTGAGTTACTGTCCATGTCATCATCCACATCACCTATTGGTGAGTCATCTCACCTTTGCGAGAGTCATAGGTCTTAGGAAGTCAAATAACAAGTGTCAGATTCTGTCATAGAATCTGTCATTGTCATTTGCATCAGTGCGTCATAGGAGTTACATTCCTTATTTTAAATTGTAAATCCTCCTTCTAGTGCATCATATGCGTTAGTAAGACATCATGCTGTCAGTGGCGTCATTGAGCTTTCTTTCCATGTTTAGGCATGGGGGTTACACATCACCCCTATTTGTACTTCCTGAAAATTTTCAATCTATGAGAATGAGCAAACAACAAGGCTTCTTACTTGCAATTAGTTCTTTCCATTGATTTCGAATCTTGCATATTGCATTGGAGCTTGACGTTACCATCGGAGTGCAACTTCATTGTGGTGCATCACTTTTCGACATCGGTTCTCAACAGAATCCCTCTTTCAAGTTTGCATCATATATAAATATATACAGATTTGTCTTGGCATACTTAGAAAAAATTATGCTAATTAGAGAGTTCATATCTTGTGTTTTCAAAGAGTAACCAAGGGTGCATTACACAAGAATGTAAATCAGCCCATGAAAATCATTTATACCTAAACCTAAAAATGTAATGACCTCTAATATGAAAGTTAGGACACATATAGGAATAATTATCACTAATTTATAATTCTTCATTGTTGAGTGCAAAACTACAGGTATTCTAATTATAAAGTTGTCACATTATTGTATTTAACTTCTCCATTAAATTTAACAATAACTATTTCAATACCATTATATTAATAATATTACAACTCTCAATTACATTTTTTATAAAATTAGTATCCTAAGGCATGGTTCTGGTCCCATTAAATTTTATTTTAACATGCAGTTAGATTATCCAAATGAAACATACCTGAAACAATAATAATCATACATGGGTAAGGGGTTCCAATTGAATTTGCTTTAAAAGTTACCTTTTAATCGTAATACAAGCCTGATTACGCAGTTCATAAAATAAATGGATTAAGGCTCCCAAAATTTATACAAGGTATTTTAAGAATAAACTGCACCCCTAATGTACACAAACAAAATGGCAACACACTTTAAAATATATGAATCAAACCACAAATTTTATGATCTTTAAATATTAAAAATTAATTTTTATTTGTCCTCTAGTAGCTATCCACTCAGCGTTTTACATCATGGCCTGAATTCTCACCCTTGAACAAGAATTTTTTTAGTTCAATCAATGATAGGACCTTATACTAATGTATACATTTTGATTTTAATAAATCCTAACCCCTTTCATCTTAAAAACTTTTGACTTATTATTATCTCACTTATTGTCACAAGGTTCTTAAATTGCTCAATCAAGGATGAAGGCCATTAGAGGCCATCTCAAGTTTTTGAGAGATAATATATGCTTCATTAAATTCTTATTAATTTTCACACCCTTATTGTATGTATTCAACACTAATAAATATTGTCTTAGAATGTTTAATCAATCAATGCAGGTAGTTGTAAGTCCATATGGCTTGAAAGTATTTCATATTATGTTCAACGAAAAGTTAAAATGGTATAATTGTTTACTTTAGTAAAATAATGATATGGAACATATCACCATTGAATCTTCTATGCACTCCTAAAACACTTTCAGTTACTTTCTTAAACATACTAAGTATATATCATATTCAAGAATCTAATGACTATAGGACTGTAGAAATCCCATCTTTTATATACATAAGAAAAATATATATATATAGATTACATATATACTATGTACAAAGAAACACATATGATAAAGCACTAAAAGCTATTATGGTTTTATCCCAGACCATAGTAAAGAGGGTAATCAGCAGATTTCTCAACTTTTAAGCATTTTTTTGGTAGGAAGGAGTTTATCGAGCTCCTCATTCGTAGGAGCCGAATTAAAGGTTAGGATGATCCCTAGGCAATACATTGAAGTGAGTATGAACCCATCCTTACAAATTTAGTCAATATGGATTTTTTCTCATCAAAGGTAAATAAGTTATAAAAGCTATGTATATCATTTTATTTTTAAATATTGATATAAGTGGATCATAATAAAATAATTTAGAGAAATTGGGTATATAAAAGAAATAAATTATCACTATAAAAATATGATAAGAAAAATTAATAATTCGTGGATAGAGAATCTATTAATCAGTGTTTGGATGCTTCAGAATGCAAAAATTTCAATATTTTATACAAGAGCTTCAAATTACAAATCTTATTTAGATCAATATCAAGTAGATGACGATAACTATTATCATGAAAATAAAGTACCATTTACTTATACCTCTAAATCAATGGGGCACATAAAACATCTTATTAGCTCCCATTAGTTTTGTTGAAGAGTGTTATCTGGACCATGGCCTACTAATTCCTCCAAAGGGATCTAAAAAAACTTAGAATTTCTCCACAAAACATTAGGAATAGAAGAGGATGAAAGGTATACTTTTTTTTTAAGTTTAATTATACTGTCTCTGCTAGATACACCAAGTGACATTATAAAAAATACATGAACCATTTTTGTAGAAACAAGGGGTTACACACGTATGTATTTTAGAGATATTTACATGCATACAGAATGGGTAATCAATACAAATGAATATCGAATATGTGCTTAAAAAAATGTCATATTTATCATTTTACTTACAAAAATTTTATAGGTAATAAATTAATGTGTATGCGTGAAATTTAATGTAGCTAGACAAGGATATGTATAAATGGGTTGACCTCAAGGTACCAAATCTTCAGATACACTATTGTAAAGTTACAGATTCTATGTAGCTATCACGTACAATGAACATGGAATTTGTCTCTAGCCTTGAGGCATCTGCTAACTGTTTTCATGCCCTAGGTAACTGCTTAATTTTCCTAAGGCTGAATCCCCCTCTTCCCACCCCCCATCGAAGTGTGTTAATGGAGACGCAGGCATGGGGTCGGTGATTTTCGACTTACAATCTCGTTTCACATTCTACATAAACATAGTGCAGGCCATGTTCCACTTTATCAATCTCGAATTCTTTCCAACAGTTTTATTCACATGAGTGAAAATTGTATTTTATTTAATAGAAACACAGATTTAAAAAATGAGGAAAACCCATATATATACCTCCCTGTGTGTAAGTGTGTATAAGATCGAGTAATCGCAAGAGACTATAGTTGGTGCACAAGCAATTAGAACTTTGTATGTAATATAATAATATTAAGGGGGAGTATATTAATATTGATATATTTCTCATATTGGTATGTCCCACACGTCAATCCATGAATGCAGATTGTTCCTACCCATAATAATATTTAATATATTACTATTACTATCAAAAGTGGTAATGAAAATATAGATAGTAAAATTATCAAGTTAAGATTTTATATTATTTTTTTCACTAAGGCTTTCTTCTTTAACAATTTGGTAAAAAAAATTTAGGAGGTAGAAGAGAATTAAATTTCCTTTCCCTTAACAATTCGTAGCAGAACTTGCATTAATTTTTAAGTAAGAGTTTATACAAAAAAAGGAGACTACAAATATAATTAAAATAAGAACAAGGTATTTTCTTCTTATAACAAAATGCAACATTGCAACATAGGGATCTACCTAAAATTTATTACATCTTTCCATCCTTCACTTCAACAATTTATTCAAATAACTACAATAACTTTATTCCACATTCAAGTTTGTCATGCATACACTAATTGTATTTTAGACATCTATGTTCTTTATTTCCTATTTACAATAATGCAACTTCATAATGATAATGGACTTTCATTTCCTTGAGCATAGTTCATTTCCTTCAATGCAAGGAGTTTTCTTTCTCTTAATATAATACAACTAAGCTTTCAAACATGACTTCCATACTACTTTCTTCCTTCGCATACCACAATTTGAGGAGAAAGGGAAAAATACACATTCCTTAATGAATTTGTTTCAAAATAATAACACATATTAGTAAGTGAAACTTACAATGCAACATTTCTTTTTCTTTAAATACAATACTACAAGTCTTCTACCTCAAGTAAGAACAATAACAAGGTTTTCTCACAAGGAAGGATTTGTTTTGGACATGAAAAATTGCTCCAAGTTTCACGTCATCAATAAGAGATCCACCATGTCTTCACTTGATCAACAACAAAAAAAAAAGGGGGAGAGGCAACACTCTCCAGCCAACCAATCATCCAATGAAGAGAAGAAGCTATCCTCTTCATTGGCCCCCGAGGCCCAACCAGAAAGCAATAAAAGCTAGATCCAAATCATGGAAACAAATACAAAGCTTCAACATGACAATACAAAGATGTCACAACCATACTAGAAAACAATCAACATAAAACACAATCAAATGAAGGAAAAATAACAAAATAGAAAAGGCTTCATAATGCAAATCCAAAGGAGCAAGGATCTATGGGGAGATCACTTATGCCTCCCAATGGGAATTAGGTGCTCACCTTAAAACCCTCATATATACATCTCAAACCCCCTACACAACTCTTATACCTCTGTCAATATCCTTTTATGCCTCCCACAATCTCTTATACCTCCCTACTATCTCTTATGTCTCCCTCACAAAAACCAAGTAAGAAATGTAAGCATTCTGTTGTCCAAGGTGGGGCACCCAAATCAACTCCCTCCAAAACATGAAACAAACTCTTATGCCTCCCTAAATATAGGATCCCCATATCCCTCTCCTACAACACACTTTCAAAATTTTCCAATGTGGTTTGTCTCTAATCCCCTGTTGATTGTTGTGACATGTTTACCTATAAAACACATAATACCTCCTTCAGCCTCATGCCCTCATTAAAACATCTAAGATAGATATACAAATATAAATCCAAAAGCATCTACATGTGAATTAAATCATCATCTAGGAAGGTAATGTTATTATTTTCAATTACAAACAACATATAAATTATACATTTCATCAATATCAATTGGATCATAAGATTAGTTCAATTGTTAAGGTCTACTCAATATGGCAAAAACATTGCATGTCAAAAATATATAACTATGTCAACAACATATCATCATCAATATAAAATGTCTCTAAGAATTGACACACACATCATACTATGAATCTAAATCCATCAGTAGTCCAAGTATCTCTATCGTCTAATCATCATGCTAAGTCAAAATGATAAAATAATTTCCCTGTATAATCAACAATAAATTAAATAAAAAATTAATAAGTGTTAAAGGGAACTGGGCACTACATGCACCTTGGAGGTTCTTGGGTGGACCCTTAGTCCACTTGGGAGGCATAAGGAGGTGGCCATGATTATTCCTTCTCTAGATTGATTCTATGTGATAATTTAAAGATTGTTGGTTTTTATGCCTTTGTATTATTTAAAAGTTGGAGGTTTTTCTTTTCTTTTCATGTGTTACAAAAAATTTTATTGGTTGTGTATGTTGTAATTGTGCAAGCCATTTTTTTAGCTACCATGGTTGTGAACTCCCTACATTCTTGTTTGGTTATGGCTCGAGGGCCAATGAGTGGGTTGGCTTAACCCCTTCATTAGATTATGGCTAGGAGGAGAGCGTTGCTTAACTCCCTCCCTTTAATATTTGATGTAGATGGGATGAAAGAGTTTCAAGATTAAATAAAAGAGAAGAAGTTGCAGGAAATTCTTAGAAAAATGGGCATGTTTTATCCACTATTTTGGGTGGAGGGATTATGTCACTTTCCTTTAAAATTATTTATAAATCTGATTTAATGGGCTTATATATAGTCTAAATCTCAGTTTCAAATATGCCTTGTAGTTATTTTTTATTGAGTCTATAATGTTCCTAGATTATGGAAATAGAAATAATTGTAACTTGTATTTTATATATCAGCTATGTCTGTTGAAAGAATGTAAAGACCTGTTTGCAGTTGAGATTTTGGAAATTGAAAGCTCTATAATTTTTATGTTATTGGAAAGCTTGGTGGATTAATATGAATCTTTCTTATTTCATAGTGCAACATTTATATGAATAAATCTGTAATGTAATTGAATATTCTGGGAAAATTTTCATTTACCTTCTTTAAAACATGTTTATTTAATTTAAGAGAATTTGAAAAATTTAAGTTTTTACTTGCATATAAATTCTGATCCTATAGAAATGTGTGTGTGTGTGTGTGTGTGTGTTTATATACATTTACACATACTTATTTTGTCAATAATTTTTACCTGCAAACTACATACCTCTACACTCTGTTTTATAAACGTGAAAACATGTATGTATATAAATGTATGCATATATGTGTATTATATAATACAAATATTTGTTTATATTTATTTATAC
This sequence comes from Taxus chinensis, assembly GCA_019776745.2. Lineage (NCBI taxonomy): Eukaryota > Viridiplantae > Streptophyta > Pinopsida > Cupressales > Taxaceae > Taxus > Taxus chinensis. The sequence goes on from CM034147.1 coordinate 856,054,561, forward strand.
ATGTGCAATACATTCCTTATATAAAATATGGGTATATATATGCCTACTAGTTTCGATTCTCATCAACATAATGCAGATATAGCAGATTTCACATGTATAAATAAATATATACAATATTTTTTATATATTTATTTATACATGTAAAATTTGCTATATTTGCATTTTGTTGATGAGAATCCAAAGTAGTAGGTAGATAAATACCCATATTTTATATAAGGAATTTATTCAAACAATAGTCTTTAGTAAAAATTTGTTAATAGAAGAGTAAGGGAGAAGAAATTCTCCCCATTTGAGACCCTTCAGAAAAAAAATCCGCCATAATTCCCTTACATGCCTCCTTTCATCTCCATCTTCTTCTTATTGCAAGTTTTCATGTGCAAATGGAGGAAAATTATGGTTAGAATGAAAATATAAGAGACCGTAAAATAGAGTTATGGAAAAAGAAAAAGAAACCTAAAATATAAGGGTGGGGATTAAATCAGTCCTACGATTGTAATTTAATCCTCATCCCTTAAGTGTTGGGTGGGGAATTTTAATAAAGTATGGGTGAATAATATTAAATTAAATAATAGTTCCCTAGGAAATTTTTTCACAATTGTGGGAAGTTAATTATTTTGGGGATATTTTAATTGTGGGTTTTTTATTAAATGTTGTGCATAGGAAACTCAAAATATTAAAGGGGTAAGGGTTCTTTTAAGTACTTGAAGGGGTTATATGGAATTTAATGTTTTTTCTAGGAATTTTATTAAAGTGAACTTAAGGGAGATAATTTAGGTAATATTAAATATGTGGGAAATCAATTTAAATGGAGTGGCATGGGAATAATATGTAAGGAACCAAATTAATGTTATGCTAGTAAAATAATTTAAGTTAGCATTAGTGGATTTCATTATTTTATTAGCATGGCCTTAATGGGTAAAATTAGATGAGATTAAATAAGTAAATATAATAACTAAATTCGGGTTAAAATTATTATTAACCTAAGAAGGAAAATTAAAGAGAATTTATATGGGGATTAATTAATTAATTAATTAAATTAAATTAAACTAGGGAAGTGACGAAGCTGAAATGTTTCGGATAATTAAATAATAATTCCCAATCAAATAAATAAATTTAATTCCGAGGGTGATATGTTGGGTAATGAGTGAAAATTTCCGTTAATCATAATTAATGTGTTTTAATTAATTCAGAAAAAATATTAGTCATAATTATTGCAATTGGTGTTGTAGCTTGGTGTGGTTTGGCATTATATGAGTGGGTGTCAAAGTGTGGGTCTAAAAACAACACAAACAAAGAGAGAGAAAGCATTTCAACAAATATCTATTAGGAAACCAATGCTTGAATTCTAATATTGTTGAATAGGTATACCTATAAACAATTAAGAAATGGCTCTGAACAGTTTTGAGACAATTCTTGTGTTATTAATTTTCTTCATTTAGAGGTTACAAATGAAATGGTAAGAAATTCCAAGCTAATTTGGTGTTTAATTTGTTCTAGCAGTTTTGGCATATATATATACTCTTCTATTAATAAACGTATTTTTAAAAAATTGCACCCTAAAAAACACATGCCACTGTTAGTAATTATAAAAATTAGGAATGTTTCATTCAAAAAATTCACAAATTTGTGCTTGTTAATATCCCAAGCAAGCATTAAAATTTGGCATCATGTAATACCTCTACCATATATTTCAAATTTGAGATAAACTATTAAGAAATATTTCTCTAAAATAGGGCTCTTAAATGAATAATTTTACATGGAAATATTCAAGGAAAGTTTTAGCAACAATTTTTTAATTAATTCGGGAATATTCTACTTCTATAAATTGGAATTTGTATATTTTTAGGAGCAGTACCAAGGAACCTTTAACCTAAAATATTGGGATATAAGATACTTTTCCAAGTTGGATCACCCACACTATAAAAAAAGTCTATAATTATGACATTATATAGCCACTACCTTGAAACTCGAGTTGGGCACAATCACAAACATATTTACCATATAAGACTCCCATCGCACCACATGCGTAAGAATTTGTAGTTCTGCCAAAGGTAGATCTCACAGTCCAAATGGATGTAGATGTCCATCTACATATACAAATGACCATATACATATGTACGTGCTCGGTTGCACATTCATACACTCGTAGAATGTTTTGAGATATTTTCAGGAAAACAAATTCATTTCAACACCTGGATCAAAATTCATGCCCTTTTCAAGACAAGCCACTAAATGCATATGCACATCTAAACATCTAAATGATTTTTCACAAAAAAGATGGAGTCATTTCAATACCTGGACCAAAATTTATGGCCTTCATAAGATAGGTTGCCCAATGCAGGTCCTAGAATGCACATGTGCATGCCCAAATGCACATGTACACACTCGAATACACATGCAAATGCTTTAATGCTATGAAAATGAATGGTTTTATATACATATACTTGTACATATATTTTTCAATTTTTTCTAAAGAAAATGTAGGTGTTTTCACACCCATATCAAAAGTTATGGCCTTCGCAAGACATACCTGTTATCCAAATTTTCCCCCCCAAGAAAAATTGATCAAACATGAGCCTGCATAGAAGAAAATCTAAGGGATAGTTCAAACCTAAAATCTTGCAATCGATCAAATAATGAAGGGGTAGGCAGGCTCCACAATGGAGGATCAAACAATGTCAAAGGAGTTCAGAACCCAACATAGTCGCTCCTAAATAAGTAGAAGGGACCTAGTCAAGAAATGAAGAAAGAGGAGTGGGACCAAATCAACTAAGTACGGAAGGGCTAGCACAAGCTTCCATGTGTCTCAGTGGCACAACTTCAAAGATTAAAATCCAAAGGGAGACCACAAGCGAGTGCGAGGCTTCCACGTGTCTCAACGGCACACCTCCTAAGGTCCGGTCCAAGTGCGGTCCCCAAAAGTGTGCCAGACCTCGATGTGTCTAGGTTCTAGAAAGGGTCTCATTCGCAGTTGAAAAGTCACAGACCCTTGGAAATTTCCACGTGCCTCAAAAACATAAATTAGGAAGTGAGACCTAAGGGACAGTCCCTAAATGAGCCTGAAGCTTCCACATGTCCCATGTTTGAAAAGGAGAGAGAGTTGACGGTTGAAAATTCTAAGGGAAGTGGAAGCCTCCACGTGTCTCATCAAACCCACAGGTTTCCAAATTAGCATGGGCTCCCCACACGGTCAGAGTCAAAAAGGGGACAGAGCTGGTTGTAGAATTGGCTGGGGACAGAGCCGGTTGTAGAATTGGCTAAGTATGGAAGGGCCAGTGCGAAGCTTCCATATGTCTCATTGATGTAACTTGAAAGGTACAGCCCAAAGCGGAGACTCTAACAAGTGCTATCCCTCCACCTGTCTAGAGCCCAAAAAGGTAGAATCAAAATTTGAAAAGTCTAAATAGAGGAAAACCAATAGAAGGCAACACATGTTAGCACCGTACAACCTCAAAGGTAAAATATGGGGACAGTTTCCAAATGAGCGCGAAGCCTCCACATGTACAGGGTCATACATATGGCCTCGCCAAATAAAAAGGACTTAGCCAAAACACAAAGAAGAATAAGGCAAGGTAACGGAAGGATCCAGGTCTCTCTTCAACGCTCTTTCAAAAGGTGAATCCAAAAGAAAGTCCCCAAATGAGCGCCATCTTGCCATGTGTCTCGGGTCATGCATAGGGTCTCCACCAATAGAAGGGGCTTAGGTAGAACACAGAGGAGACCGTAGAATCCACCACGTGTTATTCTGACGTAACTTCAAGCGTGAGAGGAAGGGAATGAATCTTCAACACGTGTGGGGTTACCACACGGATCTTGCATGGATGGAATCTTTTAAATATTGTGAGCCCATGATCCTAATCTTCAAACAACCATATCTTTCAACTGGAAGCTCGATTTTGAGTGGGAAAGGAAATTTTCAAAATCTCTCAATGTCAGCTTCCCACCTTCCACCATTAATGTTTTTACCTACCATTCTCGAGGATGCAAAGTCTCCAATTTTCCACCATGACGAATAATGGGCTTCCTTTCTTGCCTAGTAAGGGACAACTATGCAAGCATGTGTGTTTCAGTGAGACTCATCATTGTGGTCGGTGGATTCAATTCTCTTCCAGGAGTGGTTGGAGTAGAGTTTTAATTTTCCCTCTCTCTTTCTCTCTCATTCTTCTATATATTGTAAAGAAGGGGCATATTTCTGTTGAATCTGGGTAAGATTTACACAGGAATAAAAAAAATACACCGAATATAAGATATATATATTTCAATAGAACTCATTTAGGATAATATTATTTGTGTAAATAGGTTACAATATATAGTCAAATTTATCCTATAAGGAAGGAGTCAACTCCTATCTCATTATCACTCATATCTGTCACACATCCCTACGATATCTCACACACATCCTAAACTATCTCAACCACACCTATTACTAAGGTGAGATAAACTCACATACAACTAATACTTCTCATTATGAGATATTATTATTACACACATAATAATAATGTTCACAATATTAAAACTCTAATATCTAAATAACCCAAACCACTAACACTTCATGTTCACACTATAAACATGAATTCCATAACATTCACCCCCTTAGTGTGAACATGGGGAAAACCTAGATCCTGTACTTACATCTACTTTCATGATACTGGTGATTTTCAAAGGATATTCACAAACATAGAACAATGTTTTTACATATGGCTAACCAACAACTGAGAATGGTAGTTTTTAGATATGGTTTACCACAAACCATGTATGAAGGTTTTACAGATGGTTTACCTATAACCACATCATGATATGTAGTACTTATAATTGGCCCTCATCTTTTTTTGCATAGAAGGAGATTATTACAAATATGAACATGAATATCACTTTTGTTCTTATAATAGCATAAAATAAATACACAACTGAAAAACATGGCCACCAATCCAATGTTTCAGCCTCGTTGATGGTACCTAATAATAGATCGCCAATTGCCCTCCTGCCTCCGTTGCCTCTAGCCTTCATCTTTTTACTAGTTAATTAGCAAGTTTTTCAATGAAGCTCTTCAGAGAATAATACACCCCATCAATTGAGACGTCGGTTTCAACTGATAATGCACCCAAATTACAAAAAGAAATACAACCTACTATTCACCTAGACACATTGACAATATTAACTTGACTATCAAAAAAATGACCCTACTATTTTGTTGACCAAGAAAACCATATAACTTGGAATTTTATGGTTTGATTAACCATATGAAAACAAACAAAAATAATGACAATTAGAAATTGACTATTTTTATAATTCACATAACTAAAATGACTTTTGAAAAAGGAATTTAAAAATTAATACATAAAATTACTTTTAAATGACATTTTAATATTGGAAGGCACTTTTGACTGAAACATAAACAAAACACAACTAAAAAAAATATCTCTTAGAAAACAAGACTTTGATATCATGTATTTAAAATGTATAAAAAAAAAAAGGAATTTAATTTTTAGTTCGGGTTTGCACCCAATTATGTATTTTGTTGCGTGCGTGTTGAAGACTAAAACAATTTCACCAATGTGCATCCACTACCGAGTTGTGAAGTGCCAAATGAAATTGGCAATGCGTGAAGAAACATTGTAGGTAGATGACTAGAATGTGAGCTATATATGTGAGATGCACCTGCTCAGCATCAGATCCACATGTACACAGATCTGTATGCTGTCGGCCACTATGTAGTCTAGTTTACTCCTCACAGCTTTGAAGTTTTTGATTAATCCTTAGAACCCGACATCCCTGCTCCTTCATGTATGTTAAGTCTGAAGGTTATGACAACACGCACTCTCTAATTTCGAATATTTAAACAACACGAACCATTATTGGCTCCATACACACATGCAGGTCAGATTTGGATTATGGAATTGAAGATTTGAATCCATTTGGATTTGGAAGACACACCCACGAGTTCTGATTCTCTCTGTCACATCCATGTAGACTTGGAATGGTCCGCAGTTGGTCACCAAGAGTAATATGTAGATAGATATGGATGCATGATTTAGACCATAATACATAGAATTGATAATTCCATAGTTCTAAAATCTCAAACCCTGACCAGCATGAATCTTGAGACCAAACTAGCTCTGATACCAAATGTTGAATCTGGGTAAGATTTGCACAGGAATAAAAACAAATACACTAAATATAAGACATATATTTTTCAATAGAAATCATTCAGGATAATATTATTTGTGTAAGGAGGTTACAATATATAGGAAAATTGCACCTATAAGGAAGGATTCAACTCCTATCTCATTATCACTCTCACACATCCATAGGATATCTCACACACCTCCTAAACTATCTCAACCACACCTATTACTAAGGTGAGATAAACTCACATACAACTAATACTTCTCAATATGAGAGAGTATTACTACACACATAATAATAATGTTCACAATATTAAAAATCTAATATCCAAATAACCCAAACCACTAACACTTCATGTTCACACTATAAACATGAATTCCATAACAATTTCAAGGGTTGGTCATTTTTTCTCTCCTACCCCCCTCTCTCTTTCTTCCTTAGGGTACAATGTCTAAGCCTCCTCTCATGGCTCTATAATGGCATTTTCTTTCCTCTTGCCCATTGATGATGTACTATGTAATTTATGGAGCAATAAAATCTATTTTGTGATGCATCTTGTCCATATTTTTATTATTTTATTATCTCTTCTTGAATCTCATCATTGTAGGGTATAGTGTGCATATCTCTCATGTCTCTTGCAGATTCGTGGAGATGTGTTTAATGGGTTTGAAATGGTGTTCCATGTGAACTTCATCTCTGGTCTGTGGTGCACCTTGTCCACCTTCTCCTTTGATCACCTTTCTCCACTTCAGGAAGTTGGATTTGTGATCAGCCACTTCCTTTTCTAGTGTATCACCTCTTAGTGTAGGCTCTCTTTCAATTTCTCTCTCTCTCTCCAAGTCTCCTTGGAATGGTTAGATTAGGATTT